>CM031565.1:6819583-7035396 GCA_018467065.1 Ephestia elutella
AGATAAACATCCAAGACCTAGGTCAATCTGGAAAAGATCATTTCCATCTTGACCCGACCGGGGATCTAACCCGGGACCTCCGGTTTGGCAGTCCAGCCAGCCTGATGACCGTTAGGCCACGGAGGTGGTAAAATGCAGATCCCCCCTTGAGCCAACCTGATCCCGGGAAAATGCACTGTTCCCGTGAGAAATTCCCGCAGTCAGCAAAAGCTATAGTTATTCATACAACAACGCGGTGGATGAGCAACAAAGTTTGAGAGCCACTGAGCGTCTGCGTGGCCATAAATATTGCGCATACAATAACATATCAAGTTATAATATTTGCTGAAGTGAGAGTTTTGTTTATGTCTGTCTGGCACGTCGCTTACGACTAAACTATGTGATAGAAATACTGCCTGTAACTGTACTAATATTATAAATGCGAAAGTTTGGATGTGAGTTTGTGAATCTGCGAGTTTGTGAGGATGTTTGTTACTCAATCACTCAAAATCAACTGGACGGATTTCGATGAAATTTTGTATACGGGTAGAAAAATACCGGGAATAGCACATAGGGTACTTTTTATCCCGAAATTCCCACGGGAGCGAAGCCCCGGGGCGCCGCTAGTTTGCTATACAGAGCGGATTGTTTTAACCTTACTTTGAGAGTTAAAGAATTCTTAATAAAGAGAGTACAAAACAACGACAAAAATCCGGCTAAGTGCGAGTCAAACTCGCGCAATGAGGGTTCCGTACACGCAAAGCACCTCACTAGGATACATACTGCATCGAGCGCAAAAATAAGTTTGTAACACTTTTTTCTAGACTTCCAACAACATTTACAATTTTCAGATTTATTAGACCTTGCATTTTTGGCAAACATAATTTTAGGTCAACGGGAAGTACGAAGTACCCCATAGGTTTTGATTCCCGTCTGAAATCGCAAAATATGCGATAATTTGCAACTTTTTCGGTGATGTAATTTCATGAAATGTTACCATATTACTATGATATGAATTTCAACTTGTTACCTTTAAGCGTTCCAGAGAAAAAAAAGTTTGACAGACGGACAACAGAGTGATCTTATATGGGTTCCGTTTTTGTCTTTTGAGGTACGGAACCCTAAAAATAAATGTGTTGCATTGCAGCAAGATTGCAGCATACAAAATGACCACACCAATGGTCACACCTCCTTGGTACTTATTTAAATGATAAACAATAAAATTGTATAATTAGTTGTTTATCGTATTAATTTAAATTAATTTTATGTGAGTTTGTTTTTGACATATCTTACACATACTGTCTGACACATACTGTTAATTTATTATATTCGCTCTGTGGATAGCGCTGTGGGCGGCATTACTGAAGGATATTTACGTAAAATTGTTCTATTGTGTATTTGTAATGTTGCTGTTTGCTGTCTCTAATCAATCAATATCAATCAATAAATATAATAAAACTGTAACTTGGTCTGTGTCTGTACATAGGAAATATTTAAGAAAAAAAATCTATGAGGGGTCTTTATAGGGCCAATAGAAGAATTTGTTCAAAGTCAAAGTCAATTATTTTTATTTATATAGGCTTAAAAATAGCACTTATAAATCGTCACATTCTTGTTTTTTAGTTAGTTGACGTCATAAAATTACTTAAAGCTAAGTTTACCACCACCGCCTCCAAAGCGCAAGTGGAGAAGAGGCGGCGCAACAAACTCCACTGCTGCATTTACTCCAAAGACGTCACTTTACAACATGTGTCTTACAATTAAACGACTGTGTATGTGGACGAATAAACATTGAAGATTTGTTTTAGAATTTTTGTCTGTCTGTCTTTCTGTCTGTACGCGCATCACGCAAAAACTACTTGACCAAATTATATGCAGTTTTCACTGTTGTATTATAGAAGGTCTAACTAAAAATCTGGTGTAAGTTTAATCTTGATACGCCGCTCAGAACCTGAGATATTCGCGGACGAAGTCGCGGGCACTTGCTAGTAAAAAATAAAAATCACTGTCTAATCTATATACATATAATAAAACAGTAAAAATATTTTGTCTGTACATTTAGTATTTTTGACTGAAATGGATAGAGGGACACTTAAAAAGAATAATAGAAAGCAAAAAAAATTTTTTGGAATTTCTTGTCTGTCTGTCTATCTGTCTGTCTGGTCTGTCTGTCTGTATGTATGTACGCGTTTCACGCAAAAACTACTGGACGGATTTGAATGAAACTTTTTTTGTTGTATAGCTATTAAGCCTGGGCAACATATAGGCTATAATATATTTTGAAAACTGGAACACCTGATGAAGAACCTTAACAGAACAGCTAAACTATAAGAAATATGGAAATGGTGCCTTAACAAAAGTCGTTCAACCTGATGAGCATTTTCTAATGACGTATAAAAATTGAAGATCTGGAACATCTGATGAAGAACTGCAAGAGACCAGCTACACTATAACATATATGGAAATGGCGCCTTATTAAAAGTCGTTCAACCTGATGAGCATTTTCTGCTGACGTATAAAAATTGAAGATCTGGAACATATGATGAATAACTCCAAAAGACCAGCTACACTATAACATATATGGAAATGGCGCTTTAGCAAAACTTGATTAATCTGATGAACATTTTCTGTAGACGTATAAAAATTCAAGATCCGAAACATCTGAAACTGTTTGGAGCACAAAAATACTTTTCATCTAAGCGAAACTCACGCGGGCGAAGCCGCGGGCGACAGCTAGTTTATTAATAAAATACTAATCACGAAGGAGGAAAAACCTAGTAAGAAAGCTATTTAAAGGTCACCCAAGTTGGACCTCGGGTCGGGAATAGAACCTTAGTTACTGAACCAGGAAACATATAAGTATACGGACAAATCACACAGATTGAGCTAGCCCCAAAGTAAGTTCGAGACTTGTGTTATGGGATACTAACTCAACGATACTATATTTTTTAACAAAAACACATATAGATAAACATCCAAGACCCAGGTCAATCTGAAAAAGATCATTTTCTCAAAAATGCTCGGAAATGTAGACATTATTGTAGTTAATAGTTGACAGGAAGTTTGTGATTCCTGGCTCATGCATTACTTCCTGGCCTAGGCCGGGAAATTTGTATGAAAATTCATTCCTGGCCGCATTATGTAACTAGTCATACATCCAATTGCCACTTTCATTATAAAAAATGCATTATTCGAGCATAGAACAGATTTTTTTTTACTATTAAGTAAGTCAGTGATATTAATGCATTTTCGTTGAGAGAGAAAAAAAAAACAAAATCTATTTTCCATATGACTGGGCTGTATGGGCTTAGTTTCCTTGTCACTAATTGACAATTAAATATTTAAAAATGTCCGAATATAACAAATATTATCGACATTATTTATTATTTTTACACGACTGACCAAAAAAGGAGTGTTATGTTTTCAGCGTTCATGTATGTATGTATGTAAGTTTCTTTATTCCAACATAAGTCCTGAACGGCTTAACAGATTTTGATGTGAGAGGTATTGTTGGATTCCTTGCATTCGCCCGAGTGACATAGGCTATGTGACGTCATCATAAAAACAAAATGGCGGATTATATACGCGTTAAACAGCTGACCGAAAAAAATAAATTTGATCAATCTTATCGAGTGGGGTATCAAATTGAAGGGCTTTAAAAAGCGATTTCAAAAATGTATATAACTTATATGTTTGTATGTACTTTTTGAGTAAAAACATGTCAGTCGTGTTTTTTATTTTTAATAATTAGCTTGTTTTATTCATTTATTTATTTGGCATCTCTTTTTTTACAATTTTAAATATAAAGTATTACAAAAAATAAAAGACAGATAAAAAAGTAATCCATCGGAAACGGGGCTCCAGTGAAAGAAATCTACTCATAATGCGGGCCGTGTCCAGGAGTACCGCCCGAGTTATTCATATTATTTTTATATTAATTTGTTTATTTCTTTATTTCCTCACATTTATTGAGAAAAGCACTATACATGCCTCGGCGGGAATTAGAATTTGCTGGACTCGTAATTATTCAAAACTTGACTAATTACTGACTTGACTAACTAATTATTGAAACCTACTCGTCCAGCAAATTCTTACTTCCCGGCCTCTGCAGTAATGTACTATTTCTATCTTGACCTGACCGGGGATCGAACCCGGGACCTCCTGGTAGGCAAGGTCTATTTATTGTTATCATATTTTATTGTTATAAATATAAGACCTCGTAAGGGTCTTAAATCATATTATAAGTAATCAATTCAATTCTTTATAGCATCCTTAATGTAAGTAACAGGTCATATTTAAGGACCCTGTCGGGCGCAGCAATCGAAGAGGGGCTGACTTGTCCAAGGTATTTAAATTTAATTTACATAAAGCTCAAAATTCTCTAATCATTCTCTAAAGTACTCAATCAATCTATACAGTGCAGTCAAATTATAGATATTTAAAAATTATTATAATGATTGCATTGTTGTCTAAGAATGTGAGTTCCAAAAGCAGAAAATAATTTGATATTCTAATTTAAAGTGACAGCTGAGATACCTAGTTATGTGCCAGCGCATGTGTGCATGTGTTTGAATTTGCGAAATAGATCGAAGGAGGATACCTACATTACGTGTCTATGGTTTGATATCAAAAAGATAGTCAAAAATTTACTTTAGTTTTCAAATTTTTAGCCTAACAGATTACAGCTGAAATAAAGCTTTTTTTGACAAGTTTGAGCATGTTAGCTTAGGTCCTGAATTCGATTCCCGCGGAAATATGTGCAATTATTTTTAAAAGATATTTTTCCACGGTTCTGAGTACCACCTATGTCATAATGTTAATTTTATGGAATGTAATTATTATAGTATGACATAATTTTAGGTTAATGTAATTTATTAAATGAATGGTAGTAAGTATTATATAATAATGTAATGCATTCATACACAATGTTAATTGTTTTTACATCAATGAATAGGTACTATGTACATACCTAAGGAATAAATGACTGATCTTTCTACCTACTGTGCATTCATTAGTTTATCTTCCACACACACACATAAGCAGACTGTTGACTGTATACTATATTGACCATGTAGGTAAGTATGTAAGTATTCTTAACTTATAAAATCAACTTTCCTTTCAATGTACATTTATCACCAAACTATTTCCACTTTCACGTTTATCATTGAAACTCACCGTAAACAAAATCGATCGACTTCAAGAAATCCAGAGCACAACACTACACAGAAAGTGTCACTCCTAGACTGAAGAATAGGTTATCCTACCAACAGTTTATAAAGCGCGGGAAAAACAACGACCAATGCGGAAGGAGGATGTGTTTTTTTACAGTTCCAATTTCAAATCCGAACGGTTCGTTAGACAAATTGTTTGGTGCCCTTTTGTTATCTATGGATTGTTTTTTTTTTATTGAAGTGTGGTTGTGGATTTCAGATAAAAAGTTTGAGTGCAGTTTTTCTGAAAGTATCTTCTTGAATGTAGGAAATAATTAGTTTTTTTTTAATTACGTTTCTGTGGCTCTGTCTACCACGTGGTAGGGTGATAAAGACGGAAAATAGAATGTATAATTTTAGAGGATTGCAGTCTATGTATGTATGTATTGAAGCAGTGGTGGCGGAGGAGTGGTAGGGCGCCTGTGGCTGCAAAGGTCCCGGGTTCAAATCCTGCCCGCGCTTTATGAGTTTGTATACTAATCTCATGTATGGTGTTTTTCATCGACCACTACTTGCTTCCGATGAAGGAAAACATCGCATCGAGAGAAACCCTGCACTCTGGTTGATGATTATCAGCTAGTGTGTGAAATGGATGAAGGCAATGGCAAACCACTCCATTAACACTGCCAAGATGGTCGTGTGTGTTTCATTCCATATAATGACCACGACCCTCAGTCATGAGGAATACGACTAAGGAGGAGTCTATGTATTGAGCTCTGGTGTGTCCAGCATGATGACCTTTTAGGCCACGGAGGTCGTAAAGATGTCGAAAAAATCAAAAAGTTATCTGTAATGAGATGAGTCACGATCATAATTTCCACTGAAGCAGTTTTATTACATAACAGAAGTATTGCTGAAAGTTGTATGGGACTAAGGTAATTTGGCAAGCAATGTTGCGCAATTTGGCTACTGTCATCGCAAAATGTAGGTCTTCTTTCTTATTTTTTTGGGCATGTTGAGAGGATAGATTATATTATTTGCCAATGGTGTATTGCAGCAAAGTCAAATATAGAAAGGGATGTTGTCAATCCATTCTACAACCTCATGGTCGACTTCTTGGATCCAAGGAATACAGTGGGCATTTGTGCATGGTAAAGCGCACTACACACCAAAGTCGCCGACTTGCCGCCGACACAACCCGGCGGCCTATATGAATAGAATTATTTTGGCAACACAAACAAAAAAAAAGTTGCCGACATAGGTCGGCGACTTTGGTGTGTAATGCGCTTTATACTACCATTATAATAACGTTTATTTACTCACCATAATCAGTTTTCCCAATTTTAACTTAAATAATATTTTGTAATCTAAGTATACTTCCCATCACGTAAAAAGGCCGCTGGCAGGGTAAGGAGGGGGTGAAACTTGCGCATGGGTACGACTGACGAACCAATCGCGCGCGCCGGATGAGACCCGCCCGACCCCCGCTCACCGCATAGACCGATATATCGCCTACTGCGCAGCTTAACCCTACAGTGGGCGCGTCTTTCCGAGAAACGTAAGTGGGCGCGTGGGGAGCATTTTGCCGCTCTTTTTCTTTGACAATTTTAAGTAGGAATACTGCAATTGAATTAATTTATTTTCTCAGGATTCAAGTAATACCCCAATAAGTAACGATAAATCAACATATTTATTAAACTCTGCTTTAAGAACTTTGGTTTACAAAAGATTTTAGTAATCGTAATATTTTAGTTAACTTTTTTAACTTATCCCATATAATACTCTACAATACTGAAAAAGATAGAAAAAAATTAAAAAATATATATGTTTTCTAAATCTACAGGATATGCTTTATCCAAACAGTCTTCACAAAGGTATGTGCAATGTTCCCTGCACAGTAACTTAGGTCATCTTAAACACCCTTTTTTCGTGCGCTTATTTTTCTAACTTGGACATATACCGCATTTGCCTTCCTTCCTTGAAAGTGATGCTTGTTCTGCTATTACAAAGGAGCAATTTGGAATCATCAGAGGAATATTTACTGTGTTCATAGAAGCCCTTATGGTCATAATGTTGCTTGATTAGGACCACGGCATGGTCTAATGGTTCATCATCATCACTGGACATGGACATCCATGTTGGAGATGTTTGCGACGACGAGATCGAGACTGACGACATATTGACGTAGCTGGTGAATGGCTACAGCTTCTTTCTGAAGTAGATGTCCGTTGGCGTCGAATAGGTGGTACTGCAGAGGGCACAGCAACTGGAGAAGATTCTTCCTTGTCAGAATGGTCATCTGCTGACTGTTCTGTGTCCTTATTTTGCGCACTATGATGACTAGATCGATCAATTTCTGACACATTCTCGTCTACATACTGTGCCAGTTCACAGTTTGTAGACGAGAATGTGTCAGAAAGTGATCTTCAAAATCAGACATTTCCTCTAGCCAAGACACAATTTGAGCGTCCATTTTGTTAGTATCACTTGATTAGTACTGAAATTATTGGTTTTTTTTTTAGTTTTTACAAAAATGCACCATAATATATTAATAATAACCATAATATATTGAGTAAATTTCAACTTTGCAAAAAAAAAAATACAATTTTTACATATGGGCGCGCGGTGAGCAATTTGCCGCCTGGCGACACCTGGTGGTAAAAACCTTCTCCTCAAGAGGTCCCCTTCGTACTGGTGGGGCCCTACCTTTCGGTACGCGTTGCGAATGAGAAAAGGGGCAGCTACTAAAAAGCGCAAGCTTAACGGGCAATTGTTTTTCGAATTATTAACGATTTTTTAGCGCGGGCGGCAAAATGCTCATAGCGCGCCCACTCAAGGGTTAACCGCCATCGGACTTTTTACGTGACAGCAACTTATACAAAAGGAATTATGGTGGGCAGGCACCTGAACTAGGTCCTGTGCAGCTACATCATATGGTAAACGTTAATACAGAGGTCACAATTAAGTTGGATAGAAAAATATATTTGGTTTTTCTACTAAATTAAACACGTAGTGTTATTACATAATACTACGTAGTACTTATATTAACTCTGTGATAATACACTAAATCAGATGAAATCTGCATTATAAAATATAATTTTTTTATTGGTAAGTGTACTTTTCTATGTGGCTGACTGTACAGAAGTGATTCCATTTTAAGCGAGGTGTGTTTTTTTTCGGGGGTTACAGTTTAAATATTATAGTAGTCTATCAATCACTTGACGATTAATCGTATGTACATTGCTGTCGCGTCCATATTCCATCTATTATTCAGTAATATTCAATCGATATCACCCTATTCCATTCTGAGCTGACCTAAAGGAGAAAGCGATACATAGTAAATACATAATATGTATTACATATGTCGTGGCCAATTGAATCCAATGGGCAATATTTTGGTCTCAAATAAAAAAATATACATTTTATTTTGTTGTACTTAGTGCACTGAAGAATAATTTCGCGAATGACCAAAAAATGAGTGGTGTTCCTTTATCTAACTAATATTATAAATGTGAAAGTGAGTTTGTTTGTTTGTTACCTCTTCACGCTTCATCTACTGAACCAATCTTTCTGAAATTTCGCATACACATAGTTAGAAGTACGAAGAAGGACATAGGGTATCTTTCATCCCGGGATAAGGCACGGTTCCCGTGGGAAACTCACTTGGGCGAAAGCTAGTTCACCATAATTTCTAAACGGCTCACACCTCTGACATCAACAACTTTTGATGTGAGAGGTACATATTTTTAGATTCCTTGCATTCCTCCGAGTGACATAGGCTATGTGAGTTGTCAGTCGTGTTTTTTATTTTTTAATAATCAGCTTGTTCTGGCAGAATAAGCATATCCCAGAGATACCAAAACCAGTCGACATTGCCCCCCATTTCTAAAGACGGGTGCTCAATATGCGAACAGTGTCACAAGGTAAGCGGGTCATCATCCTATCATTATCGAGTTATCATGGAGTCGAGCCGCGGGCGAGGTCGCGGACCAATGTCATTGTTTCATGTAATACCGTTTTGACTGCCCTGCCTCCGTGGCCAAGGTTTTTTGATCTTACTAGTTGCGCCCTGGAGCTGCCACGGGAATTTTGGGATAAAAAGTGCCCTATGCGCTATTCCAAGTAAAATTGTACCTTTATCGAAATCCGTCCAGTAGTTTTTGCGTAAGTCACAAACATCCAAACTTACATTCTCACACACATTCACGTTCATAAATATTAAGAATTTAACTCTGAAATCTCAAAAATAAAAATCAGCTGTTAAAACAGTTAATATATGGAGCAGCAATTTTTTTTTGAGATTTCAGTGTCGGTCCCATACAAAAATTTGCTCATATTCATTAGTACTATCCCCCTAAAAAGGTTTCTGGGTTTTTTACGAATCACCCTGTATATTTATTATTTACAAGCTTTTGTCCGCGGCTTCGTCCGCGTGAATTTCCCACGGGAACTGTGCTTTTTCCCGGGATGAAAAGTACCCTATGTCCTTCTCCGTACTTGCAGCTATGTGTATGCGAAATTTCAGGAAGATTGGTTCAGTAGATAAAGCGTGAAGAGGTAACAAACAAACCAACAAACTCACTTTCGCATTTATAATATTAGTTAGGATTTATTTATCTTCTCTGGAAACCGGGATTAAATCCAGTTTTTGACGTGGCATTGCCATCATCTCAACTTTACACGTATGAAAAATTGGAGACTAAAAATGCGTAGATCATGACGTAGGAGCTTGATTCACACGCGTCGTGGGTGTGTGCGTATTCTATTTCTGTGTGGGTCAGTGGAGCAGCAGTCATGAGATTATGCGATTCTTACATCTATACTCCATTTATCTTACCAGTCCTATCATGTAAGCAATCTTACCATGTCTTTTTTATGATTTTACAACAATATAAATTAAAATAGACTTTTTAGGAAATTACTTTCGTGGTTAATAAATGTTTTACTTTAGAATGTTTAGGTTTGAACTAATATTTGATTTATTTTCAACAAAATTCAATAAAAAGTACTGTGAAGATTGTTTACATGATAGGACTCGTAAGAATAAATGGATTTTACATATTACTAGCTTTTCCCTTCGCCTTCACCCGCGTTTCACAAATTCTTTAATTTATTAGAATGCCACATTATCTCTGAGTAGGGTTGCCAGGTCGACAAACCTAATAGCCGGACAGACCAGCCAGTTTGGCCGGACATTTAGGTAGAAAGGCCGGACACCCTACATTATTGAGGATTTTGTCTCAGTATTAATAGATACGACAAAAAAAAATTGTAAAATCAAACTTTTTTGATTATTTTATTATCATAAATCGGCACTTCGGCCTGCGTGAGCGACCGACAGTCGACTCTCGTCGCCTGCGCTCGGCCACGTTTGGCGCTCGATTTTTTGCGAAATGCTTCGAGCAACAAGGACTTCCGCGCGCGGCACGAAATGTAAAAAGCCTAACAAAAGCCGGACACCGTTTATTTTGGCCGGACACGCAATCAAAAAGCCTACCTATGTCCGGCTTTATCCGGATACCTGGCAACGCTATCTCTGAGTAACAGAGTCCAACCGTGCGAAGCCGGGCGGGCTGCTAGTCATACTAATATTATAGAGGAAGTGTATGCAAGTTTGTAGATATTTCAAAAATTCTTTCACCAATAGAAAGCTACATTATACTTGAGTGACATAGGCTGCAATTTATGTATGTACCTATTATTATCGTAGTGTTTATTTTTAGAGAGATTGCATTCTATCTATAGGATTGCCGAGAGATTCCATTCTATCTCCACACGCGCCGTTGTCGTAGGTTCAAATCCCACTAACAGATAAGAGCTTATCTATGTAATAAATAACTTTATTACAGTTATATGATATAGATATAGCGTTGGATGTAGGTTGACTTGGACAAATGATCTCAAAACCTAGAGCTTTAAACTGGGGATTCCTCCACTCATAGGCGATGGGCTAGCAACCTGCCACTATATCTGAATCTCCATTCCATCAAAGAGCCCACTATTTAGCTAAACGTGGCATTAGAGTCTCACGACTCTTGGCTCTGTCTACCCCGAAAGGGATAAAGACGTGATTCTATGTATGTATGACATGTATGTATCTCAAAACCGCTTTCTGTCAATTGGGTTGTTGGGCTGAAGTTAGGGTTCCTTTGGTTAATGATGGTACCCTCAGAGACTACAACATTCGAGGTCTTCAAGAAGGATAGACGGGAGTTTGTTGCGCCGCCTCTTCTCCACTTGCGCTTCGGAGGCGGTAGTAAATTTAGCTTTAAGTAATTTTATGACGTCAACTAACTAAAAAACAAGAATGTGACGATTTATAAGTGCTATTTTTAAGCCAATATGAATAAAAATAATTGACTTTGACTTTGGAATCAAAACATGTCAGCTGAAAGGCAAGAAGCAAGGTCTAACAGTACTTGTACAGGAATAAACGCGATCAGGAGATATTACCGTAAATGTTGCGATTTTTGCATATTCTGCGATTTCAGACAGCAATCAAAACCTATGGGGTACTTCACGTCGACCTGAAATTATGAAATTTGGCAAATAACAAGGTCATCTGGAATAATACGGGAATTAAGTTGAAAATATGTTTAAAAAAAAGAAGTTTAAAAAAAAGTATTATGAACTTATTTTTGCCTATGGATCAAACTGTAATGTTAAGTTTGATTTGAAACTAGTTGGTCTTTTAGTTAGAGCGATAATGTGAGATGCTTTGCGTGTACGGAACCCTCAGTGCGCGAGTTTTATTCGCAATAGGGATGTTGATTGGGTAAAAAATAAAATAAATGATGCTATTTAAATAATGAAACATAATAATTGAATGTCACTTTAATTGATCAATTTTGTTTATAACATGGTTTACTATTTTTTAGTTCTAATTAAAGTATAATGGAAATGCTTTTTGACTCCATTAAAAGTGACGTCACTGTTGAGTACTGTCATACAAATCCCATATAAATTATTGTTTTTGACATTTAGAAAAAGTATCTAATTTGACTTGTTGTCATCTACCCTATTGGCCAGTTTTTCTAAAAATTTAGTACCTATGTGAAAATATAGACAAAAGTGAAATAAATGTAAAATAGAACAGTCACATAATGCAATAAAATATTGAGTATTGAGTCAAACTCTGTCGAGCAATAAAGTGTAGACTGTAGACATCCCACAATGCATGTTATGTTTACAAATGAGACATAGAAAGTGAGTGAAAGTATAGGTGTGAATTGCACTTATATCTGTAGGTACAAATCTATTCATATAATAACATTAAGTGATCTATGTTTGTACATATCAGCTGCCTGGAAGAAGAGGAAACTAGTTTTCATCTATTAGCAGAAAGTCCTGCATACGCTGCAGCAAGGAGAGAAGTAATGGGCTCAGACAATGAAAATGATAAATGAAAATGATCTGAGCGACATTACAATAGGGCAGTTATTGAAATTCTGCAAAGTAACAGGTAGATTCAGTGGGTCGCAACATGAGTTACCAGTTAACTCAAAACCTTATACAGGTCTCTGGGAACTGGGTGAAATGGTCCCAGCATGAGAGGACTTATCACCCATCTGGTGTTTGCGTTGACGTCCCCAAAAAGTAAATAAAATAAAAATAAATGTGTAGGACTAATAGATAAAAACCTATTTTGGCTGTCTGTCTGTACGTTTGTCAGTTTTCCGCTCTGAGGCTCTGTAGGTCTTTCAGAACATCATCGCTCCAGCGGTACCTAGGGCGCCCGACTGTCTGTTCTGTGAGCAGAAAACTGGCGAGAATTGTTGCAAGACCGCAAAAAATGGCGTCATCTCGTGTGGGAGGCCAAGATCCACTTCGGGTCGCTGCGCCGCAGTAGTAAATAAGTAAGTAAGTAAGTCTGTATGTTTGTACCATATCATTCTGAAACTACTGAATGAAATTTGATGCGGCTTTCACAGTTGTAGTGCTGAAAGTCTAACTTAAAATCTGGCACCTTGATCCTACTTCCTACTAATATTATAAATGTCTAATCATGCAAAATGTACTTGAGGAATTTCAATGAAATTTGGTACATGGGTAGAAAAATACAAGGAACATCACATAAGGTACTTTTTATCCTGAAACTCCCATAGGAGCGAAGCATCAGGGCGCGGCTAGTATAATAGTAGTTTATGCAACTGATACATAATGAGAGGCATTTCATAATAAGATCACACAAGTGTTATAATGCATGATTATGTACAGTTGCATACACTACTTTATCTTCACTCATAGAAACAATTAAAATTAATTAGCTAGGCCTAACAAAGAAATAATTTATAGCGGGAAGTTAAGTTCAAACACGCAGCATGGACCACTTTTTTCACAAATTCAAACAGCGCATGTATGCGCCTCTGTTTTTTACATTCAGCCTAAAACCATAGCCTAATTTAGTAAATTAAAAAATAAAAGTGTACTATAATGACTAAAAAGTTATTTTACGATACAGCTAGCAGTACTGTAATGACAATTAAAATGTATTAGACTCCCACGAGACAGGCACGCCCTAGTGTGAAAGTCGCTGGTTAATTTGCTGGTGTTGTTTTGTTCTTACCATTAAGTTTAGTTTTACATAGTCAATAAGCGCCTTTGTAATTTATTTGGTAAAAATAAAGATTATTATTTATTATTACGATACAGCGGTACTATAATGAGTTTTATTTTTAATTTAAGTATATGCCTTTATAAAGTAGTCTTTATTAAACCATCTTTAATTTAGTAATTCGAATATTTTGACATGAGTGTAGATAAATATATTACAATGTAAACAAAGAAACAGTCAATAATCGTCAACTTGTCAGTATTGATTGACCCCACTTGATATGCATTGATAAATGGAAATTTCAAAATAGTTCTGTTTACATTATATAATGTCTGTAATGATCAGATTATATAATATCTATATCTGGTGAAGGAAAACAAAGTGAGGACAACTGCACTCTAGTTGATGATTATCAGCTAGTGTGCGAAATGGAGAAGGCAATGGCAAACCACTTCATTAACATAGCCAAGATAGTCGTTGTGTGTGTTTCATTCGACATAATGACCACGACCCTCAGTCATGAGGATATACAACTAAAGGAGGAGGATAATAGACTGGTATCTATTATACAGTGGATTGCGGGTATAACGACGACGAAGGGACCACTGTGATTTTGACTTTATATACGGGTGACGTTACAGGCAAAGGCCGATAATTACCGCCTTTTCTTTAATAGTGAATGTGCGTCTAGGAGCTATAGTTATTTTAAAGATTCTTAAACACAGTTCCTACTCAGAATATCACTTTGTAAAATTTAACATCGAGATATAGGTACTACATACACCTCGATGATATTCAACTCCAAAATCACAGACCACAGTATCCAAAATGCACACCCTAACCTACCTGCTTAGGTAGCTAATATCTAAAAATAAAAGATAAAGGTCCTCACATTTATTGCTGACCATCTGTGTGGATGTACACAAAAGGTCTCCATATTTATTGCTGACCATCTGTGTGGATGTAAGTACACAAAGGACGCAATATCAGCTGGGCTTTCTAGGAATTGTTACAAATAATTCATTAAACAACAGGCTCTAAAACCGAACTCGGGGTTACATCTGAGGTCGCTATTGTCAGATGAATTTTGTACTAAAGTATTAATATATAAATTCAAGGGAATTAGATTTAACGTCGCTATATCAAAGTGGTCTCTACTACCAAGGGCGTAATAAATGAAATCCACTGTAATTAAATACCTATATCATTGTTACAGCAAAAATATTTATCACCATTTATAAATATTATAATAACATATATTAGTTCATCAGATTATGAAAATAAATTATTGTGTCCTAAAGTATATTCCCTAAAACCACATAATAAACATAAAACAATATTGTTGCACCACAAATAAGTTTGTTGGTTGTTGTTACCAATAAATACTTAATTAAAATGGTTTTTTTTTCTCTGATCGCACAAAAGTAACTTTCCAAGTGATAAGGGAACTAACTCAAAATTACTTTATTCTGTAAGCGAGATTCAATGTTCAATGAAGTATGTACAGAATTCATAATAATAAGGTAAGTATATAAATATGTTTGAGAATCACAGACATTTCCTATTGAAGTATACCGTTGTTGTTCAACACAAAAACAAAACAACAGCACAAAAACATTTCCGACACAATTAGCAGTGAAGTTACGACAAAAACTTAGCAATTTCCTACTTTGGCGGACGATTGAGCCTAATTGACCTTTACAACAGTCTTTATTGGGTCTTCAATTCGTTCTGTTCTGTGACTAGTGGTCAGATTATCGAACAAAAATGCGATGTGAAATTTTTAAAATAATGTCATGGTGCTTTAACTAAAGTTGGTTTCTTTCTATTTTCGCACGCTTGGCTTGTTGCTTGATGAGTTTAGGCTAAAAACGAACTGTGTTCAGCCATATGACACCGCTGGAGCGGAGTCTCCCGGCTTCCAAATAAAGACAACACTGACATACATGTCCAAACCACTGACCTGTTTACAGACTCCACGGCGTCGAACTCATAGTAATGAGATTCCATCCGAGTGTTAGCACACTAAACAGTATTATTGACAACAAATATAGTTTATTTCACACAATAAACCATTAGTTTTTTCACGACTTTTCTTTTTGTGACATTCGCAAAGACAGCTCTCGGCGCTCGGCGCAACGCGTTCGCTCGTTTACTAGTGTAGTGTTACCAGTAAACTTCGATTTTTCTACTATTTTTATTTTCTACCATTAAGGTTGGCTATACACTCAGATTAAATACCACATCAACGTTAGTGACGAGAATACCATCCTAAAAAAAAATCGGTAAAAACATCGGCCCGGCGGCAGATCAAATTGTTGTGTTATGTCAATGTCAAGAAAAAAAGTTAACGTCATTACGTCAAGTTACAAAAGAAAGTCGGAAAAAAAATCAAATCAATATACATAATTTGTCTGGAATTTTGTTGATTTTTTCTTGATTATTTTTGAAATAAATGCTCTTATTAGCCTGTTTTCATACCTTTAGTTATTAGGGCTACTTACAATTATGATTAAGGCAATTTTAGTGTTCAATAACCATGGAAAACCACGGCTATCAAAGTTTTATCAGTATTTTGTAAGTGAAAGTTCTCCACATATCAATTTTATTATAATGAATAAAATAAGTGTTAGCTGACCCTTGTGTTGTAAATTTGTACCATGGTATCCAACAGTCCAAGTTCACTGGACATGACCTATACTGTACTGCACGTTTTGTATTGATAGGTGTACTAATTCGGCTGAGAGAGAGGTGTACTAATATCATCGTAAGATTTTTCGACTTTCATCAGCGTTACTATAATTTTTTCTTTCAGAATGAGGATATGCAACAACAGATAATAAAAGAGACATTCCAACTGGTCTCCAAGAGAGATGATAATGTGTGCAATTTTCTTGAAGGTGGAAGGTAAGTAAGTTCATCCTTAAAATTGAGCAGTTATAAAAATTAAGGACAGTTACTTGAACCACTGGCAAGAACAATGTTTTTAGATGAATTTTATTAATTTATAAATGTGACATTTCATTAATAAATTCAATGTATTTTCTTCCACATAGAGATAGTTCTTTAATTGTAAGACATATGATGTAAAGTGATGTCTTTGGAGAAATTGCAGCAGTGTAGTTTGTTGATCTCCACTTGCGCTTTGGAGGCAGTAGTAACCTTAGCTTGAAGTAATTTTCTGACGTCAACTAACTAAGTACCTACCTTGGTACTTTTTACCTACCTATCGGGGAATTGGGTGAAATGGTCCCAGCATAGGTGGACTGATCACCCGTCTGGTGCTCGCTCTGGCGTCCCCATTTAGTAAATAATAATAAAGTACCTACCTATATGAGATTTAAAAGTGCTATTTTTAGCCAATTTAAATAAAATTATTTTCATTTCATTTCATGAGATTGAACGAACTTGAAACATCATGATTTATTATTTCAGCCTCATCGGTGGATCGGACTACAAGCTGATATATCGGCACTATGCCACTTTATACTTTGTGTTCTGTGTGGATTCGTCAGAGAGTGAGTTAGGGATCTTAGACCTCATACAGGTGAGTTTTATTTCCTACTAGCTGCGCCCCGGGGCTTCACTCTTGTGGAAATTTTGGGATAAAAAATACCCTATGTGCTATTCTCGGTATTTTTCTACCCTTGTGACAAATCTCATTGAAATCCGTCCAGTAGATTTTGCATGATTGAGGAACAAAACAAACATACAAACTCACACATACTCATGATACAGCAAGGGAAAGATCTATTCATAAGACCCATATTTAACATAGTAGTCTCATTGTCACAGGAGGCCAAATCGATATACTCGTTCTTGAGAGTTGTGATGGCTCAAAGATAAGTCAACTCAAAACAAAAAAGAAAACATAAAAAGGTATATGTTGCCATCATTGAATTATAAATAAATATGGAAGTGTAACTCTCATACAACAAACGCTCTAATCTTGGTTCCATTTACGCAAACAAATGTACTTAAATACAACAAGACACTCACACATTCTCATAGAAAAAGCTAGTACACGATTGGGCGCGTCAAGGTCACGGGGCGGGGCCAACACACCGCGGCAGCCGGCTACCGCTCAAACAAACGGCTCAGCCGCTTCGCGTTTGAAGTCTCGGCACAGAATTAATATAAGTACTACGTAGTCTCGGCAAAGGAAAGAAAGGTAATTCCGCTGTTCTTCACGTCTGTGTGATTTCTACACCACTTTACGACACACGATGGCATATTTTTACACGACTGACCAAAAAAGGAGTGTTATGTTTTCAGGGTTCATGTATGTATGTATGTAAGTTTCTTTATTCCACCATAAGTCCTGAACGGCTTAACAGATTTTGATGTGAGAGGTATTTTTAGATTCCTTGCATTCCTCCGAGTGACATAGGCTATATGACGTCATCATAAAAACAAAATGGCGGATTATATATGCGATAAATAGCAGACAAAAAAAATTAAATTTGATCAATCTTATCGAGCGGGGTATCAAATTGAAGAGCTTTAAAAGGCGATTTCAAAAATGTATATTACTTATATGTTTGTATGTACTTTTTGTGTAAAAACTTGTCAGTCGTGTTTTTTATTTTTAATAATTAGCTTGTTTCTAATTAAACTTGCGAAATTACTCGATGATACGTACAATTGACACTTATGTGTTAGGTACAAGTACAACCGTTGAACTCGCAGCGCCACGGCGAACTGAGGCGAAGTGAGGTGTGTATTTTACGCCCCGCCCACAGAGGTGCATATTTCGTGGAACCATTTTTTTGGCGTTGTTAGAGTTCTATGGTATATTAGTTCGTTGGTTGCCATAGTCAATAAATTGTGTTGCAGCAAAACAAAAAGGTCATAGCTAAGTGGAATTGCCCATATAGCAATACACTAATTTTCAGTTATAACCTAGGTGCGAGTGTGAACCTAATGTGAGATGAAACAGGTTGAGTACTTGATGCTCGATGCGTGATTTTAATAATTCCAGGTATTTGTGGAAACCCTAGACAAGTGTTTCGAGAATGTGTGTGAGTTGGATCTGATCTTCCACGCGGATGCAGCGCACCAGGTGTTGGACGAACTGGTGATGGGCGGCATGGTGTTGCAGACAAACATGGCTGATATCCTGTGTCGGCTGCAGGAGCAAAACAAGATGCAGAAAGCTGAGGTGGGAACCGGCTTCTAAATTACTTTCTTTATAACATAGGGCGGCAAACGAGCAAGCGGGTCACCTGATGGTAAGCGATCACCGCTGCCCATGGACAACTGCAACACCAGGGGTATCGCAGGAGTGTTGCCGGCCTTTCAAGAAGATGTAGACTCGTTTTTTGAAGGTTTCAATATCGGTATCGGTTCAGAAACACCGCTGCAGGAAGTTGGGTCCACAGATTGGTCGTACGAGGCAAGAAGTGTCTTTTAAAACGTTCGTACTTCCAACAGGGACCCTTTTCAGCACTTTTTTTCTCTTTTTGGGCAAGCAAAGCGTCATGGTGCTGCATACAAACATTGCCTATATACTGTGTCGGCTGCAGGAGCAAACCAAGATGCAGAAAACTGAGGTGGGGATGGTCTACTCAATTACTTCCAACAGGGTTTTCCGCAGTTAGGACTCTTTGTTGGTGGTGAGGAGATTAGACTACTTGATGGCTTCATTGTTGACAGAATTCTAGGATATAGCACCCTGCGGTGGCGTAGCTACACCCTCTAAGGATTTGTAGCAACATCGCAGTACATGATGACCAATGCTGTTCATTCATTAAAGTGTAATAGACAAAAAAGTGTGATAGACATGGATATGCTGTGTTGGCTGTAAGTGCAGAACAAGATGCAGAAAGCTGAGGTGGGGACTGCTCCATTCCTGTTTGCCCAATAGTGAGACAGAGGTTATTGGGTGACCAATGTTCAAGTGCTTCCATTCCTGTGTGTTTTCCTTTGCACAGTTGTGGGACAATGGTTTTAAATAAAATAAATGGACCCTTTCTCATCATTTACATATTTTTATTATTTTGTTATTTTGACACTATGTCACAGCACAGTACAACATGGACATTTAAATTTTATTATATAATATTTCACATTTGTATTTTAATTATTATTTTGACACAATGTCAAGTACATTCAACATGTACATTTAAATTTTGTTATATTTCACGTTTGTATTGTTACTGCCGTTGTTACTATGTTATATGCTATTTTCTAAAGTGTAAATGGTTGAGAATAAATCATTTATCTATCTAATCTAATCTATGGCGTAATGGCCATTTTTAGAGCAATTTTTTTTAAATATTTATTTATCAAATAAAGGTACAAACTATTCTTAGCAATTAGTAATAACATATATAAACTCTGAGGTTTGTCCTTATGTTACTATAATGTGAGTTTACATCTATACCATAATTAACTTAATGCTATATCAATACTTTAGGAACTAGATAAATCTATATTATTTAAAAAAATCTTCAATGTACTTAATTTATTTAATCAAATGTTTACAAAAAATTGTATAACTAAGGACAATTGTTTTAAAATAAAAAAGAAAAGAACTAAAGCTACCTTAAATACTAAACCTATAAATAAACATTATTATTTAATGTACTTTTAATGTTTTTGGGATTTATTTTATTGCGCAATCATTTTTTTTTGTATTTTAAATACCAATGTGTTAGCAGGCGGGTATTTCGGCGGCGCCGGCGCGGGCTGTCTCAGCTGTGAAAAGCATGAATTTGCCGCAACAACTACGGGATATGAAACTCCCCGACCTACCGCAAGCTATCAAGGTGATTTATATGTATTACCACAGAATTAATATTAGTACTACGTACAGAAAGGAAACTCCCTGCCCCTCCCGCAATATGGCACCCCCCCGCTCCTTCCGCACTTCTCCCCCGTTCTTGTGTAACTGTGGGACGTTCGACTATGAAAACGCACACATTGACGTGTTACTGACGTGTTCACGGATATACAGTTTCATTTGTAGTAGTAGTAGGCATATTTGACGCGCCGTTTCTATGAAGCGCCCGCCCTGGTATTACTAGCGCCGAATTTCCTCGAATTTGCTCGGGATATATAAATAGGGGACCGGACAACTTCAAATAGATATATTCATAGCCATAGCACTTCAAATAGATATATTCAGCTGCACTCTGAATGAATTTACAAAAGTGGCCTTATTTATTATTTGCTAACAAAGTAATTAATTGTTAATTTTAGTCGAAACGGAAGATATGTTGTCGCAACTATTCTATTAGGAGAATATCCTGTAATGATAGTCTGTAAGAGTAAAAAAAAAAAAGTTTTTTTTAACGCTTCTTTAAAATATCTCACAATAATAGAATCATCAGTGAAAGTAACCAAAGTATTTTTCAAGATACAATGAAAATCAATTGACATTTTGAAGCGATATTTGGATGATACCAAAACGCTCGTTACTAAACGTACATTCATATGACGTCACGCGTAGAAAATGGACTTTCCTAAAAAGTTTGAGCTCTAATAAATTAGCTCTGGAGAATAAACTCGTGCTGAAAAGTCGCAAAATGTGTTGAATTATATGTATTCTATCATAAAATTACATATTTTTAACATTTCTCATACCTTGTCCGGTCCCCTATTGTAGCCTATGTCACTCAGGCATGATGTAGTTTTCTATTGATGAAAGAATTTTTGAAATCGGTTCAGTACTTCCGAAGATTACCAAAGAAACTCACAAACATACAAACATTTCCTCTGTAAATATTAATATGTTTTTAAAGCTATCAACGTGATTTATATGTATTACTAGTTTTCCACGGGAACAGTAGTTTAAACTTAAGTTAGATCGGACTCAGTGCGGGCAAAGAAAAAATACACTAAAGTAAGGCCAATTTAATAGGCCATATTTGACAATATGGTTATCTCGTTTTCACTTTCTTACTCAGAAAGAGACGTAAGCCATCAGATAGCTGATCTCTCTTTCTAAGTCAGAAAGTGAAAAAGAGATAGCATATAATGTCAAATGTGACCTATTATAATGGCCCCACTTTAGTACGGGAGAATTTTGACACAATTTGCTATCAATTTCTTTGCAAACCTACTCAGTTTCGAAAGGAAACGACATTTAAATACATGAAAATATGTACTCTCTCTCTTTAGTCGTATTTCCTCATATTAAAATATCTTTTATCTTATCTTTTATCTCATGACTGAGGGTCGTGGTCATTATATGGAATGAAACACACACACAGACTCTCATGGCAATGTTAATGGAGTGGTTTGCCATTGCCTTCTCCATTTCACACACTAGCTGATAATCATCAACCAGAGTGCAGGTTTCCTCACGATGTTTTCCTTCACCGGAAGCAAGTGGTGGTCGATGAAAACTAACATGAGTCAGATTGGTATACGAACTCATGTAGCCCGGGCAGGATTCGAACCTGGGATTTTGTATCCGACGGCGGGCGCCCTACCACTCGGCCACCACCGCTTCGAAAATATGTACCTACAGTGCGACATAAAAACGAATTTAGGACGAACTAAATTTTTCTATCATTGCAACACCAGATCGAATGGTCGTCATTGGTTGAAAATCTATGCATGATCTATGTGATTGGTTGATAAACCCAGTGTTGCTAGTTAAGTGAAAACAGCGCCCCCATTTATTGTCTACTCTGTTATGTCACACTGTATATTATTACAATTTTTTTTTACAGGATTTAAAGTTCTGACCGATACATCAGGGCGCCATCCAAGCCACGCCCGTCGCCATAGCAACCAACATTATAAACACAATCTACCCTCAAAACGAGAAATATCAGAATTTAAAACAAGAAAACTTCACAAAATTCTTCGGTTCAGAGACTTTGAGCACAAAATTTTCTGAAACATTTTCGGAAAATTATCAGCAGACAGAAGGGATTAATTTTCCGAACTATGAAAGCCACAAAGCCGATGGTTATCAAGATCTGAGTGGAAATATAGTGGAGTATGATTATTCGGCAGTGAAAAACAGGAAGAAGAAAAAAAAGAAGGGGAAGACTAATCAGTGAAAAATGAATCTTATATGTGGTCTCATAAGGTTCATTGTTCATCCAAAATGAAACTTATTAGTGGTCTTATAGGGTTCATCCTAACCACAGATAACCCCCAATAGATTCAGTATCATTCAATGCCTGTTCGCGTCGAAAGTCACCAAACTTAGAGGAAGTACGCGGGGGTCGGGAGCGGCAGCTGACGTCAACGAGAAAAGGACACACATATACTTGATACTTGGGAAAGAAAGAGATGCTTGCAAAAGACATCAACGTCACCCCATTTTGTTACTCTAGTTCGCAATGTTTCACATAGTTCGACCATTATAAAGTGAACTCTGCACGTAATTTTATTAAATTAATTAATAAACTTACCTGTGGAAAGTTATACATCCATTTGGAGATTTGATATCCTTGATGTTCTGCACCATTTTATGGAACATGTACTCATTTTTACACACTTAACAAACATAATAGATTTTTTCGGAAATTTTCACGAAACAACCTCACAGGTCTGAGTTCTGGTCGCAACTAATGAAGCAATTTCATTTATACGTGCAAAAGCATGTAAGTGCGGTGACCGCGGACGCCCATACAAGCGGAATCTATTGGGGGTTATCTGTGATCCTAACTAATATTATAAATGCGAATGTTTGTTTATTTATTTGTTTGTGACCTCTTCACGCTTTATCTACTGAACCAATCTTTCTGAAGTTTCGCATACACATAGAAGTACTGAGAAGGACATAGGGTACCTTTCATCCCTGGAAAAGGACTGTGCCCGTGGCGAATTCACGCGGGCGAAGCCGCGGGAAAAAGCTAGTTTTTAAATGTTTAGGAAATGGGTCATATTTTGATTTCTCAGGGGCCTTTTTTCTAGACCCCCTAGCTGACAATGTATTGTTACTCGATATATCTCTACGATTTTTTGTAGAATTTATTTGTTTACAGATGAAATCAGTGATATTGCGTTTGGTACAACATTCCTTCGTTCTTCGAATTTATTTGCATAAAAAGTGTATTTGTATACGCGACGGAGCATGGCAGTTAAAATTTAATTATAAGGTATAGTTGAATTAACTGAAAATGCAATAAATCAAATCAAAATTTGTCCTTAAAAGGCACTTTTCCATGTCAAAATTAATGACAGAATTTTCTGTTTGATGTATATATATTTTGTTCTGTAATAAATATAGCTTAAAGAGAGTAAATTACAGAATTGTATTAAGTTAAAAAAGTGAACTAATTTCAGTATAATTCTTTTATTACAATAGGTACCAGCTATTACAGAACAAAAATATATACAAATTAACTAAGAAATGAAATTTCAGTTAATTTTTCTTTACCATTTACATAATAATCGATATTGTAAATTAGACTTTAAGAAATATATTTTACGTTATCTCATGTGTTGTTTTATTAATAACTAGCTTTCGCCCACAGCTTCACCTGCGTGAATTAGTTTTTCGCCCATTGAACTCATCAGGGGTTGAGTTTTCAATATTTCTTGTAGCTCCGCATGGCTCACTATAGGATCTTTAAATGTTCACAGCGCCATCTGTTATTTAGTAAAAAATACTGTATTTCTTGTAAACTACATTTCAAGACTTACTAAGTATAACTACTATTCGACGGTAGATGTCACTGTTAATATTTTGGTTGGTGTAGCTATTCGACACTAGATGGCAGCATTATGAACATTTAAAATCTAATAAATGTATTCATATTGTTATTAATTATTTAACAAAGTTTAAAAATTAAATATTGAATTTTTAAACTGTTAAATAATTTATAAACTAAAACTAACTAAGTCTAAGGAAATAAAATGTACAGTTGTAAATACGCCCCGCGGCAACGTGCCGAAAAAGCTGGCTGCATTGCCAAGCTATATGGCAATACTTATCCTTTGGCCAAAGAAGCCAGCCAGCCCTTTGGTTACGGGGTACCTCAGTCAGTTTTTTCAAACAAAAGCTGATGAACCCAAAGTTTCCGCACCAAAAGGCTCATATTATTTTTACCTATCAAATCACTTATTACCTATATCCCTTTGCACGAGTTTTGTATTCACCCCTTAGGGGTGAAATGGCTAAATTTATTTTCTTAGTGCTCACCAAAGAAATTCAATAGGTACTCAAAATTTAAAATTAAACTCAGTTTATGCTATCTATAGAAACTCTCTGTAAAATATCAAGTTATACGTTAAGCTGTTTCGTGTTTGCAATATTAATTACTTATACCAATCAGTCAGCCAGCAATTTTATATACTTCAACTTTAAAACTTTTAAAAAGGACCTTCACGAGCTACTTGTAGATAACTGTTATTACAAACTTGACGATTTTTTGGAGGACAATTTTTAGCTTCATTGACAGTGTATTTTGTAGTACTAATTTCATTGTTATAAATTTCTTTTCTTCATTATATTTGTACGCCACTTTGGCAGAATACAGAGCACATATGTATTTTTTTCACACCTGATAACCTGTATTTACAAATAAACATATTTTGATTGATTGATTGATTGATTCAATATAGATTGCCCCGCTCTGGCTTCGCACGGGAGGTACACATAAATTGTAGCCTATGTCACTCAGGCATAATGTAGCTTTCTATTGGTGAAAGAATTTTTGAAATCGGTTCAGTAGTTCCGACGATTTATTTATTATTTATTTATTTTCATATAACAATTTACAATATAAGTGAACAGTGTACAATGTGTATGTGTATTATCCCCAGCAAACAAACTTATAAACTTCCTCTTTAGTATGATAAAGAAAGAAGTACATGTCCAAATTCATATCATTACCGTACTTCCGTTTTTATGACAGGAATGATAAACTGTAGTCAATATAACAATAGGTAGGTATATAATTTTCATTTCCAATAAGGTATCATGAAAAGAAAGTAGGTACTTACAAAATAGCCTTTGAAAGGACCGAATGATTATAATAAGGATGGACGTTGGTCAATTGAACATATGGCATAATAGCTATACTTAATAAAATAAATTTAAATTATTTATTTGTGTGTATACTTACTTACCACATACTTATTAAAGAATATTTTTAAATGATCTACATACTATTTTTTAAATCAGTTTGCGTAGCCTTTTTAACAATACTAACTGCAGACCGCTCCCGTGAGAAATTTGGGATGAAAAGTTCTCTATGTGCTATTCCCGGTAATATTTTACCCGTATACCAAATTTCATCGAAATCCGTATAGTAGATTTCGCGTGATTGACTAACAAACTTACACTAACATTGAAACTGTCGCATTTATATATTTGCGAGGCTATCTGCCCCCAGAAGCTTCGCTCCCATTAAAATTTTATGATATAAAGCACCCGTGTACCAAATTTCATTGAAATCCGTCTAGAAGATTTTGCGTGATTGAGCAAAGCAAAGTTTTACAAACATTCAAACTTTGTTAGTGGGATTCGTTTGTTCATCATGTTATAAGTTCGATCACTAAAACGTCTTTTGCTGACCGTCCAACCTGCCAGTACACAATCAAAAATAAGTAGAATTTTCGGTAACCACAATTTGCAAACAAAACCGGACGTAAAATATGGTATATTACAGAAGAGTAGCTTAATTTACCGAATATTTAATATTTTATTGGCAATATAGCTTTTGCCCTCACTTTCGCCCGCGTGAATTTTGTCTTTCTCCAATTTCCAAAATTCCTTTCTTAGCGCTCATTTACGCTATTTAAAGAACCTCTTTGCAAAGTTTCAAGTTTCTACGTTCGTGTGTTGATATCCCAATCAGTCAGTAATAAATAAATATAAGCATCCACAATAATATAAGAATAATAATAAATATAAGCAAGCACGGTCTTGGGACCGTGGCCAATCTGTAAAAGATCATTTTCCGTCTTGATCAGACCGTGGCACAGAATTAATACTACGTACAGAAAGGAAACTCCCTGCCTCTCCCGCAATATGGCACCCCCCCGCACCTCCCGCACTTCTTCCCCGTTGTTGTGTGTATTGGGACGCTGCTGTGACTATGAAAACGCACACATTGACGTGTTACTGACGTGTTCAGGGATATACAGTTTCATTTGTAGTAGTAGTAGGTATATTTGACGCCCCGTTTCTATGAAGCGCCCGCCCTGTGACCGTGATCGAACCAGGTCTCATCTCCAATGTGGCAGCCAGACATGAAGACAGGGATTCGCATCTGAAATTCACGCTACAGAAAAAAAGCTGCAATATTTAGATAACAATATTTATTTTAGACTAGCTTTTGCCCGCGGCTTCGCCCGCGTGAATTTCCTACAGGAACAGTGTTTTTTCCCGGGATGAAACCCTACGTCCTTCTCAGTACTTCTAACTATGTGTATGCAAAATTTCAGGAAGATTGAAAATTTAACTAATATTGTTAAATTAAAATGTTTAGCTACTGGCACTATTTTGGTATTTAAACTGTAATAATTTCTGTATATTGATATCAGTACATGACTGTTTGATGCCATGACAACTTATATTTATTCTGTGGCCATGAATAAAATAAAATAAAAATAAAATATTGGTTCAGTTCAGTAGAAAAAAAGTGAAGGGGAACAAACAAACAAACAAACAAACAAACTCACTTCCGCATTTTAGGATACACTGGTGTCTGTACTTTCGTTACTTCGTGTCAGTCTGCATCTGCATATGTCTCACCACAAATTGTTGCTAAATTGACGTATTCCTCACAATTTGGAGTGCCCTGTCTTTACTATGTAATCTGTGGTGTCCAGCTCTGGACATAATTTGCTGAATGTAGGTTAAATGCTTGTTTTGTCGTCAACGGAAAGGTTCCTGTGTCAGGCATTTACCTTAGGCTTCGCCCGCGTGAATTTAGTTTTTTATAGCCATTATGGATGAAACGTGTACAAACAAGCTTATTATAAAATAAAAAACACGACTGACAACTCACATAGCTTATGTCACTCGGAAAAATGCAAGGAATCTAAAAATACCTCTCACATCAAAATCTGTTCAGCTGTTCAGGACTTGGTGAAATAAGAAACTTACATCCATACATGAACCGTGAAAACATAACACTCCTTTTTTGGTCAGTCATGTTAAAAAAACTAAATTCACGCGAGTGATCAAGGATGGAATTTCCAAGATTCCTTTCTTTAGTATTTGCTTATGTTTATAAACAACATCTGATATAAAGAACCCAACATTTCAAGTTCTGTCATTTACACTTGCAAGTTTTTTTCTTTTAAGAGCAAGCTATTATCTATACTAGCCTGTGCCCGCGACTTCGTCTGCGCATATCTCAGGTTCTAAGCGGCGCACGGTGGACCCTATACTATGGACAGCCCGGTCAAAATTATTTAGGTGCATTTTTCGACTGTAACTAATTTGTCGACGTGTGTTATGGCAGAATAACTTCATTACTTCGAATAATTTCATGTTAAAGGCCATGAAATTATAAATATTTTCCTACAAATAACATAAACTAAAAAAAACAATGTAGGTATACTTTATTGCATTATAAATCAAGTATAAAGTTGTCTACTCGGGTAAATAAAATCATATCTAGAACCTCAGTTGGAAGTGCTATTATTAACTTCGCTTCCGTCAACATAGAGCGGATTGAGGAGGTACTATCTTTTCTTCAAATGCTGTTTCTGTGGCTTTCGGTGGTATGATATTTTCTACTTCCTATGATTTGCTAAGATGGCCTTCACTGCGAAGTTTCGCTTCAGTAGAAAAAAGCAGTTCGTCCACAGAAGTAGAAGCACATAAATTTTCAGTCTTCCTACGTTTATGGCGTTCACTAGACAGTACGAAATCCAGAAAAGCCTTCACCGGCCTACACGCCTTTGATTCTACAAATTACACACGTAGATGTCGTGCTTCAGTTGTGTCTCAAAAGCCAAAGAAATCATAATAAAACAGAAGTCTTACAGAGATCTTGTCACTTTATTTCAATTTCTTTGGTTCATGAGACACAATTGAGACGAGACATCTACATTTGTAATTAGTAGAATCGGCCTCCTGGATTGACGATTCTGTTAGTATATTTTTTTAAAATGCACTGTCAATCTAACCATGACGAATTAATATTTAAAAAAATATTTTTGTCCCTGTTCGACGACAACCACTTATTTTTAAACGTTATAAAAAAAATAACAACACACAAACAAAGTTTTTTTAAGTTCAGTTAGGTCTGTAGAAGTGCAGTTGGTTTTGGCAATTAGCATCTCTTCTAATTTTGAAAACATTGTATCTAATTTTTTGTATTTGAGTGAAAATCATCTTTTACACAAATCTCTCTTCCTTATGTTACACCTAAGAAAGAATAAATAAAAAAAAAACTATAAAATCAGCTACAGTATAGTCAAAAGTCAACACTTCACACAAGTTATAACATTGCATTCTTCATATATCTGTATAAAATTATCATAAACACGAACGCCTTCAATTGAGAAACCACTACCTCCTAACTTCTAAATCCTGCCATTTCCAATTGGGGATTTTGTCCGCACGATTCAACTCAAATCTGTATTCTACATTATTCTAGGATTCACCTAAAATCAATAATTGAGAGGACAAAATCCCCTAATTTGAAAAAAATAATAAAAACAAAATTGCATTTTCGAAACTGACTTATAGTTGTATTCGATTTTTTTTCCATGTAATTAATAATCTCAAAATGTTACATTTATACGTTTTAAATACTACATACATAATTAATAATTAATTCATAATAATAATTATCTTACTTTAAGAAATACAAGTAGGTATTCAAAGTATGAACAAAACTTTGGTTTGCGCAACGAACAATAGCGAAATCACAAAATTGCCAATGTTTTGACATGTCGTACACACAATATTTGACGGCTAAGGGTACTTTACTATCGAAAACTAATGCACTATATCTTCAATTTATCAAATCGATAAGTAATAACCATCTACCTACATTTTCAAAAAAATGATTTATGACCGGCCGCTCCATACTACAGGATCCATAGTGCGGCGTAACAAGATGAAACTTATGCCAGATTTTAAGTTAGACCTTCTATGATACAACAGTGAAAACCGCATCAAATTTAGTCCAGTAGTTATTGCGTGATGCGCGTACAAACATACAGAAAGACAAACAGACAAAAATTCTACAAAAAATGGTTTTAATTTCTATAGGCCCCATGAAGGAAGACCTTTCATAGTTTTTTTTTCTATAAAATCTTCTGTGTACAGACACAGACCAGTTACAGATTTAAAATTGGACACTGGCTGTCTGACTGACTAGACATCAGACATCAGCGTCCTCTCTCTCAGCCTAAAGACGTCCACTGCTGGACAAAGGCCTCCCCAAAGATTTTATCCGTGGGGGTTTTGCCGTAATCGCCACGCTTGGCAGGCGGGTTGGCGATCGCAGTGTGATGGCATAGTACGCGGAAAGATGCTGCTGTCCGTCCTCCGGTGTTTTTAATCCCTTAGTCGCCTCTTACGACACCCACGGGAAGAGATGGGTTGGTGCTATTCTAGGGCCACACCACAGGCCAATCAACAACAAATCCTACCTAACTTAATTAGTTGTATGTTTGTTACCTCTTCACGCTTTATCTACTCAACCAATCTTCTTGAAATTTTGCATACACATAGTTAGAAGTACCTACTATCCGATTAGAATCTAAAATTTGGTCGAGCTTTAGCAACTTCACTCCGGTCTCTTTGACAAATGTATATGTAGTGAAGTTAGTTTCGAATGGTTTGAAATGGTTTTGAACTTGAATAACAAGCTCTGAGCATAAACTTAAATATACTACGCCAGTAGGTATATTGTAAGTCTTTGCTACTGAGAAGGATATAGCTGAGGTACTGGTAATACGTTTATTTGTATCAGCTGAGCTGAGACACAAAACACAACAAACATAACATGAATTACATGCAAAAAGTTCCTAAATATAGTAAAAAAAACAATTTGACGTTACTATGTGCCGCAGTGATACAAATTGGTAATAACTCAGTGGTTGAATTGCCCCTACAGGAGCAAACACTGATTTTCAGTCATCACCATTAAAGGGACACGTTAAGCAGCCATCGGGCGAACGTCTGAAAAAATAAAGTCTGGTGTGTACTACCGTAAGTTACAGCTTTTACTGGTGCACTAGAAAAGATTTATAAATTAAATGGAATGGAAAGAAATACCTAAATAAAATAAAATAAAATGCCCCGCGTCTGTAGGTTTCCTGCCACCTAACCGACCAAACGCTCTGTCCTGGGAAAAAGCACTGTTCCCGTGGGAAATTCACGCAGGCAAAGCCGCAGGCAAGTTCTAAATAATACATAATCCTAATTCGCCAATTTCACGTTGAAGTAACCTCAATACCTAAAAAATACCGAAATTCACACGCCAAACTACCTCCCACAAAATATTTTGACATTTCACCGGCCATTTTGTACAAAATTTATGAGTTTCGGTGACTTTGTAGTGGCGTTCTTTTATCAATAGTCTTACCTGTATATATCCTCGGATCGGCGGCACTTTTACGTGTGGGTGGTCTAACAAAACACGATCGCCTTTTGATAAATTAATTTGCTTTTTTTTCAGTGTTTGCGTTTAAAAAACATCATTTATTTTACGCTGTTTTGACGTTACTATTATTGTCGTTGTAATGTTTTGAATTGAATGAAGCTTTGATAAAAATCTTTTCCTTAAATAGGGTTTTTTAAGATTCAAAATTTAGATTTATTTTTTAAGTGTGTTGCCCGCATTTTTACCTTTATTACTGACTACTTAGCTAAATTTAGTTTTCTACCCATTTCATCTCCTTAGGGCTGGAATTTTCAAAATTTCTTCTAAGTGCTCACTTAGGTACGCTTTGTAAAAAACCTAAATATAATATTTTAAGTTTCTATATTCAGCGATTTAGTCTCTGCTTTGATATACCAATCAGTCAATTTTACGTATACATACTTTTTTTTTAAATTAACCTACGTTGTCCCACTCCTGGGCAAAGGTCTCCCCCACTTGTTTCTACCTATCCCTGTCCATAGCAACGCTTGACTAATACGTAATACTTATATAATTAAATACCCAGATTTTGGGAGCCAACCCCTTTCTTCTTTAAAGCTTACAAAAAGTCCACAAATGAACTAAAACCTAATTTGCTTATAGTACATAATTATCTTGCTAAATGCGTTGATGATCATAGTAGGTGGATATATATACTCAGGTACCTAAGTACACTTAAAAGCAAGTACTTAGTACCTACCTAATTTATTGATATTTACAAAACAGGGCATATCTTATGTTTTTTTGGACTTTGTGCACCTCAGATGCAATAAGTACTAAAGTACTATAATATAAGTATAAATAAGATATAGTGAAAAAATTCCATGCGAACAGGACTTGAACCCGCGACGTCTTTATACGACCTTGCTCTTCCAACTGAGCTATCGCATATCACCATATCTATGGTCCATGTCATCGAGATATTTATTCATAATTGTCCTATTATGTAAACAATCTTCACAGTATTTTTTGTTGAATTTTGTATAATCAAAAATAATACCTATATAAATATATTATATAATAAATCAAATATTAGTTCAAACCTAAACGTTCTAAAGTTAAACACTTATTAACCACGAAAGTAATTTCCTAAAAAGTCTATTTTAATTTATATTGTTGTAAAATCATAAAAAGACATGATAAGATTGTTTACATAAAAGGACTATTATGAATAAATGGACCATAATTTATATATATAGTACTTCATATCTTATGTATTTAATTTCTTTTCTCTTTTTCGACTTGCAATACTTTTCGGATTTTTTTTTGGTAGATCGAAAAGTAATTAATTTTGGGTAGATCGAAGTAATTTAAATTTTAAGTATAAATGAATTTTATGTTATTCCTATTTTGATCTCCCCCTTTCCCAAATCCCTTAGAGGTACTTTTAATTCTCTGTTTACCCCAAAGGTCGACTGCTAGACAATGCTTTTGGCATTAAGTTTAATTGTACCTATACAGTTGTATTTGTGCAATATTGTGCTTAAGTTTTGTACTACCCTACTTGAGTATATTTTAAAGCGGCCAAGCCACATATTTTGACTTAGATGTAGAGTTTGTGAGTAAGGGCTTGTAGAGTTAGTGTGTGTAGAGTTGGAGCTTGGCTCTATTTGAGATCTGATAACATTTTGACGCAGTGCGAGCAATATGCTTTCGTCTTGGCAACATTTTTCATGAAAATGTTTTTGGTGGAATTACTTTTCATCATTGAATATACTATCAAATAGATAAATAACTAAGTATGATATAGATCAGCATTCTAAGTGAGTTTCAGGATTTCCATACATTTTAACGCTATTTTCGCGGTTTTTTTAAACATATCCAAACAGCTTTTAGAATGCTGATCTGATCAGTTGGGTGTGTATAGCGATCTGGATGTCCTCCATTCTATCCCTGGATGGCCATCATCAGATCACAGCTCAGATCAATCCTAGGGTTGAACCAAGGCGTCAAAGTAACCTCGTTTGTATGAAAATCGACTGGTGTCCCTAATTAGCTGACCACCACTGTATGTGGTAAAGATTTTGCCACTGAATAACGTGGTCCCGTGGGTTTGATCCCCGATCAGGTAAAGATGGAAAATGATATTTTTCAGATTGACCTAGGTCTTGAAAGTTTATCTATATATGTATTTGTTATAAAATATAGTATCGTTGAGTTAAACCGTACGCTCACTGTTATGTAAATTTTTAATTGTAAATGATTTCTCAGTAAGTGAAGTAAGTACCAATGTATTTTTTATGGGAAATAAATGTTCTTTAAACCCAATGAGTTAGTATCCCATAACACAAGTCTCGAACTTACTTTGGGGCTAGCTCAATCTGTGCGATTTGTCCGTACATATGTATGTATGTATATGGTTTGGGACAAAATAAACAACATTCAGTGGAATCAAATCAAAATCCAAATTCTATCAAAGACTAAATTTTTTTCAACATCATAATAATCTTCTCCATTATTCTCCAAAAGAACATGTGTGTTTCAAATTATTTTCTTTTGATGAACACTTCTCACGAGTAAAATATGGGCCTATATATAAAAACTATAGATAATATAGAGTCATCGCGTAGACCATAGATTATATAGTCATCCCGCGGCTAGAGATTACGACGCCATTAAAAAAAACAATCCAATATGGCGGTAGATTTGATAGTAGGATGACCATGTTTTAGGTAATTAGGAACAAATTTTTCATATTGTTATTAAAATCTTATTGTCAAATAATCAGAATAAAGCCAGTATTGCACAAAAAAAAATAATTTGATTAAAAATAAATAAAACCAAAAAAAAAATAGTTAAATTATGTTTATCATAAATACCTATTAAATAATTTTAATAATTTAAAAAAATATCATAAAATGATACAATTTTATAAGTTTGAAAATGTCACCCTTAAATTTAAGTTTAATTACTTAATACATTTACTTACTTTACAGTTGGAAATAATTTATAAAATATAATAAATAATAGCTTGGCTTTTTTATATTTTAAATTGTCTCTTATTTTTGTAATATCATATATTTAAAAATGTAAAAAAGTTTTTTATTTTTTGTAATATTTTATATTTAAAAATCTAAAAAAAGAGATGACAAATAAATGAATGAATAATTAGTAGAATCTAGGGCCAGGAAAGTCTCAGCTTTCCTCCAACCCATGGTCGCCCTACGCTCAATTTTGACAGCAAGTAAAAACTGGTCTGACCAAAGTTAATTATTATTTTACACCGACGCCTAAATTATGTGTTTCGTAGAGCTAGGAAAATAATTTCGATCTACCAACATACCGTGACCTACCTTACTGCCGAGATCCTAATATGACCGAGATCAATTTAAAATGGACTTGATTCAAATTATTAATTTCTTTGCCGTCCATTTTGGGAGTGAGTGAGACGGGTAGAGTTATTAGTCGTGCGTTAGAGAGGGTGAGAGGATATGTTTTTTTAACGTATTGAAAGGCGGTGGTTGTTTGACGATTATTGTTTTTACGGTTAAAGGGTGTGGCGATTCGGTGAAGTAATTATCAAGAAAAATTGTATACGTATGATAGAGGTATACGTACAAGAGTACATATAACCATATTTTTATGCTAATCCGACGTTTTCTAATTAACATCATATAAGTCATTTAGAATCAACAAATAGAATCACCGTCATAAATGATTTATCTTTCTCTCGGGCCTTGAAAAAAAAAACTTTTATTTTTTATTTTATTAAATATGGGTTTGCTCTTGACCACAATCTTGCCCGAGGACAGAAATGAGGTCTTCGATGAAGCGAGCTTACCCAGAAGCAGCCTATTCACTCTGGTTTTGAAGAGAGTCAGGTTGTATGTATGTGCTCGGAAACACAGACGCAGGTAGGGAGTTCCAGTGCTTTGCTGTGCGCATCAAGAATGATGACGAAAAGCGCTTTTAAATTTAAAAATCGCACAGATCGAGCAAATTCCTTATCTTATTGAGTATATAGGTAGGTAGGTATTTAAACATAAAGATAAATATTAAAAAAGAGCGGGAAGTAAAAAAAAATACTCCAGATAATTTAAATAAGATAATTTTTCACCTGATGGATTTTACATACATACATATTTACTATCATGCATTTTTCCCGTAAGGGTAGACTTCGACTAGCGATGTCCAATTGCTACGATCCTTACAGATCTTTCTTGCTTCCTCTACACTCATCACTCTCTTCATACATGCTCGCCGGTTATGAGTGCTCCTAATAACTCCCTTAAGGCCCTAGGTGCCCGATGCTCTTTTGTTTTTATAGGCAAAGCATGACGCGAGGTATCCCGCACCCCGCTGGAGACGCGCGCTCAGAGACAACGCGAAATGGGCTAATGATCTTTGTTTAATACACATTTGTATGAAAAATTTTGCTTGAATTGCATGAGATTTGAAGCGATTGAAGTAAAATAAATGGTGTATTTTTTTATGTAATTTTTTTTCCGAACGCCAATGCCATTTCGGAACAGTAGAGAAAAGTAAGAAATACATGCCATTCCGTTATTTTTTTTTAATATAGTAGTTTTTATGTTACGAAAAAAATATTTGAAGCAAATGTCACTGAAGACCTGATAGTACACATATATTTTTTTTCATATGTTTCCGGCTAACCACAGCTGAGCATTTTAATCTTTAGAAAAGGCATATTCAATCTAAGCGCCTTAAATTAAAATTGTGTTTTTTAATTACGGTAAAATATAATAACGTTTTATTTCTAGCTAAAACAGAATCATCCTATGCACGACTGTTATAACAAATGTGATAATTTAGTCCGGTATCCCGGGCTAATGTTTTTATTTATGACCCAGACTATGATTTATATAGCTATGTACGCCCCGCGGCGCCGGCCGGCTTTTTAAAAACTTTATGTACGCCTTTGGGATTGTTTTAAATATGTCTGATAGTTTATTGTTTTTTTTTTTAATGAAGTAATAAAGAAAAAATAATGATGAGTGAACTGTCTATAAAAATCGTAACTAAGTCTTTGACAAAAATTTCGAGAATAATATTTTTATACTTATACTTAGCTATTTAATGTATTAAAATAAAATCAGATGTCACGCCTTTATACCTAAACATACATTTATTAAATGGACATTTGTAAAGTAAGCATATAAGATACCACTACACCAAAAAAAAAAAACTTTTTTTTTTTACTTTAGTTTACAAAAAACTACTTGGAACAATAAAGAGGAAGCTTTTACCCGCTATTGGGACCTACCAGCTAAAAAAAAAGTTTATTGGTTCGTTATTTAAATACACCAATCAATGGGACAAAGTTACCAAAACAATTCGAAACCAGCGTGGGAGCCAACCGTAAAGCCAACCATAGACAATCACCATCAAATTGAGTTTTTTACTACGATTGTTAGCTTAACCTTGGTTTAGCCATGACGGCGTTGTATTTCGAGCTATTTATTTTAAACATGACTTATTTTTTTCATCTAAAAAGATAAAGATTCGTAAACTCAATTTTTTCTTACTTGTCCTATTATGTAAACAATCTTCACAGTACTTTTTGATGAATTTTGTTGAAAATAAATCAAATATTAGCTCAAACCTAAACATTCTAAAGTAAAACATTTATTAACCACGAAAGTAATTTCCTTAAAAGTCTATTTTAATTTGTATTGTTGTAAAATCAAATAAAGGCATTGTAAGATTGTTTACATTAATAAGACAATTATGAATAAACGGACTTTATTTAATTTATTTTTTGACACATGGTCAAAGCAAATTCCTGTGTCTTAATATCGAAATTCTAGTGAATATTTTACATTTATTAAAATTATGAATTAAAATAAAACCGATTTTTTTGTTCAGTGATTTTTTCTACGTATCTAATTTATGTATACTTTTGCCCTCAGATTAACCCGCGTGAAATTAATTTTTCACCCTCTTAGCTCCTCCTTGCTCTTAAGTACTGCAAAATTTCAAGTAACTTCGTACAGTGGTTTCGGCTCTGCGTTTATATGTCAATCAGTTCGTCGCTAATATACCTATATAGATTATATTATTCAACAGAAATAGGTACTATTCGTAAAACTATCTAAATTGAATATTTTTTATATAAAAAACAAGTCTATCCATTTGAATTTAAATAAATAAAACATTTAAAATCGACAACCATTACCGAATTCTAAGCAAACAATTTAAATGCTAAATAATGGCTTATTTTATATCTACAACCATCGTCCTTTTGTCTACACACATTACATGCTACCGCAAATCCACTGAACCATAAACATTTATAGAATAAAATAGGTACCGGACGTAATAAAACAGTATTATCTGTGTTATTAACCAAAAAAGTTGGAACTTCCGTCTGTGACTCGAATAGAAATGAAAGAATTAATTTTATTGAATGCCTTGTCACCCCAATTTAAAAATAAACCCTTTATCTATGGCCGCGGAGCGCGCGAAAACAAATGTCATAGTGACGTTTTAACAATGGCGCGAAATATTTGCGCCTAAAGGGCTGTTACGTGCTGTTGCATTTTAAAAGAGATTTTTGCTGATGCAACCATTTTTCAGATTTATTGATGCAATGTAGGTTAGATAAGATTCTATATTTTAATTTGCATATGCTTGCTCGTATTTCGGGATAAAAATATTGTGTGTGTTCATCACTTTATAGTATCAAGTAGGCAGAGCAATTTTCTTTTATTGCTTTTCATTATGCGTATGCGATGCAATAAAGTATTGAGTACTTATATGCATATTTTAGTTAAAATGATTTAAAGTATTTGCTAAATCTAATCTCATAATCAATAATCTAATCAAAATCATAATTAATGATTTAATCTAATCAAATTTAAAACATAAATTAAAAAATTACCTACATAAGTAGGTAGTTTTGCCTACCATAGGTATCTAAAATACGTAGTAACACCAACAATATAATTAAATAAAGTGAGAAGGGAAAGGAATTTTTAGAAAAAAAATTCCGCCCATAATCGTACTCTACACTATTTGTTGACTAATGCTGTTCAGCTTTTAAAACGTGATTAAGTAACAAACATCTAAATACGTAAACTCCGAATTTACAATACGAGGATTAGGCTACTTGCTTTTCAAGTGAATCACAAAAACCCACAGCATAGTGCGATGATGATCCATTTAGCTTAATTGGCATTGACTGCTCTCTACGTGCCTGATCGCGAATCGCGCACATTTTCGACGTGTGCGGTCTCCGCGCCATTCCAAATTCAAATGTTCTATTTGACATTTTAGTTTTTTAAACGATTAGCGTCGGATTCGATTTCTCTATGGTTTTGCAGCCAGTATTGTTATCAAAGAAATAACATTTTTTAAAAAATATTTTTTAAAGTGTACAGTTTTGTTGTACGTAATTATAATTATAGCATTTTGGTGCAGAGTTTTCTGCCTTATTCTTTAGACAAACAATGTACAGTCAAGCCAGTTATATGTATTCTACTTCCTATACTATTATCCTACTAATATTATAAATGCGAAAGTTTGTATGTGTTTGTAAGGATGTTTGTTACTCAATCAAGCAAAATCTACTGGACCGATTTCGATGAAATTTAGTAAACGGGTAGAAAAATACCGCGAATAACACATAGGATACTTTTAAACCCGAAATTCCCACAGGAGCGAAGCCCCAGGGCGCGGCTAGTAATACTATAAATGCGAAAGTTTGGATTTGATTTTGTGTGTATCCACTGGACGGATTTCGATGAAATTTGTTACAAGGGTAGAAAAACATCGGCAACAGTACATAGGCTACTTTTTGTCTTGAAATTCCTACGGAAGCGAAGCCCTGGGGCGCGACTAGTGCGAAATAAAAGCACACACATCTACGATAGTACTTACAAAGCCAACAACACAAAAACTAATCGCCTTGTCACAATCAAAGATCTCAATCTAGAATTAAAGGGTGATACGTATTCTCGAATTTAAATAAACACTTTTTCTCGAACTATTGTCGTCCATATACAGAGGAGTGAAATTTGCACCTAAATGCGTTGACATATCCATTTCATTGTAACCGAACGCAAAAACGTATGAATTTATTTGGCGTAACACTCAATACTTTTTTTTAAATAAAAGACTAGCTGTGCCCCGGATAAAAAGTACCCTATGTACCATTCCTGGTATTTTTCTACCCGTATACTAAATTTCATCAAAATCCGTCCAGTAGATTTTGCGTTATCCGCAGTTCCTCGCATAATTATAACTCTGTCGGAATCCTCGTTTTGACGTTTGTATCGGACACTTTTTTGTCCCGTCTCTTAAAAAACGGTGATTACATTCTCTTGCAGAGTAAGTCAAGACACGTCAGAAATTTGATCCTACGGTCATTAAATTTAAAATACCATTTTTCTAAAGGTCTTTTTTCTTCCATGCTGGTCTGGGAGCGAAGAAAAAACATAAAATGTGCCAGCTGCGTCAATCGAGGGAAAGGGCTTTAAACTGGGGATTCCTCCACTCATAGGCGATGGGCTAGCAACCTGTCACTATATCTTAATCTCCATTCCATCAGAAAGCCCACTATTCAGCATAGCGTGGCCTTTGAGTCTCACGACTCTTGGCTCTGTCTACCCCGTAAGGGTTAAAGACGTGATTCTATGTACGTATTTCTTTTTTCTTCTATGTCTATGGATTTTTCATAAGTTATTCAAGCTCCTAGCCGACTAAGCAAACGTCTAAACTTTTTTGCTCGTCGCGCGTCGTCCATTTTATTGTCCTTAAAAGGCGTCAAGGGCTAAGGTTTATCCAGGTCTAAAGAAATTATACACTCCTGCATCACAGGTTCTCTTCCCGCTGAGATCTGTGACTATTTTACACGTTTTTACATACATATTATCACGCCTTTTACACGTTTTTGAGTGTATTTAGTTTCACCTACTCTAGTATCTGTGTATGTATATTAATAAAAACAAAGCTGAAGAGTATTTGTTTGTTTGAATTGAAAGCACTTATCTCTGGAACTACCACGGGTGCGATTTGAAAAATCCTTTTTGTGTATGAAAATCGCAACAAAATCTGCTGCGTGTAGTTGGCGAATATATTCTAGGGCCGCACCACAGGCCAGTTAGCCTGTGGTGCGGCCCTAGAATAGCACCAACCCATCTCTTCCCGTGGGTGTCGTAAGAGGCGACTAAGGGATTCAAAACACCGGAGGATGGACAGCAGCATCTTTCCGCGTACTATGCCATCACACTGCGATCGCCAACCCGCCTGCCAAGCGTGGCGATTACGGCAAAACCCCCCACGGATAAAATCCTTGGGGGAGGCCTTTGTCCAGCAGTGGACGTCTTTAGGCTGAGAGAGAGAGAGAGTTGGCGAATGTACCTACAGCTACTCCAATTTGAAACACTTTTCAGCCGTTGCATCAATCAAAAATTCTTCCGTTTGTGACTGACAGACAACGCACAGCCAAAACTACTGGGCGTAGGAAGCTGAAATTTGGCATGTAGGTTCCTTAGGGAGTGTAGGGGAGCACTGAGAGAGGATTTCCCGAAATTCCCACGGGAACAAAGTCCCGGCCCATTTATAACGTAATATACGAATTCTTCTAACTGATGAATATGTAGACTTAACACACGATACTAATAACTATATCTATTTTAAGCAGAATATTAACGAACAGTTTTACATGCGAATTTGTCGTACACATTCATATTCATAGCCCTTCCCATATGGCGAAACATAATGCAATATTGATATCTGCTTGATTAACACAAATTAATGCATTCTGCGCAGTGCATATTCTGCACATATTATTATCAATTGGCATAGTAAAAAAAAAGAAATAAAGCATAGGAAAAAAAAAACATTCTTTAATAGACATATAAACAGCTGTCTGTGTCTCTAAGTAAAAAAAAAATCTAGCTAACTTACGCTGTTGATGACTGACGAGAGCTGGTGCAGCAAGTAATAACGTCACTAAGGCAATGTGGTCGAAGGCTAAAATCCACTTCGGGTGACTTTAACATATCCAGCAAAAAAAAAAAGATTGGAAAAATATGATGTCATCCATCAATTCCTTAAAATGATTAATCAAATATATCATTCATAATTGAGACAACAATATAAAAATTGTAACCTAAAAAGCATTTTTAGAATGCCTGTCGTTTTTGTGAAGAACTGTACCATACCATAAACAACGCTCGTGCACCTCATCGGCAATTCAAATCCGTTGGAAATTCGAACCGAATTCAATCAGTGCGTAATTGGAACGACATTTCAGCTTTCCAAATCGCTGGCCGCAAAAATCGACACCACGCTATCGAAAAGGAACCAAAATTAAAAACAAAAAACAAACAGCGTTTTCAAATTCAAAAAAGGAACTACAATTGGGTCGTCTAGATACTTATCTACGCTCCTAATGGGCCATTGTCTTCTGTCCGTTCGGAATTCGAATTTGAATTTTTTCTTTCTTTCTTTTAATTGCGGCAATTTTTACGGATGTCACCCGTAGCGGCCAGGCTTTTAGTGAACACGACTTTGGCTGTATAAAGTTGCGCCCGTTGCCATGTCTATCTTTTATCAGTCAATTATCTTTAGATTACTTTGTTCTGTTCCAGTCACCTTTAATTTTTCTTTGTTTATCATCACTCAGTACTCTCTATGTCGCTAGAAATAGCGTTCTGTAAATATTTTAGGGATTTTTTCAAAAATTAAAAAAGCCCAAAAAAAATTACACTTTTAGTAATATTGGTATTTTTTACAGTAATTTTTCAGATTAGGTTACAGTAGCAGCATAGTAGCAAAATCATTGCGAGTTTTCTTCGATCGCTGTATCGTATCGTTTCTGAGAATTACTCGTATCGTAAGCCGTCCGTATCCCGAATTCTGGCTGCATTTCCTGGTAAGTATACTGAATAGACGAACAGTAGACACGTGCCTAAAAAGAAAAAAAGCCTTTCTCAATTATTGGTTCATTTACCGGTTAATTTCGTAAAAGTTTAATCAATGATTAAATTAAAATAATAAATTAGATAAGGGTTAATTTCTGTATAATACAGACGAGTATATTTAATTTTAAAAAAGTTACTAAATCTCATTAAAAGTCTCCAGATCCCCGAACTCTGCAAATTATAAATCTTTCAGTAATTTCGTGTTTTAATTTCACGAACCTGGTTATGAGCTCCTCCCTCACAAAAATACCCGAAAAAAAAAAACATTCAAGACTCTTTTTAGTAGTTATTACTTTTATTAAGGCTAATTAACAACTATAAATTACTATACGAAATCAAAACTGTAATTGAAATGAAATGAAAATGATTTTATTTAAATAGTCTAGTCTAGTCTTTCATTTATAATATTTATAAATAATTTATATTTTTTTTTATTTTTAGCCTTAAATAGTCACTTTTAAATCGTCATATTCTTGTTTCTTTTAGTTAGTTAACGTCATAAAATGACTAAAAATTAGTTTGCTTACCTATATTTGTAGAAACATTTAAAAAATATATATTGCTGGCTGAAAATAAGTCGGTAAACACTTTATCGCGCGCTTCGTTAAATGTCGTCTTAAATTATTAAAAAAAGAACGACACCTACAAATTTATCGCAAGAGATTGGAAATTCGAAGGTTATGTTCTTATTTTAAAATTTTTGGCAGCAGTTACGAAAGGTTTGTTAAAAATGTGGAGTAGATATTATGTTTTTGTCACGTTCGGAAAATTTATATCCGGTGGAAAATAATTACTAATATGCCGATGTTCCTAAATTACTTATCTTAGATGACGAAACGGTAAACCAGTTTTAATTGTTTTACAATCTAAATAAAATTAAAAAAAATTACTCGGACCGCGGGTCGAGTGAGCCTCGGTCCTAGTCGCCGGAATCCTAATCCTAATCTATACATATAAGAAAACAGTAAAAATATTTTGTCTGTACATTTTGTATTTTTGACTAAAATGGATAGAGGGACACTTAAATAGAGCAATAGAAAGCAAAAAAAAATTTTTGAAATTTCTTTTCTGTCTGTCTGTCTGTCTGTCTGTATGTATGTACGCGTTTCACGCAAAAACTACTGGACGGATTTGAATGAAACTTTTTTTGTTGTATAGCTATTAAGCCTGGGCAACATATAGGCTATAATTGATTTTGAAAACTGGAACACCTGATGAAGAACCATAACAGAACAGCTAAACTATAAGTAATATGGAAATGGTGCCTTAACAAAAATCGTTCAACCTGATGAGCATTTTCTGCTGACGTATAAAAATTGAAGATCTGGAACATCTGATGAAAAGCTCCAAGACACCAGCTACACTATAACATATATGGAAATGGCGCCTTAGCAAAAACCGTTCGACCTGATGAGCATTTTCTGCTGACGTATATAAATTGAAGATCTGGAACATCTGATAAAGAACTTCAAGAGACCAGCTACACTATAACATATACGGAAATGGCGCCTTAGCAATACTTGGTTAATCTGATGAGCATTTTCTGTAGACGTATAAAAATCGAAGATTGGAACACAGGAAACAGTTTGGAACACAAAAAGACAATCTAAGCCAAAGGCACGCGGGCGAAGCCGCGGGCAACAGCTAGTCATATTGTAAATGCGAAAGTTTGGATGATGAGTTTGTGAGTCTGTGAGTTTGTGAGGATGTTTGTTACTCAATCACGCAAAATTTACTGGACGGATTTCGATGAAATTGGTATACGGGTAGAAAAATATCGGGAATAGCACATAGGGTACTTTTTATTCCGAAATTCCCACGGGAGCGAAGCCCCGGGGCGTGGCTAGTCCTCAATAAAACTGTAACTGGTCTGTAAAGACATAGATATCTAAACACACAGTCAGACATACAGAAAGACAGGACTCCGCTACTGAATGTCTAAGTGCGAAAAGTCGATGTACGTTAGTTCTAAAGTATGTAATGTCTAGACAGGCAAAAATTCTAAAAAATAATATTTTTTCTTGTATTTGCCCTATTAAGACCCCTACTACATTAATTTCTTAAATATCTCAAATGTAAAGACATACACAAGTTACAGTTTTATTATTGGTAGATATAGACTTTGTGCTCCCATAGGAAGTTGTAACAAAAAATATAAATCTACAATACAATCAAAAAAGTTATCGAAAAGATTTAAAAAATCAATTCGGTCCGAGACAGTCAACCTGTTTCTTTAATCTAAAACAGCTTCAAAATTCGGTAGAGCACGTATCACCACGATTTTTCATTGGATCCTTTTAACTACTCTTTTTTTTTCTTTTTTTTTGCGGCGCTCTGGCTTCCAGCTGGTAAATTATGTAAAGGCATTAAAAATATATAAACTTTTTATATCGACGATGATAACGATTATTTATGTTACGGTTTTGAATTTGGAATTAAGTAGTTGTTGATCGGTTAGAAGCGTTTGGGGTTATTTTTCTTTTTTAAGGAAAGGCACAGGTAAGTGATACCCTTTCTGCAGTTTTATATATTGGACAATTAGCACGAACCTTTATATTTATATGTTTTAGCTTGCGTTTCGTGCGACGTTGCAGCCGCCGCCGTGAAACAGACGACAGAAACTTTGATGTTTACAATAGGCGGCCTTACCTCTATATTATAGTGCACGGCCGCGTGAATTTCCCATGGGAACAGTGCTTTTTCCTGGGATAAAAAGTCATGATTTCCTATGTCCTTCTAACTATGTGTATGCGAAATTTCAGGAAGATTGGTTCAGAAGATAAAGCGTGAAGAGGTTCAAAAACAAACTCACTTCCGCATTTATAAAAATTTAAAATTATTAGTTAAGATATTACACTTATTAGTTACGCACTATGCACTTATTAGTTAAGATTAGGATTAGTTTTGCTTGTCTTTACATAGTTCACGTTAAGAATGAGCAGTGTACGTTAAGATTTGATGAGCTTTGACAAACATGAAAACCATAGACATAGAATTATTTTTTTTACCTGTTTAATAAAGTCAACCTGATTTGCTTTGTTAAAAGCTATGCAGGTTGATACTGGCATTACTGGCCACTTAGAAAAGAAAAAGACCAAACAAGGTTTTGAAGAAAGAATTGTATTCCTGTTGTATTTTTCAGTTCATGTCACAAGAGCAATTAATTTAATATTATATTTTGTTATCCCAGTGCTACTTATTTCTTCAGTGCAATATAGTTCTTATTAATTATTTCAAGTCAATTTTCTTCATCACCAATTACAATATCCCTGTCTCCACAAGTTCGAATTTTTGCATCAGTTCTAACACTACCATTATAATGTAAACATGGCAAAAAAATACGCTATATTCAATTAAAAGTCATTTGCTCAGGCCACCCAAGCGAAGTCGGTCTCTTTACTGACATTTCATCAATGTAAAGGTACATTCATACCGACAAATACCTGTCGCAAAACTGCGCCTCAATAGACACTTTCGGCAAACGCAAAAGTACCCCACTGGGTGTGAGATGGCCCTTAGGGGTGGCATCTATGAATAAATATATACGGACAAATCACACGGATTGAGTTAGCCCCAAAGTAAGTTCGAGACTTGTTGTGCAGAGCAACTACGCTCTGCTGCCAGAAAATGTGGCAGAGAGAATCCGGACAAACGAAGCGGCGGGAAGAATTCTGTACCGGAACTTCACCGGGAAAAAACCACCGGTAAAAATAAGTACCGGGAAAAAATCTCCACGCGGCACCACGTTTGCCCGACTAAAACCTAACTAACTTAACGCAGTCTGCTACCACCGTAGCTTATGAAGGGAGCTACAGGGCCCTATATGATAATCTAACCTATAAATTAACTACAATTGAACACTTACCAAATTAAATCTTCTTTCTCTTCGGATCCAAACTTGAGTGTCTTCGGGAAGGGGAATTCCTAATCACCCTACCTAACCCTTGAGATCTCAATTCCCCAGGACAAATAAATAGATTTCTTCCCGTAGTTTCACTCGGGAACAGCCAGATGTGAACAGCCAGCCACGTTTCACCTCTCACAAGAAAAAGTCACAATAACAGAGTTTTTCTCAAACACAAATTCAATAGTTATTTAACAAACAGGAAATTCACAATTATCACTCAAACTAAACAACAAGCAAAAGACGCGAGACCGCTCCGCGTATTAAAATCAAACCGATATCGCCCGGGACAATGCAATGGCGGACCACACACGCGACGCCATCCACGCTAGCAGTGTGAGAACCCCGAAACGCCTGGCGGCGATAACAGGAAACGCCTGCGTTTAGTTTTACCCAATATATTACAAACATCCCCCCGTCCCGGTCTGAGAAGCAGACCGCTAGCTTACTCTACGGGAAGGCGGGCGAGAGAGGTCACACCTCTCCTTAAAATCGAACCGTCGACCAACACCTCAGCCACACGCGGAGTGCCATCTCCGCCAAGAATCAAACGTAATATGCGAGCTCGTCGCCAAAGCAATGAGGGCAAATTTGCCTCTTTTAACAATACTAAATCACCCTCCCTGGGAGGCTCAGTCCTGTCTGTCCACTTCACTCTTTGCTGCAGCAAATGCAAATATTCAAGCGACCAGCGACGCCAAAAGTCCTGGCTCATTTGCTGCAACATTTGAAAACGCGACAACCGATATACGCGTTCATCCTTCCACGGGTATTCGGGCAGGGCATTCAACGGCCCTCCCACCAAAAAATGACCAGGGGTGAGAGCTTCCAAGTCATTTGGATCTGGAGATAGCGGACAGAGAGGACGAGAGTTGAGGACCGCCTCAACTTTACAAAACACTGTGGCCAGTTCTTCAAAAGTTAGAGCCGTTTCTCCGATAATGCGGCGGAGGTGGGTCTTTGCGGATTTCACAGCCGCTTCAAAAATCCCTCCCCAATGGGGGCAACTTGGGGACTAAACTTCCAGGTTATTCCCCTTTGGGCAGCAATTTGACTTAAACTAGTACAATTTTTATCAATAAACACAGAAACATCCTTAAGATAATTTACAGTTCCCTTATAGTTTGTGCCATTGTCAGACCTAATAAGGGAAGGTAGACCTCGACGCGAAACAAAGCGATCCAACGCGGCGACGAAGGCCTCCGTAGTCAGAGCCGATACCACCTCCAAATGGACAGCCTTGGTGGCCAAACAAACAAATACACACAAATAGCCCTTCACAATACGGGCATTACGAAAGGGAGAAGCCTTGATCGAAAAGGGGCCGGCAAAGTCGGTTCCAACGCCGTCAAACGGTCTCGAAGGTCGGATTCGATCAGCGGGCAAATCACCCATCTGTGGTTGCATCGTGGATGCCTTCAACCTATAACATGCAATACATCGAAACAGGACACTACGGATTGCTCTTCGGGCAGACAAAATCCAAAACTCGCGTTGCAAAATAGCCAACAAAGCATTGCACCCAGCATGGGCGTTACGAATGTGTCGATCAGACACCAAAAGCTGCACCAAGGGTCCGCCCTTGGGCAACAACAGAGGATGGCGAGTCTCATATGGAAGATCCGCCTTCCGGAGCCTGCCTCCAACCCGAAGAAGCCCATCCGAGTCGATGTACGGGTTCAAACGAGCGACCGCGCCCTTCAACTTAGCGCGTCCGTCGCGCAAAATACGAAAGCTCTGACTCAAACCGTCCGGTCTGCACGACACGGACCCAATGCAACAATGCGCTCCGGCGCTCTTCTGCACCTGCAATCGGCTCCAACCGCTTTGCCTGTGGGTTTCTACAATTATGTATGAAACGCTTAATCCAACTGGTAACACCCAGAAGCTTATCCAAACTGCTATACCGAGCAAGTAGCCAATCCGGCTCCGACGTCGTCTCAGCGACTACAGCATGTACACGGAGCCCAGTCAAACTCAAAGAAGTAACATCTGTCTGACAGACAGGCCAAGATGTTTCTGATCCCATCAGCCACTCTGGACCCCACCAGAGCGGGTGTGACACCAATTCTGGTGCCGTACAACCTCGGGAGGCACAGTCCGCTGGGTTAAGCTCTCCCGGCACATGTCTCCATGTTATATCAATTCCGATATTCTGGATTTGGGAAACCCGATTTCCCACAAAAACCTCCAAGGTATGTGGGGCCGCGCGCAACCATGCAAGCGCGACCTGGCTATCCGACCAGGCGAAGATGTCTCGTATCTCGACCGTGGCCGCCAGCTCACTGGCAACGTGATGCAACAATTTAGAGAGAAGGTGAGCTCCACTCAACTCAAGCTTGGGGATAGTCAGCCTAGTCCTGATGGGGGCGACCTTGCTCTTCCCTAACAAAAGCGAGACATTGACCCGGCCATCGGCGTCAACTGTCCGCATATAGACTGACGCGGCATAGCCTCGCTCCGACGCGTCACAAAAGCCATGCAGGCTGGCTCGATATTTCCCGGGGGGCAATATTCGACGAGGCAAGGCAATCCGATTGACTTCCTTAATCGATGACAACAACTCGAGCCAATCATCCAATGGAGAGCCAAACAGCGGCTCGTCCCACGAGACGCCCAAAGTCCAAAGTCTCTGAAGAAGACACTTTGCAGAGAATATCACTGGACTGATCCAACCGCTTGGATCGAACATACGGGCTATCACGGACAACACCGTTCTCTTAGTCCAGACCTTTGGTATTTCCAAGTCCACTTGGAATGTGAAAATATCGGTTAGCGGCTGGTACTGCATGCCCAGCACCGCTATCCTGTTGGGATCATCCACATCCTCAAACAGGTGAGGGGTTCTGTTGGTGATCCTCCGGGATCCCTTCTAGAACTTTAGGCTCATTAGACAACCACTTACGTAGCTCGTAGCCACCTGTCTTCAATATTTCAATCAATTCATCCCGCAGTAGGAGGGCCTCCTCAATACTTTGGGCTCCGGTGCACACGTCATCAACATACAAGTCACGTGACAGCACGGAAGCCCCACGGGAAAGCGGATCCGTTCCCGCTCTGCCAATTCAAGCAATGATCTGATGGCGATATAGGGACTAGATTTCAAACCATACGTGTTTGTGTTGAGTTCATACACCGTCACAGGATCCTCAGGGCGCTCACGCCAGAGTATCAACTGGAATCGCCTGTCCTCAGGATGTATGACTGTCTGGCGGAACATCATCCGGATGTCCGCACCAAAAACCACTTGATGTCTTCTAAAGTTCAAGATGATGTCAATTATGTCCCTATGCAACTTGGGACCCGAATGCAAACACAGATTCAACGAAACCCCGTTCGAAGTGGGTGCGGACCCATCGAAGACGGTCCTCAATTTGCCTGTTGAGGCCTTCACCACCGCGTGGTGGGGCAAAAAATAATGCTCAGTTGAGCTCCAATCAACTCGAGCCGGAGACATGTGACCCAAATCCTCGTACTCGCGCATAAATTCAATATATTTATCGCGAAGTACGTGGTCACGCTGCATACGTCGCTCCATGGACAGCAGTCGTTTCTCCGCAAGCGCCCTACTTTGCCCTAGGCTAGGACGAGAGGCAACAAAAGGTAACCTAGTTACAAACCGACCGGAGGGCAACCTCTCCGTGGTCGATCGAAAAAGGGCTTCGCACTCAGCGTGTTCCGGATCCATCCTGGAACTCATAGGTGGCTCCTCCACCTCCCAAAACCTTTGCATGGTCTTGGCCAAGGACGCTGATGCGACGACCGGTGGCTCCTCCACGGTGCTATTATCAAACACAGGGCCCATCAGGGCAAAACCAAAAATCGTAGACACTGCCATCAGTGAAGACGAACCCAGAGCCTTCTGTGTACCCAACAAAATCCAACCCTATACGTCCGAGCCCAGGAGCAAGTCCACTGGGCCGGGATGAAAGACAAAGGGGTCGGCCAAATCCAGACCCGAAACCAAAGACAACACACCCGGCGGTATGTCTGTCGAGGGGTGCCAACCCGCAATGGTATCCATTACCATAGCCGAAGTCGTGATCCTCATTGTGGAGGACTTCAGCGAAGAAAAGGTGACAAGTGTCTGGCCCGTCAGACACTTCACTTGTATGCCACCAACTCCAAGAAGTGGCACAGGCGAGTCTTCCACGACTAAACCTAACTGGCGTGCCACTCGAGTGGTAACCAAACTGCTTTGAGCCCCTGAGTCCAACAGAGCTCTCAAATTAATGGCTTCCCCTACGACCCCATACGCGGACCACCGCGGTAGGGAGCAGAACCGTCCGCGGCTCTGTCCCAGCAAGGGAGCAAGCTAGTTACGGGCTCCCCACTCTCTCCAAACCAGGGGCGCGCCACTGACCCGGATAATATGGCGGGCGAGTGCACATCCCCATCTGAGGGGGGGCATAACCCGCGGCCCGGCCATACCTATGGTACGGCGGGTGGTACTCCAGCCGTGGGTAGGTGGTGGAGAAAACCGCTGCGGCTGCATGTGTTGGGCATTGGTAACCCGCGTGGAGGGGGGTGTCCCCACTCTCACGTCCGATCTAGGGCCCCCGCCCATGGGGGCCCTATCCGGGGCCTGGCCAGCCACATACTGGCCATGACCTTGAGGCGCGTGGTCCCGGTCCGCCAAGACCCGCGCAGGTACGCGACCCCCTCCCGAGGGGGTGCGACGAGCGAAGCCGCGTCCTTCTTCCAAAGGTGGAGGGCTTCGCGCAGGAGCGCCCCCGCCCATAGGGGACCCCTGCCTCAACATCCGGGTGCCATCCCCGTTCCGGTTCATGCAGAGCATCGCGTGGTGCAGCCCACGGCATGCACTGCATGGTATGGCTCTGGGACAGTCACGTGCATAGTGACTGCCCAAACAATAAAAGCAAAGTTCATGCCGCTTTGCCATGCGGCGCCTATCTTGTACTGGCAGTCTCTGCCAGTCCCTGCATTGCAGCAGGCTGTGGCCCATCCGACCACATTGCAGGCAGTCCGCGTCCCTCGCGACTGCTGCCGTGTGTGCAACCCGCGCACCAGCTCCACGCGGTGGCGGTTGCCGTCCCTGTTGGGGCCTCCCTCGCCATGAGGGTTCCAAGGGCCTACGTTCAGGCGCTCTGGATGGCGCTGAGTCCGTCATGGTATTCTCAGCAGCCCGTGCCTCAAACTCCAAAAACTTCACCAAGTCAGTGAATGTTGGTAGGGTGGTGCTATCCCGCTCCGCATTTTCGCGCTCAAACCGCGAGCGGATGTCATTGGGCAATTTGCCCAATACAATGTGCACCAGCAAAAAGGACCATTGGTCCACCGGCAGCCCCAGTGTGCGGAGCGCGTTACAGGCCACTGTAACGGGCGTGAGCAACTGCAGGCGCAACTGTGCCCTGTTGGCCACCTTGGGCAGGGCCATCAACTGTGCGGCGTGCGCATCCGCTAACAAACGTAAGTTTTGGTAGCGGGGAGTTCAATAACTCCCAAGCCGTATCGTACTGGTCGTCCTCCACCCGGAGGTGCTGGATGAGCGACCGCGCTTCATCCTCAAGAGTGGAGAGGAGGTAGGCCATCTTCTGGGCCTTCGACAAATCCTGTCGTGCTACGACCAGGGACTCAAACATATTTTTATATGCTACCCACTCCTCCATCCTACCCCCAAAGTGGGACAGCTGAAGGGTGGGGAGCCGACCAGTAACCGCTGGTCCTTCCTGTCTAACAGGTGTGCGAGGGGCTGGTCCGCCAGCCTGTCTCGCCCTTATTGCGGTCACCGCCTCCGCGATATCATCGTGCAGACTCAGGATCTGGTCCATGTCCGCCATGTGACCTGCGTAGGCCTCCGGGGTAAGATCGGCTTCGGTAAGCGCCGCCATGGCCGCTTCCGCGCTAATCAATCGTGAGTGGAGGTGATCCGCTCTTAGCAGTATGGCGCCCTCCCTGTCCTTCCGGGACAGGAGTCCTCCGGCCGTCACAAACCATCTCAATTCGTTGGCGAGTGTCGCCCTAGCATTGGAGGCCTTCGCCATCGCGTCAAGTCACAAACAAAAAATAACAAAAGGTAAATAAAAAAACAACAAAATCAAGCAACTACACGAAGAACCGCGGTAGGTATGAGAATGGCACAAACCCGGAACGCACGGTACAAACCGCAAACAAATACAAAAAAGGTTACAAATATTCTTATACAAACAAACTAAGAAAAATCTAATAATTTTTACAAACAATTAATTATTTTTTACAAACGAACAAATAGAGGGTAGATAAACTACGCTCTGCTACCAGAAAATGTGCAGAGCAACTACGCTCTGCTGCCAGAAAATGTGGCAGAGAGAATCCGGACAAACGAAGCGGCGGGAAGAATTCTGTACCGGAACTTCACCGGGAAAAAACCACCGGTAAAAATAAGTACCGGGAAAAAATCTCCACGCGGCACCACGTTTGCCCGACTAAAACCTAACTAACTTAACGCAGTCTGCTACCACCGTAGCTTATGAAGGGAGCTACAGGGCCCTATATGATAATCTAACCTATAAATTAACTACAATTGAACACTTACCAAATTAAATCTTCTTTCTCTTCGGATCCAAACTTGAGTGTCTTCGGGAAGGGGGAATTCCTAATCACCCTACCTAACCCTTGAGATCTCAATTCCCCAGGACAAATAAATAGATTTCTTCCCGTAGTTTCACTCGGGAACAGCCAGATGTGAACAGCCAGCCACGTTTCACCTCTCACAAGAAAAAGTCACAATAACAGAGTTTTTCTCAAACACAAATTCAATAGTTATTTAACAAACAGGAAATTCACAATTATCACTCAAACTAAACAACAAGCAAAAGACGCGAGACCGCTCCGCGTATTAAAATCAAACCGATATCGCCCGGGACAATGCAATGGCGGACCACACACGCGACGCCATCCACGCTAGCAGTGTGAGAACCCCGAAACGCCTGGCGGCGATAACAGGAAACGCCTGCGTTTAGTTTTACCCAATATATTACAAACACTTGTTTTATGGGATAATAACTCAACAATACTATATTTTATAACAAACTAGCTTTTGCCCGCGGCTTCGCCCGCGTGAATTTCCCACGGGAACAGTGCTTTTTCCCGGGATAAAAAGTAGCCTATGTGCTATTCCAGGTCATTATCTACCTCTGTACCAAATTTCATCGAAATCCGTCCAGTAGATTTTGCGTGATTGAGTAACAAACATCCTCACAAACTCACAAACTTACAAATTCACAAACTCACAAACTCACATCCAAACTTTCGCATTTATAATATTAGTATGGATACATATCTTGACCTGACCGGGGATCGAACCCGGGACCTCCAGTGTGGCAGTCGTCAAAAATCTGATCGTTTTGTGTTTGTATGCGTTTTTTATTACAGACCTGAGGATAGGAGTACCCATAACCGGAGAGCATGTATGAAGAGAGTGATGAGTGTAGAGGAAGCAAGAGAGATCTGTAAGGATCGTAGCAAGTGAAAATCACTAGTCTCTGCCTACTACTGAAAAAGGCGTGATAATATGTATTTATGTTTTTAACCCCTGCCCTGACGAAATAAATTAAATGTATTTAGTTTTTGAGCATAAATTCAAGCTTGAGATAGAAGATAATCAGCCAATAAAACTGGCTGATTGTATCATAAAAGGCATCATTCGATTTTCCTTCACGCCATTAGAGTCGTTTCTACTGCTAAGCCGTGCCAATCATGAAAAATGTTTACTTTACAAACACAACTATTAAAAATACTGGCACATTACATTCACAGGCAGCCCTAAAAAGAAAAAAAATGAGCCCATCTAGTACAAATTCGAAAGTCAAAATTGTCGGCGCGCGCAAAGCGGTTCCCTGCGGGCGGGACCGTATTTGCAAAATATTTTGACGTTAATAGCGCCATTGTAGGGACCATAGAGTATAGAGTGACGGATTGTGCTTTTTTCGGCAAAGGAAACGCGTCGCGTAGGGCGTTGAAGCGTTGTAATTTTGTTATGTCATTGTAGGTTATATTTTGCCGGCCACCTGAACGATTCAAAGGTTTTGAATGTAACTTGCAATGTTATTTTTTTTGTAATCTACACCGTTAGTATTGGCTGTTTGTGTGGTTTTTTTCTTCATATGAAGTTTATGATACATCTATAGTAATTACTTATTCTGCATAAAAAATAGTTTTGAATTTCATGATCAATAACTGTATTCAGAAAAAGTGACCGGTTGCCGGCCCTTATCTTATCTTATCTTGCTGCGGGGTCCGTGTTCACGGTAGCACGTCGAGTCTTGGACCCTTTTGTACTTACCCCCAAGCCTTACTCACACACAGCGGGATTCCTGAAGAAGGACTGCATAAGCTTCAGGATATCACCGGCTGCGAAGTGCCTGTAGTCCTCCAGTTCCGGATACGCAGTTCCAAAGAGGGCCAGCCGCTTGTTAGCCAGCGAGTCACACTCACACATAATGTGCTTCATAGACTCCTCTACTTCTGCACACACCCGACATAGAGGGCTTTCGACAAGTTTTAGCTTGAACAGGTGCCCACGACATTCGAAATGTCCGGTCAGAGCTCCCATTAAGATTCTTGTCTGTTTTCTGTTTAGTTTACAGATCATTTTGTACCACTTGGTGTTGCCAGCACCAAGTGTTGCCTTGGAGTGAATGACATCACCCCGTACGCTCCATTCTGCTCTTTGTTTACTTTCAACATTAGCATTAATTGCCGTAGTTACCATACCATATGACAGTCCTACAAAAGGCTCAGCTCCGATTAGCGGATTGCTTGATCCTCTCCTTGCAAGCTCGTCAGCTTTCTCGTTGCCAGCCACCCCAATATGACCCGGCACCCAGACCAGTCTCAGCCTGTTGTGCTGACCCAACTTGTTCAGCGAACTGATACAGTCTAGGACTAGACCAGACCCAATCCTACCAGAGTTGATGGCAGCGAGAACCGATTGGCTATCAGTAAGAATGTAGATGGTGCGATTTCTTACGCCCTCCTCTAGATTCAGTTTCGCACAGACGGTAATCGCATAAGTTTCCGCTTGGAAGACTGTAGGATACCGTCCCATGCTCTGATACAGTTGTCTGTCCTTTGCATAGATTCCTGCGCCTGTTCCATCGTTAGTTTTTGAACCATCCGTGTACCAGATCGAGCAGTCTCCTTCTGGGGGTCGAAATTCGCCCTTCCATTCGTCTCTTGTGGGGACATATGTTTTATAGTTCTTTTTGAAGTTGTAAACTGGGAGTATTTTATCACTACCCATATCCAACATCCTTTCGAGTTCGTGCGCCGTCTCCATTTGCAGATGCCTTGTCCTTGGTGCTTGCCTGTTCCATAAACCAGCTGTTGCTAGTCTGTATAGTGCTTTACAGGCCTCGCCTTCGATGTGCAAATGTAGCGGTGGCAGACCTAGGATAACCTCCATTGCTGCTGTAGGCGTTGTGGTGAAAGCTCCGGAAATCATACAGCAGGCAATCCGCTGCAGCTTCCTAAGAGCATCAACACATGTTACCTGTTGGACTTTCGGCCACCAAACTAATGCACCGTAGGTCAATATGGGTCTTATCATCATTATATATACCCATCTTATGATATAGGGTTTAAGGCCCCACGTTTTACCGTAGGTATTCCGACACATGCCAAATACCCTCGTGGCCTTTGTTATAATGTTGCTAACATGTGTATTCCAAGTAAGTTCTTTATCTAGTGTTACGCCTAGATACTTTACCTCCTTGGACAGCTCAAGCTCCGTACCATTCATCCTGAGGTTGCGCAGACCCGTCAGCTTACGGAGCCTCGTAAAGGGGATAATGGTTGTTTTTGTAGGGTTTATGCTGAGGTGATTTGAGGTACACCAATTCTGCACATCCCTTAGAGCTCTGTTCATTATCCCTTTTACTGTGTCAGGAAATTTCCCATTTATGAGAATGACAATATCATCCGCATATCCGACCGTTATAATCGGTCCTTTATTTAGGGTGACTATCAGGGAGTCCACTACTAAACTCCACATCATTGGAGATAGTACGCCTCCTTGCGGACAACCCTTCGTCGTCAACGCTGACAGCTTACCCCCCATGTGCTCGGACGTTATAATTCTGCTCCTGAGCATGTTCTCCATCCATTTACAAAGGGTGTTAGGAACACCGTGTTCCGTCGCCGCTCTGCTAATAGATTCGAAAGTAGTTCTGTCGAAGGCTCCCTCTATATCGAGAAAAGCCCCCAGACAGATCTCCTTATTCTCAAGCGCTTTTTCAGCCTGACTTACCACATAATGTAGAGCTGTCTCAGTAGACTTGCCAGGCTGATAGGCACATTGCATTTTGTGAAGTGGATTCTTCCTAAGTGGACCATCTCTAATGAATCTGTCCACCATTTTCTCCAATGATTTCAGTAGAAAGGACTGGAGACTTATAGCCCCTGAATGACTTGGCCTCATCATATGTCGCCTTTCCTGCTTTTGGGATAAACGTCACTTTCACCGATCTCCATGCTTCCGGTATATACCCAAATGCTATGCAGGCCCTATAGAGCCTGCATAGATGAGGACTAAGTATGGAGATACCCTGTTGCAAGAAAATTGGGTAGATGCCGTCGGGCCCTGGTGACTTAAAGGGTTGAAAGGTCCCCATGGCCCATTTTAATTTTCCGTCATCCACCACTTTCTTTGCCACTTCCCAGTCTCTTTTGAAAGTTTTCACCTCCCAAGATTCCAGGCTGTTTAGATCCTGTGGATCAGTTCTTGTTTCAACACAACCTGGGAAGTGAGTCTTAAACAAAACTCTTAAAGTTTCCTCACCAGTTTCCGTCAAAACACCATCATCGTCTTTCACGGCCGATAGTGGGTTAGCCTTGGTAATGGATGTAGCCTTCGCCAATCTCATACCTTCAGGTAGTGCACTGATAGTGTCGCATTGACGCTTCCATGCTACTTCCTTCGTTTTTTGCACCATTTTCCCGTATTCGGTCAGGGCCTTGTGATAGTCACTAAAGTCTTTTCTCGCTTTAGCCTCGTTAAAGAGTTTCCTTGTCTCCTGTCGCATTTTTGCCACCTCGGAGGTCCACCATGGTTCTTTTAAGACCCTTGGTTTCCGTTCAGGACAGTTGTCTATCCACGCTCTTTTAATACCATCCGCGATTCTCTGAGCTTCCAGTTCTAAGTCAACTATTGAGTTAAGCTTAGATCCTGGAGCTCCTAACTCTGCTTTAAGAGATTCTCTATACGATACCCAGTTTGTGTGCCTAGGGTTTCTTTTACGAACAGTTGGTGACTTTGGCATGTCATACCTGTACCTAAAGCATACGTAGTTGTGGTCAGATAGTGTGACCTCATCCGACACATGCCAGTTGTCTATTTTACCAAATGCCTTTTTGCAGGCCAGTGTAACATCAATAACCTCCCTCCTAACGCTATTAAAGAAGGTAGGTTTGTTGCCCTTATTGAGGATTAGTAAAGGTGAACTTACCAAAATAGCTAGCCAACTTCTCTCCTCTTTCGTTGGTGTCCGTGCTGCCCCACAGTAAGTTGTGGGCATTAGCGTCACACCCAATTACGAGGTCCATCTTTTTACTCTCTGCATGCCGCACAAGAGCATCAAGTTCCGGCGTTACGGGGTCCCTCTTCTCATACGGCAGGTAAGCCGCAGCCATGACTACGGCTTGCCCTGCCCCTTGTTGGACCTGGACAGTTGTCAGGTCCCTGTAACAGAAGACATTCAAGGGCATGGCATCTATGCCCTTTCGGACATATATGCATGTTCTCGAGTCATTAGTAGTACAGTTATAAAAAATACGACTGGTTAAACTACCGAAGCCTTTTATTTGGCCGTTGTTAATGTATGGCTCTTGTATGAGAGCAATGTCATACTTCTGCAGCCGTAACTCTCGTGCTAGGATTGCCACGGCTGCCTTACAGTGATGTAAATTAATTTGTACACACCTTAAAACTGCCATAGTTGGGCCTTAGTGGTGTCGGCGGCTAGCCGACAGTCCGCTACTGGCGTCCGAGAACGCCTCTATCTCCGTCATGCCGGCAGAGTCGCCCGGCGATGACACCAGAATCTCGGGGTCCAGCGTGCCCTCCGACGTAGCAGGCGACAACGCCAGCTGCCCGGCAGCGTCCACCAGTGGCGAAAGCGATGCCGGAGGCCTGGTAACCACCAGGCTTGGCCGCGGTGACGGGGAGCGAGTCCTCGTTGGGTTGCGGAGCTCCCTGCTCCGCAGGTCCAGTGGCCGTTGAGCAGCAGCAGAGCCGCTAGCCCCAAACGAGGTCCCCGGTTGCGCCGGTGTGATCAGCGGTGGCGTTTCCGCCGGCCGCTGCCCCCCCGACTCTCGACCCGGGGGCCGCGCCTGTTGCTGCGGCTGCGTCGACGCATCCCGCTCACTTCCCCCCCGCCTTTCCACACCAGACCCAGATGGGCCACCAGGCCCCTCCACGGGCTGTGCCACGGTATCCTCAATCACCTTGAAGATATCGGTGCACAACCCAATTTTGAGCCGATAGCCCACGGACTTGATGAAGTCGGCGGATGCGCGGTCCATGAGCACAATACGCCGAATCTGCCCCTCCTCAACCAGCGTGTCGACAACTTTCCACTCGCTGGTCCGCAGGCACGGGTTAAACTTCTGCGTCATCCGTAGAAGTCGTGCAGTGTCTAAGATGGCGTAGTTGCGGGTTTTCCACGCCATCTTCACTGGCTTGGGTAGGTCCTTAGCATAAAGGACCCTTACCTTTTTTGGCCCTCCACGGTTTCGCCGTTCATAGCCTCGCGAAGCCATTTCCCATCCCCCTCTGTATCACAGGAAATGTGCATGGCCCCCCGACGACGCCCTTCATTTCGATCCCCGGTAATCCGGGGCCGCCTCCAGCTTGTCATACATGACGGGTGCGAAAGCCAACCACCCATCACCACTGAATTGAGAGGCCGGAAAGTCCTCCGGGACCATGGCCATCCTGATGGATGCTGCGGCCTTGTTGTAGGCGACAACTCTGTCGAGCTTCACCTTCTTTGCCCCAGCAGCCACCTCGGCGGCCTCGTCGCTCACCTCTCGGTTCCGTTTGGCTGCTGATATGTCAATGTCAACAGCCCCTTCCCTCCTCATCTTCTGCAAGCGCCGCTTCGCACAGCCGCTCAGCTTTTTGCGTCGCTGCGTTTGCCACTCCGACCCAGTACTTCCGCCGGCTGCTGCGTCCTCGCAGGGTTGTACACCTTCCATGGGTACCTCCTGTATTCCAGGGGTCCCCACGTCCGATGTCGTCCCCCGCTCAGTTGCAGCACCCTTCGGTTGTCCTAGGGGCCTGAAATTGTCCTCGGCGGACGGTACGATCACAGAGTTTCCTCCGGCGGCCCGTTCCGCGTCAGCTTTCGACGAAAGGTCGTCCTGTCTCTCCTCTCTCCTCTCAGATGCGCCATGTAAACCAAAATTATTTTTAGAGGCCATGTTTGCAATTCCTTCTAAATTAATTTCGCCCCACTAACTCCCCACCCTCCACGGAGCCCGCAAAATGGGGATGTCTGCGAGACACCAGGGCTATTAGCGGGGTATAGCACTCCTCCGGGGCAACCTGCGAGACCAACCCCGGCGGCAACGGTCGCACGAACAGCGCGTAACACGCGAACCGAAACCGCCATCGACTGCAGGCCGCGATCCTTCAGAGTGCTCACCGACGTCGTCAGAAGGACGGACGTTGCAACCGATTGGTCCACTGCTGGTTAGACAGGGACCGCCCGTGTGAGCCGAAATCCAGGCCAAAGTGGTGTGTTGCCGCAGTCCCTTTGGCTCAACCACCAGGACTCCTTCATCCGTCCGTACGGGTCCCCGCGCACGGTAAAAAACACGCGGGTGGGCACGTAGGAAACCCCCATCAACCTTTTGTCGTGATGAAGGGCCCGCAGTACTTGCCCACAGAGTACCGCAGTAGGATAGGGGAAATGGGATAGGATGGGAAAAGGCTGGGATTTAGGAAGGGATTAAAGTACAGGAGGGGATCAGGATAGGATAGGTAGCCCAGACAGGAATCTGGGTCTACTGGTAGCAGGACATCGGCCGACACCCACCAAGACCCCGACAAGCGGGGAGTTGCTGACTGCCGCCCGGGATGCACCGTCCACGGATCCCTTGTCAGCCCGCCGCTCTCACCGGATCCCAAAGAAATTAAATAAGAGAAGCTGAAGCTTTCAAGGGACCGGGCACACGAGGAGGTTTCCCGCACTTAGCACCCCAAAATTGCCGGCCCTTTATAGGTAGCTAAGTATATATCCCCAATTTATACATAGTCATATATATAAAAAATAATGTCATAACATATTAAAATATGCCCTATGTAAATAAAGAGAAACTACAAAAACGTTTCAAGGTATAGCATGTACTTTTCCATTTATTCTTCTCCATTTCTTGCCAGACAATGTTTGAAAAGAACATACATTTACCCTAAACATATTCGACAATGTCCCATTAAGTATTTATGTATTTAATTTATGTAAGAAGCCACAAAACTTGTACAAATGTCGTTCACCTGGTCATCTGTTTATTTCAAAGACACGTGTTCAAACATGTAATATAATGCCAAACAATACCATTCACCTTTGCAGGAAACGGTTGACCGCCAAGATACAATGTACACGATTTTCTAAAAAAAAAACTCCTTATTTATGGTCAATTTTGACATCTGTCACGATTTCCCGCGCGCGGCCAACTCAAACGCTCCCAAAGCAGAATGGTCGATCCGAATTTGTTTTGTAAACAAAAAGATACTTCGGACATCAGCTGTCAACCGCAAACTGACCAAAGTAATGACTTAAATACAATACAAACAATTTTGTATTGTTATAAAACAAAAGATTAGTCCATTTTAAAAAGACCTCTTCTTTTTCTTGCAAAGTTTGTAAACACAGTTCAAGATATAACGGACAAGACACTGTTAAAATTTGATCTCCCTTTGTTAAGGATTTGTTTATACCCAGAGGTCTAAGTACTATAGATTTGTTATTCAAACATCCAATTGAAATTGAGCCCTATTTCCAAATCAATACACAAGGAAAGTAGACCTTTTAAGACTGGCTGTGATTGTAAAATTCGTTTGAAAAATGGCGCGTGCCGTTCAGATTTTGACAGGATTTTTTGATTTATTACTATTGTGATAGAGTTCAAAATACCGTGTGTATTATGTCAATTGTTAGGTGGTCAAACAAAGGAGTTATCCCTCGCTTGCTACCGGTATTGCGTGTTGTATTCTGCAATTTGATACTCAGACACTTAAACCAATTTGAGCGAACTGCTTTTGTATAAAATGGCTGGTTGTATGCAAAGGAAATGCGATTTAAATTTATTTCAACCGACTTTTAAAAAGGGGGAAGTTACTTAAGATCGGACTTAAGAAAGTCGTAGTTAATTGTATAGGTATAATAAGTCTATTTTACAGTTTTCTTTCTTCTTAATCCAACCCGCAAAACCATACTTCGTCTTCAAGCAATTTTTCAAATGGTTGCCTAGAAGAAATTGCTTACAGCGATAAGGCCTGTTACGTATCTTCCTCTCTTTTTAATTTTAAATTAACTTTATGTTAGTTACCATGTAATTACTTGTGTGCAAATAAATAATTTTTGTATTGTATTGGTATTGTAATTTTATGATTATCTTTTACTATTTTCTTTTGGAAGTATGTACATAGTTGTATTCCATGTATCCAGTACGAAATTGTGTCGCATTATATTCATATCAATCCCAACATTGTTAGACGAGTTATTTCAAAAATATACGAAATAATTGATGTCGATCATTCGACTTACGCGTATTTGGCGAGTCACACTTTTCAAAAATAATGTCAAGCCCCAGTTCAATTTAGGTCCGCTGATCATAGAGTAAAAATTTAGACATTGTTTATCTGAAAATAAAAGTTATTTTTATTTTTATTTAAAATATATCCTGTATTAAACATCATAACAACAGCTTCCCATTTACCACCCCGGTGCGGACCCTAAGTGGCAACACCTATAAACAACTTACCAGATTAGGGGATGTTCTCCCCGGGGATGTATGTTTAACAATGGTTAAACAATTGTCGGTTTCGCAGGGGAGGTGCGATGTTAGGGGTTGTCAGAATTGTGGTTGCGATTCTGATTAAATATATAGGGATTTTACACAGATTGAGCTAGCATCAAAGTAAGTTACGTTATAAGCTCAACGATATTATTTAAAAATTCATCGCGTGTCATTCATTCATGTTACGACTTAACTGCATTTTATTGGGGCGACATGCAATTTTTAATCTAGAGCCACAATACTTACTTACTCCGCTGGCTCAGTGACTCCAAAGTGGATCTTGGCCTCCGATACGAGAGAGCGCCATAGACGTGTGTGACGGGCTGACACCCCGGCCACAGAAAAAGAAAAATGTTACGAAACCGAATAGAGTAGAGAGCCACAATACAAAAACAATAATTTTTGATAGATTAATGAAATGCCAAAAGAGTATAGTGCCAATATTCTAATGCCAAAAGAGTTCTAATTTCAAATATTGTAGTTACTTTTTTAAAGTAGGTATTTATCTAAGTGGCCAGTTCCGGGTAGATCAATAGCAGCCTATGTATAATAGACTAGCTTTTGCCCGCGGTTCGCCCGCGTGAATTTCCCACGAACTCTAATTATTTAGCTCAGGAGAATAAACTCGTGCTGAAAAATCGCAAAATGTGTTTAATTATATGTATTCTATCATAAAATAACATATTTTTAACAATTCTCATACCTTGTCCGGTCCCCTATTAGACCGTGTCCTTTGGATTCGCAACAGAAGGAAGTGAAGCCTCCAAAGTGTATATTTTCCAATGGGTTCGCGACGTGAATATCATTCTCCGCCGATTCACAATCACAACAATTGAGGGGAGTGACACGAGCTCCATTTTACAAGAGACAGCGAGTTTATTTATTTATTTAGAACTTTATTAGACTAAAATAATACAATGGTATAAAAGGCGGACTTAACGCTAACAGCATTCTCTACCAGTCAAAGTCAATTGTTTTTATTTAAATAGGCTTAAAAATAGCACTTATAAATCGTCATATTCTTGTTTTATAGTAAGTTGACGTCATAAAATGACTTAAAGCTAAGGTGAAGTCAACCTTTCAGTTACCAGTTATTATTTATTTATTTTTGTAATCATCTAACTTAACTCTATATTTAATATCCGACTGTAAGTTAAGAGATTTAGTAGGTTTATTTTAAAAAACTTAAAAAAAGACTGATATTTTATATTATACTTACATGCGGCACCCCGCGGCTCTGTTTCCGTGAGAATTTTGGGATAAAAAGTATCCTATGTGCTATTTCCGGTATTTTTCTACCAGTATACCAAATTTCATTGAAATCCGTTTAGTAGATTTTACACAATTGAGTAACAAACATACATCCTCCTAATACCCAAACTTTAGCATGCTTAATAGGAGGATATGCGATACTGTTGATTTTTGAAGACAAGTCTAACAGTATTCTATGAAATTATTTCAGTCAGACAGGCAGTCATCTTTTCATGTGTGTTATAGAAAACACTGGTGTCAGCGTTTCTCGCGATATTTTCCTTCACCGGAAGCAGGCGGTCTACGAATACAACCTCAGAATGCAACCATTTCTGTATGATTGATTTGATCTACAGTTTCAGAGCCAGCCAAATCTCACGATATGGCGCGATGCATTTTAACAACCAATAGATTTTCGTTATTCAAAATTCGAATTTCTTAAATAAGTTGCTATTGGTTGTTGAAAGTTGAAACATGTCTCCTCACTGCTCTGCTGGAGGAAAACATTTATTAGGCCCATTGTATGGCAAAGTATTATATCTTCGCGGCTTTTTACTATACATTTATAATTAATTTTAAATAAAAGGCCCAAATACAAAGGGTATTTGGGCCGTACTAACAAGATACGTCAAAGTCCCGCCTTAGCCCTGTCATTTTCTCTCTCATTGAAGAAAACAATACGTTAACGCTTCTTTCTTAGACCATAACCTAAAAAATCCATTACACAGGCGTAGGCGGAACATTTGCCATCGTACAGGGGAGGTTTATTGAAAACTGTTCTTTGGTTAAGCAGCTACAGTGCGACAAGGATCTTTTTGCACGTGAGTGAGGGCGCCACCTACGTTTTAAATAAGAAATTTTAATAGTTTAGATATTAGTTCCGTTTTCTACCACGTGCAAAAAGATTCTTGTCGCACAGTAGAGTATCATTCATCATTAATATTAATACTTATGATAAAGTAGCTCAATGACTGTCTATTTGTGTGTGCGGTTTGATAAGTCTTGTTACAAAAATTATCGTTTACCTATTTCTAAGTACCATTGTTGTGAAACACAAAATTGACAGTTGTGCATGTTGCAAATTTATACTGCTTTAGTTATCATAGTATGTATCACGGGTATGAATTATACTTACGTAGTTACGTATGTATAAACCGTCCTTATAAATGCAAAAGTGAGTTTGTTTGTTTGTTTGTTACCTCTTCATGCTTTATCTACCGAACCAATCTTCCTGAAATTTCTCATACACATAGATTAAAGTACTGAGAAGGACATAGGGTACTTTTCATCCCGGTAAATAGCACTATTCCCGTAGAAAATTCACACGGGCGAAGACGCGGGCGGTTTCCGACGGCAACAGTGCTTTTTTCCGGGATGAAATCCGGGGTTTATTCAATAGATAAAGCGTGAAGAGGTATCAAACAAACTTCCATCTAATCTTTTGCAACAAATATAAACAAATAGTATTGATATTTAACAATGGTGGAATTTATACCTAGTTAAGCGAAAAGTATCCGTAGCAACTACTCCACCCTCGACCACATTTTTGTAATCAAACAAATAATTGAAAAATACAAAGAACACGACATGCCCTTCTATGCCTGCTTTGTAGATTATAGCAAAGCGTTTGACTCTCTGGAACACGAAAGAATATGGCTTAGTTTAAAGAAACAAGGAATCGAAAGCAAATACATAAGAATAATACGAAATATTTACAAAAACAGTACCGCAAAAGTTAAACTAGAAACCGAGGGGAAGGAAATACGTATTGAAAGAGGAGTACGCCAAGGGGACCCCCTGTCTCCAAAACAGTTTTCGGCTGTTCTAGAAGATATCTTCCGACACGCTGAATTGGATAACTGTGGCTTGAAAATAAACGGGGAACACCTAACACATCTAAGGTGTTTGCGGACGACCTAGTAATTCTTTCTTCCAATCACGCCGAATTGACGAAAATGCTTGTGGATCTGGAAAGGGAGAGTAGTTCAGCAGGACTAGAAATAAACCTACTCAAAACTAAAGCTATGACGAACAGAAATGAAAAACCGATTACTCTTAGCGGAAACACGATCAACTACACACAAGATTATACATACCTTGGCCAAATCATTACATCAACGGACCAAAACTCTTAAGAAATCGATACCAGAATAGGGAATGCTTGGAAAAAATACTGGTCAATGAAAGAACTTATGAAAAATCAACAAATTCCTATATTTATAAAAAGAAAACTCTTTAACACCTGTATTCTTCCAGTTCTATCATACGGTTGCCAAACATGGGCTCTCACAAAAGCCAACTACAAAAAATTACAAGTATGCCAGAGATCAATAGAGAGAAGCATGCTAAACCTCAGGAAAAAAGACAGAGTAAGATGCACGAAAATACGAAAAATAACAACAATAAAAGACATTATCGCTGCTGTCAAAAAACTCAAATGGAGGTGGACTGGGCACACAGCACGAGGCCGAGAAAAGTGGAGTAAAGTAATAATAAACTGGTATCCTAGGCATAAGAATAGAAAACGCGGAAGACCGTGCAAAAGGTGGGTCGATGAAATTAGAGAGACGGCAGGATCATTATGGACGAGGATAGCTATGGAAAGGGAAGAGTGGAAGTCGCTGGAAGAGGCCTTTGCCGAAGACAGGCATACAGATGAAGAAATCAACATATAAAAATTTAACAAATGTAAACGAACCTTATATATATATATCTGAAATAAAGGCTATTTTTATTTTTATTTTTATTAAGTGAAAAGTATAGAGCAAGCCTAATATAATTTTTTGTTTCAATTTTATCTAAAAGTTATCCGACCGTTATTTACTTAAGTATGAAAAGCGACGGATACACGAGTAATCCTATTGGGATCCAGTTTTTTCATTTTAAGTACCTATTGAAAGATGGGAACAAGTTTCTAAAACATTTCAACAAAGTCAAGAAACCGTACAGTGATGTAATAACAACTCAAATCCCAATTTTCCACGTAAATAACCTCACAAGATTTAACACACCTCAAAATTTACTTAGCATAATCCGAAAATTGACTTGACACTTCAAAATAGTCTTGCGTAATCCGCGTTCAATTTCCCGCCACATTTACTGTCAATCTAACAAATCCAACAACAATAACCTACCGCACACTGGCCGAAAAGAAAGCCGAGTGCGTTTCAAAAAAAGAACTGTGTAAAAAGGCGGGACTTTGACGTATCTTGTTAGTACGGCCCAAATACAAAGGTTATAAATATAAATGTTTTGTAAAAAGCCGCGAAGATATAATACTTCGCGATACAATGGGGCTTAACAAATGTTTTTACTTTGTCGTTGTCGGTTTTTCTATGTAAATCGGAACGTAATTTGTGATTTCGCTCTCGCAGGTGACGTTACAAAGGCGGGCAAATTTAATTGTAGATTTTCGGGCGTGTATTCGGTTTTTTGCGGATCATGAAAAAGAAAATACGCGGGTAGTTTTACGCTTTCACGCAATACCTTTATTAGTTTCTCTAAGAGGTATTGTTGGCACGCAATGGCGAGCCGTTTCACAGAAAATTAAAGGTTAACCGTGCGCAGTGTTTTGATAGATTGTTGTTCTGTTTATTTGTTCAGTTTTGTTTAAAATTGTGTACCTATAACTTAAGTTCTATTGTTTTAACTTCTAGCTTTAGTCAGCGTAAATTTCCCACGGGAACAGTGCTTTGTCCGGGATGAAAGGTGCCCTATGTCCTTCTCGGTAGGTACATTGAACTATGTGTATGCGAAATTTCAGGAAGATTGGTTCAGTAGATAAACAAACAAGTAATCAAACAAACCCTTCATGGGATAAGTACGCCATTGCCTTTTTCTGTCTTCATGTTAATTGTTATTTATATATGTATGTTATTTGTGCAATAAAGTTATTACAAACAAACAAACTTTCGCATTTATAATATTAGTTAGGATTATAATTCAACATACTACTTAATTTAATTTATTGAGATGAAGCGTGCTGGTTCTTCGGTTAGACTCGAAAATACTTAGCTTGAATATGTCTGGAAATCAACTCTGAAAAACTTAGGTTAGAAACAAAATTGTGCGAAATATATGACACATATCACAAGAAATAAATATCCGAACGGAAAAGTTAAGAAAACCAATTTCGGAACTCCTAGTCAGCGGAAGAAAGCAATAACGCCATCGCCTAAATAAAAAGAAAGGAAATTGTCTATTGCAGTAGTTTTCGACATGCGGTGCCAAAATGGCGGCGTTTATTGCGCGGGAATTTACTAATGCTCAGATAAATATGGGGGATGTGATGATACATGTGAATCCTACTAATATTATAAATGCGAAAGTTTAGATGTGAATTTGTGAGGATGTTTGTGATCAATCACGCAAAATCTACTGGACGGATTTCGATGGAATTTGGTATACGGGTAGAAAAATAACGGGAATATCACTTAGGGTACTTTTTATCCCGAAATTCCCATGGGAGCGAAGCCCTCAGTCGCGGCTAGGAGATTGATATATTGATGTGATCAACAGCTAGATCTTAACTTATGCTTACATCGCACTGCTAAATCTAACCAGATATCTATGTAAGTGTAAATCATTCATTCTTTCATTCATATCTAGTAGCAAGTAACACTGAATCATCTCTCTCAATAGTCACATAAACGTGTAAAATAATCCTAACTTATATTATAAATGCGAAAGTGAGTTTGTTTGTTTGTATGTTTGTTTGTTTTACGCTTTATCTACTGAACAAATCTGCCTGAAATTTCGCATAGTTAGAGTTAGAGTACTAAGAAGAACATAGGGTTACTTTCATCCCGGGAAAAGCACTGTGTCCGTGGGAAATTCACGCGGGCGAAGCCGCGGGTAAAAGCTAGTAGGAATAAAGGAAACTTCTAGCTCAATCTTTGGATTTTGTCCCTATATTACCTATACAGATTTTCAGGACAAACTGTCCTGGCGCCGCAGAACGAGGAGAGCCGACCCCAAATAAATGGGAAAAGGCTAGGACAAAGAAGATTACCTACATGGTTATTTTGAAACCATTGGGCAAATTTTTGCAGTAGATTTGGTTGATGAAATTGAACAAATTTCCAAAAAAATCTATGTCAAAAATAGAAAAAAATATTTTTGCTTCCCATACAAATCGGTCGATCAGCTGATGGGACTTAGTATGGAAAGTTAAAAGGGCATGTTCCATAACAGGCTATATCATGAGCAGTTCCCCAAAAATCAGAAATAATATCAAAAACCGATTAAGACTATCATATATTTGTTTTTTCGTGATCTTGTTATGGTACAAAAATACATTTAATATCGCTTAATGTCGTATAATGGCCATACTGACATGGCGCCCGTACGTACGTTCGGAAAATATGATACAGAAAATCAGATACAATGCTCGATATTTTCATTATATTTTAGAAAATTAATTAAAGTAAACGTTCCTAACACATGTTACAAGCAATATCATAAAAACATATGTGTATTTCACATAAATAGATGAATAATAAATAAAATAAACAAATTCTTTCCCGCGGGCACGTATGTAGTAAAAGTACATTTTTAACGTACCGGAAATCGAACCCGTCAAATGAAGCGCGTCAACGTCAAATCATAATGGGTGTCGGCCATTTTGGCGGAACTCGCCTAACCTTTATTACGATTTTGTTGATTTTGTTACCCTATGGTATAAGTAAATCCGATAAATTCGTAGCATTTCTATAAATGCTACGAATTTATCGGATTTACTTATAAGGCATTGATACTGACCCAAAAATGAAAAGTTTAGATAGGTGCTTAATGATATAGCCGGCTCCCCATACATTTGTGCAACAACCCCTTTGATGTTATTCTTTTACTATAAATTTCTTTCGGACGTAACAACGTACTTGGAATACAACTGTATTCCAAGGAGATGTTTATTGGATATCGGTATACAGGGTTATTTTGTAACTACTGGCCAAATTTATATCCAATAGACATCTATACCTTTGCTTTTATAGTATTAGTAGGAAGTAGGATACAACCAACTATATATAAATTGGTAAACCCAGTACCTTCTATCAGTCTGGGGTACCCTCCAATTCGGTCGGATTACCATACAAATTGTGTTGGTCGAGTCTGAGGCCGATAGGGCACGCTCTGTCAGGTATAAAGCGGAATGACGTTATTCTGTTATGGTATAATGGAGCGAGTGTATCCTGTGCGGGGTGGATAAAGTCGCAGAACTGTGTGTCGAATTAAAAATAGGCACTGCAATACTTAGTCGGTACTATTTGATGGGCACAGGAAAATTACTATTTCTTATTATTTATTTTTTTGAGCAAATAATCATTTATTTCAGGGAACTATACAAAACAAAATTATATTATTTATTTTATTATTTTATTATATTTATTGTGAACACCGTATCCATAACGCGTCTACGAGAACAATGTTTTAAAGTTTACCAATTTAACGGTTTGTCGCAGATAGATTATAAATAATGCGTTAAATTGTACCAAAACGGTTTGACGAATTTCTTATTTTAAAGAGATACCTACCTATACATATTATATACTTAAAAAGTATAAAATTAACACTTTAGTAAAGTTATATTAACAATTTCTTAATAGTTTACAATCTCGTGGGATAGATAAACTTATTACTAAAAACTTCATTATGATACAAGTGTGCTATACTTTTACATTTAAATTACATTTGTAGGAAGTAGGGAAAAGAGCATTTGAATAGCAAAAAGTAAAAAAATAATGACATTTCTATGTTAATTAAACAGTACCTACATTACAGACCGGAAATATTATTGAAATCGCGCATTCCTATCAAATATTTGACAAGACAATTTGCTCATTAGCAAAATATCAACGCGATTAACATGCAGTGCTGAACATAAAATTTCATTACTCGACATGTGTAGGTTACGCCTACGACCATAACACCATAGACAAAATGAAACTGACAGATGTATTTAATGCTCCCGCTATTTTGCGGCAGCCAATGGGACGGCGCGATATTTTTTTCATAGACGCAACAGCTGCATTTTCGGCCAGTTATTGGTGTTTTTGTAACATTGTGGTGAGGGTTGCGACCACTTTTTTTTATTAGATGATTTGTGGCAATGATGTTATGATTGGGGGATGTTAGATGCGTATCTCCGCTTTTGATTAGTTAAATTCAAATTGGATTGTATTGTGTTGGAACAACGGGTAACCTCTTTTTCAAATAGTTCATTATTGTGGCATGAAGATGAGAGATATGATGAATTACTTTGGATTAAATTAAGTTTTAAATTAAGAACGATGTAACTTGGATTTCAAGACGATGTTTCATGAGTTTCTTTCGGCATTTCTTCTCAGCAGTGGTCGTTCCGAAATGCTAGTAGTTTGTAGCTTTGAGACATAATATACTATGATTAGATAATTAGTTTTCGACGTGAAAAAGAGCCTTCTTTGAAGGCCATGTTTCAATAAGGAATTTATGATTTTGTTTTCAGTTTGAGTATTTGACATAACGGTAACTTATATGGCTATACTACTTATCTAAAGTCCATAATATGTTTTTTCTTCGTATGTTTTATTAAAAAATACATAAGTAGGTACTTAGTCATATATATATGGCACATAGAAGGCCTACTAGATACTAACGATGGGTGCCATAAACTTAAAAAAAGTTTTATTGATCATAAAACCTCTTTCCCAATCAAAGTAAAAATCTAATCTTCAATCGTGTTGGTTTTACATACGAAATTAGACATTATGTATTTAAGATCGGTGATAAAACTATAAAAATAGGAATGTAGATCAACCGAAGCGAGTAAGTCTACTTAAGTATTGCCTAAGATGGGCGGTATTGTATTTTATTGGTGAATGAATGAATGAATGAATGAATGAATGAATGAATGAATAAACTCCAGTACTCATAGTTTCAGCCTTTTGGTTATCCCGTGTCCCGTGTAGATAGTCGCGGTGTTAAAATGAATCAAAAGTGATATTTCATTCAATAAACGATCTTCGTCTGCTCGTTATCTACAATTTCCCGTGTACCACCACTACCACCCAGAGTCCCTATTTATCCTATCCCGTGTCCTGACTATTTATATGTCAGTAGAAAATGCTCATCAGGTTGAACGACTTTTGCTAAGGCCCATTTCCATTTATTTTATAGAGTAGCTGGTCTCTTGGAGTTCTTTATCAGATGTTCCATAATCTTCAATTTTTATACGTCAGCAGAAAATGCTCATCAGGTTGATCGACTTTTACTAAGGCGCCATTTCCATATTTGTAATAGTGTAGCTGGTCTCTTGGAATTCTTCATCAGATGATCCTGATCTTCGAACTTTATACGTCAACAGAAAATGCTCATCAGATTGAACGACTTTTGTAAAGGCACCTTTGTCCATATTTCTTATAGTTTAAATGTTCTGTTTTGGTTCTTCATCAGAAGTTCCAGTTTTCAAAATAAATTATAGCCTAAATGTTGCCCAGGCTTAATAGCTATACAACAAAAAAAGTTTCATTCAAATCGGTTCAGTACTTTCAGAGATTAGCGTGATCATACATACAGACAAACAGACAAGAAATTCCAAAATATTTTTTTTGCGTTCTATTATTCTTTTTAAGTGTCCCTCTATCCATTTCAGTCAAAAATACTAAATAATATTTTTACTGTTTTATTATATGTATATAGATTAATCCTGTTCAATTTAAACTAGAAACGTCTTGAAACGCAAACACCGATCAAACGCTTGGTTTGCCCAAATAATCCTAATCCTAACTAATATTATAAATGCGAAAGTGAGTTTGTTTGTTCGTTACCTCTTCACGCTTTTCTACTGAACCAATCTTCCTGAAATTTCGCATACACATAGTTAGAAGTACGGAGAAGGACATATGGTACTTTTTATCCCGGGTAAAAGGACTGTTCCGAAATCTAGTTTCATTATAATTAGAAGCTAGGTGTGCGCGGAGGACTTCTCTCCCGTGGCAATTTGATTGAAATGATAATGATTTTATTAAAATAGGCTACAATTCATCTGCGGATGAGATATTTTGTTGATGAATTGTCACCTAAGTCTTAAAAAATAGCACTTTTAAATCGTCGTTTTCTTGTTTTTTAGTTAGTTGACGTTATAAAATTACTTAAAGCCAAGGTTACTACCGCCTCCAAAGCGCAGGCGATTTGTGGCAACATTAACAAAAAAAATATCTAACCTGTTAGTTCTAGAGATATGGGCGTTTAAAAACGAACAAAAATCTTCAGGTTTTTTTTATTTACTAGCGACCCAGCCTGGCTTTGCATGGCTGAAAGATGAATTACATATATAAACCTACCTCATCATCTTGAGTCGAAATGGCAAAAGTTAGATTTTTTTCGACCAGTATTTGGCCACTTCCACCGCCCTATTGTTGGCTTCATTCAGGTCCTCCAAGGTACAGGAGGAAGGGCAGTTGGGGCAGGTTAAAAGATGAGCCATGGATTGGACGGCTCCACAGTCACAAAGGCTATCAGACGAGTACCCCCACCTGACTTGGTTCTCATCGGCATCTCCCAACACCAGTCCGGAGTCTGTTTAGAGTCCTCCAGACTACCCAGGGGTGGTCACCACCCGGTGGAAGCTTCTCAACTGGAGGGACCTACCTCAAGAAATTTTCTATGCAACAGTGAAAATCACATCGATATCCGTAGCGTGGTTTAGGAGGAGTTAAACGCCTAACAGACATAATTATGACGGACCAGTGAGCAACTTCATTTTATACCTTGCAGTGATAATTTACGTGTAATATAAACAGAATTTGATTATTTTTAACTAGCTTTTGCGTCGGCTTCGCCCGCGTGAATTTCCCACGGTAACAGTGCTTTTTTACGGAATGAAAGGTACCCTATGTCCTTCTCAGTACTTCTAACTATGTGTATGCGAAATTTCAGGAAGATTGGTTTAATAAACAAAGCATGAAGAGGTAACAAACAAACAAATAAAAAAATAAACAAACTCACTTTCGCTTTTATAATACTAGCCTTTGCCCGCGGCTTCGCCCGCGTGTATTTCCCAAGGGAAAAGTTCTTTTTCCCGGGGTGAAAAGGTACCCTATGTCCTTCTTAGTACTTCTAACTATGTGTAGGTATGAAACTTCAGGAAGATTAGTTCAGTAGATGAAGCGTGAAGAGGTAACAAACAAACATACAAACAAACTCACTTTCGCAATTATAATATAATTAGGATTAGAATTAGTTATAAGATTGTTACTGCAAAAAATAGGCACGTTCTAAAAATTAGATTTTTTTCATAGTTTTCGTTATAATTTTAACATTTTATAACATTTGAGCTCTTTTTAACAAAAAAGAACAGCCCTTCTATCCAACGGCGGATCCAGGATTTTTTTCTGGGGGCACAAGGACCGTGGCGGACTATGTATGTTGGGGAGTAAGGAAGGTGCAACAAATTTGTCGCCCGCCTTGAAACGAATCCTAAAGACAGAAGGACCAGATTTGAAAAAAATATCAAGAAATAAAGAAAAGGACAGAATTTTTTTGTTATTTCTGAATTTGATATGAGCTGTCATGGAATCTCTCTCCACAGAAGTTACACAAAAAAGCAGTCTAAATCCGCTACTGCTTCTATCTGTCTTGACATGCAAATAGTTTTTCGAAAAGTGAAATCCAAACATCAAAGCACTAATATCGTGCAATAACTTGAGGGTATCTTCTATCACAGAGATTTGAATAGGGTTGGTGTTACAAACAAAGATATTGCAAAGGAAACTCTTGTCTATGATCGCATTGGCTAATAAAAACAAAATCGTTTTGAAAAAAAAAATAGATTTTGTTTTACCATCACGAAAAATAAAATTAAAAAAACAAAAAAATATTCTCACAACTCTGCTTTTGGTATAATAATTTTTAATTTTTTTTAATGATTAATCGGTGGTTTAAGTATTTTAATAATAATTAAGTCCATATTTTTAAGTAATAGCACAGAATTAATATAAGTAATAGTCTAAAAATAACTCAGGTTAAGCAATGCAAACTATTAAAACTTTTGATATTGTTTTGGCATTTACGTGTTAATAGTTTATAATTTCATTAATTAAATAGTAAATTATTACAAATCAAAGAGAAAAAAAAATTAAAAAAGTTTTCATAATTTTTTTTAAGCTTTAATTTGCCTCTTTTATTTTCAAGAACTAATAAGTATATCATAAATATACTTACTATCAGTTTGTCCTAGATAAACTTTTTAACTAACCTGTTAGGATACCGCAAACAGGATTCCAATTTCCTGGTAGGGATATGATTATATTATTTAGTATTATATAGTAGTATTTTAAGCTCAAAATGATACGGGTGTATAAAACGGATCCCCTAATAATGTGGGCGAAACAAAATAGTCTAATCACATGAATGTAGAGCAGAAATAACCTCGTCATTGCCTGTATCTCCCTGGAGTATATTAACAGACCGGCGGCGGCGCGGTGTCCGGGGAGCGACGGGCGGGGTGTTAGTTATAGCGGGTTTTAAATTTATTTTTATTTATTTATTTATTTAAACTTTATTGTACACACATACAAAAGTGAAGTACAAAAAGGTGGTAATTTTTGTTCTTCTTCTTTTCGAGTCGAAGTGGCTATATTAAATGAGACCTGACGCTCTTTTTTTGTTTTAAAATTATTTTTGATCTTAAATAATACTTTCTTACTTACTTCGATGGCTCGACGACCCAAAGAGGATCTTGGCCTCCGAATAATAATACACTTTTTTAAAATTTGCGTGGCCCTCTGCTGGGATTTAAATACGCTCTATGTGGAAAAATACATAATCAATTAAATAAAATAAGATGATACTTCCGTAATAAAATGTGGTCACAAATAAAATTTGTGGTTAAAAATATTTCATTTTTGTTTGTTAAACTCGAAAGTCAAAGTCATAGTATTTTATAGGCTTTTAGATAGCACTTTAATTCGTCATATACTTAATTAACTAAATTAGTTGGAATTTGGAAAACTAGAGACAACATATTGGAAATAAAAAACCACATGAGACAAGGAGGATTGACATGAGACGAAAAGAAAAGCATCTCTCAGATGAACACAATAACCGTCCAGTAAAGTACTTACTGGACGGTTATTGTGTTCATTTGAGAGATACCAAAGTTTAATATCAAAATACATCCAAAAATCCTCATAAATCATGATAATACTTAATAGGATTCCAGTGAAGTTTTATCATGAGTAAACCTACACGCTAGTTGATCTATCAGCTAATGAGAGATAGAGAAGGTTACGTGTGTTATAACACGTAACGACCAGAGCATAGCTCTTAAATGTTCCCGCTGTGACTAGGACCACACCCCAATCCTCCAGAGATGTGGGTAATTTGTGCTAGTTAGCGGGCAATTACACCACTCCCTTATGATGGAGTGCGGTTACGCTATATGATGCGTTATATTTGGGAAAAATAGAGCTTCCTAAAAACGTGCTAGAGTATCGGGTAACCATAGACACAGCAATTTTTTTTAAGTAAGTCGATGTATTTTCCTTACATTAAAAACATTTAAGTGTAATACAGAAAATCTGTATTCTGTTCTGAGACTTGTTTTTTTAAGGCAAGGAAAAAGAAATTCTTAACAATATTTATAGACATGAAAAATGACCATATTCCTACGTGTAATCATACAACCCATATACTTTCTTGTATTTTTAACTGTCCTTGTAATTAAAGTAGAAAATTTTAATTACATAGGAATGGTCTTAATTGCTGGCACCAAACAACTACAAAATATACACAACAATGGACAACACACTAGTTACAATTTAATATTAAGCAAGCAATTAAGGAAAACAAGTAAAAGCCAATTAAATACCAATTACATCAAAAGAGTTGTGTCCTATATTGAGTCATACAAATATTCGATAAAATTATATACAATTTCAAAGCAATTAACTCCACCAAAAGTACCAAAACATATCCAATTTTAATACATGCCATAGAGAGGAAAATGTTTTATTATCTTCAGGCGCGGGAAAATAATCCATACAGCCGCGTGGAAAGGCTGAATTTCGACTTGCGTACTGGCCAGCGGACCACACACGTCGACTCGGCGGGTTATTTAAAAAAGGAACGCTTCAACCGCGCCTCGTTCGTTACCTCATCATCGGCTTCTTTTTTTATTTTTTTAAAACCTGCGGCTGCGACTAGTTTTATACATAGAGCCTACACACGCCTTCTATATAGGTTGCCAGTTCGAAAAACGAATGATGTTGTTGTAGTCGTATTATTAAGGGCCAAGTTTCGACTGGAGGCATAAATTAGTCTGTTTTATTAGGTTGGCGCGTTTCAGATGCGCCGACGTCGAGTGTGTATCGTTTTTATAGTTTTTTAAATATTCTTCTTAAGTATAAGGGTTTCTGCCTTTGAAGATTAGTTTGTTATCGGCCAGTAATAAAGTAGGTGAGGGTTTAGCTTATTTTTATTTTTTTATTACAGAGAATTGAATACTTTTTGGTGGGAATTTTCTCGATGAAAGATAAGGTTAGGGGAATTAAGAACGATCGTTTTTTAATTGTACGGAGGATATTTGAGAGGATTGGACGGTGGCCATTGTCAAGGAGCGGTGCTGTGGTGGAATTTAGTATCGATCAAGTTTCATTTATTAACATGTCGTCAAAGTTATTAAGCGACGGAATAGCTAAATTTTCTGATCGACTTTTGTGAATTAGTTTTAGACAACTCTGTATTGAAATATGCATTGAAATTTTGTCAATCATCAGCATTTTAACTTCCGAGTGATAAATCTGAATTTCTTCTCGTATTACCGACGTAAAGTAAAAAAGGAATCTATGATATATTACCAACCTTTAAAACTTTAATCGATTTACCGCGCTGTTGCCATAGAGTTCGTACAGATTTCCTTGGTTACTATAGAGCGTGAACAACTTTTTAAGAACCGTAGAAATAATTTTTTTATTCATTACTTATTCAGGATTATTTATTTATTAAAAACGTGAAATAGAAAACAAAAACTCACATCAACCAGAATATTACTTAACTACTTATACACAAAAGATTTTATTATTAAAGAACTTAGAATAATGTATCTACCTATTATAGTTAGTTTTACTATGTTTTATTTCCTATCTAAATTATTAAATATATAAATTATAAATAAATGATCTAGTACCTGTATGGTAGATACTAGAATCTAGTTAGTGGTATACGAGCAACTATGCAAAGTCGCAGCAATAGTTACTCTAAGCCGCTGTCACATAATTACGCCGCCATCTTGTCCAATTACATTGTAATTGCACTGGCAACACTGTAATTATCTTATTAAGTAGTGACGCGCGCGAAGAAGTCATATATTTAGGTTGGTATGTTGGCAGCCTTGAATTAGGGCTTGCAACTTTATATTTTACTACATATTTTGAAAAAGGAATGGTTAAATATTGCACCAATTTATATTTATATTTTTTTATAATAAAAATAATATCTACATATCAGTAGAAAAAGTGATGGCGTTAGCCGTAGTCGTGGTCAGCGTGAGGTCTATTAGTGATACTCATACATTTTTATAACTATAGAGTACACTCCTAATCCTAACTAATTATTATAAATGCGAAAATGAGTTTGTTTGTTACCTCTTCACGCTTTATGTACTGAACCAATCTTCCTGAAATTTCGCATACACATATTTAGAAGCACTGAGAAGGACATAGGGTACCTTTCATCCCGGGAAAAGGCACTGTTCCCGTGAGAAAATCACGCGGGCAAAACCGCGAGTAAAAGCTAGTTTATAATAAAGCTGAAGTATTTATTTGTTTGAACACGTTCATCTCAGAACTACCGACATAGGTTATCTGGAATCCCGGAATTCCTACAGGAGCAATGCCGCGTAGCACATCTAGTATAAGATTTATGGGAATTGATAGTTTTATTTGTTTGTACTCAACTAGTTTATTAATTTCTAGTTTACTAGTTTTAGTTTACTAGTTTATTAAAGGTTTTAGTATTTTGTACCTATTTTCGGTAAATGAATTAAAATAGGCATGTAGGTAACAGGTATGTAAGAAAATATTTTTTTGCCAACCCTAAATATTCTGCAAAAATTATACCGTTTTATTAAATACCTACCCAATTAGTTTGTAAAAAATATTGAACTGCGTTCGATAATTGCATCTATTTATGATGATGACAATTATTAAACTTTTTCGCACCCGCCATGGGGAATCTTGACAATGTTGCTATGTCGTGTTGGAAAACATAAAAATATTTTCCAAGTAATTTACTTAGTCAAAACTAGCTGTGAAAATAGAGTAAGTACGTATATTTAATTACGCATAAGTTCACACATAAAAATACTTCCCTAAACCATAAATAAATAAATTCAAATCTAACGTTTTTAACAATCAACCCGCTATGCATTTGAAAAGAGAATATTAACTTTTTCGGCGTGGCCAAAGCCCCGGGTGCCGGCTAGTTGTTAATAAAAAAAAGAAATATTTTGACAGGTAACACAAAGGTTGTTTTCAAAATGGACGCACGCCGCGAAGGACTGATGTTAGGTCGTGATTATATTGTTTTTTTTTTCTTTATTATTTGTAAATGCTTTGAATTTTGCGGTGATATTAATAGATGAAAAGTTGGAGGTTTTTAAACCATAAATTTTTACAAAAAATAAATTAACAAATATTGTAAGTAATAATATACTTATCTTTTCTATGTTTGTCTTTTACGGCTCAACCGCTGGACCAATTTTGATAAAATTTGGTATGGATATAGTTGAATACCCGAGATAAAATATAGGCTACTTTTTTTTTAAAAGCAACCTCCAAAGTGCTAATGGGGGGCAAAGTTTGTATAAAAAACACGATAAACTTTTTGCCGAAAGTTTTTGTATATTTATTCACAAATATTGTAAGTAATAATATACCTATCTTTTTCTATGTTTATCTATAGGTATATACTTCAGGCTCTGTCTACACCTGAAGAAAGACGTGAAGATAAACAATAAGGCCATTTATAACATTACAAGTTGATACTGTTGTTAAGTTTTAAAAAAATGAAAATAGACGCTAGTTTCATACTACGAATTATCGTAGCATTTTCGTAGACCAGCGTAGAGGTCTTATCGTAGCATCGTAGCAGCTTTAAAAAGACTTCAATCAATCGTTACGAGTAAGCACAGATAATGTGGGAGTAAGTGTGTCTGTGCATCTGTGTGTGTGTCTGTGTATATGTCTGGGTAATTGTATGTCTTTCTATCGTAGCTCTCCCTAACATTTTTTTTTTGATAAATTCAACCAATATACATAAAATTCTTCCGTTACTGAGTGACTGACAGACAACGCACAGCCAAAACTACTGGGCGAAGGAAGCTGTTTGACATGTAGGTTCCTTAGGGAGTGTAGGGGAGCACTAAGAGAGGATTTCCTGAAATTCCCACGGGTCCAAGTCCCGGGACCAATCCCAATATACTTACTAATAAATAAATACCTATAACGACGTTTTTAAAAGCTTTTATTTAACTTGCAATGTATGTACCTAAGTAGTTCGGGTGGATTATTAGAACTCAATTTTGAAGTAGATATCTTCAACCGATTGAGCTGGAATTTTGCACACACGTTTAGTTTGGATCAGGGCTTGTTACCGGTACCAAGTTCCCATTATAAGTACCGGTAATTAACGGTATTTCCATTCTGTTAACATTTTACCGGTAATATAGGTATCGGAAAAAAGCTTGGTACCGGTACCAAATTCGAGTTAAAAGTACCGTTAAGTAACGGTATTTCCATTCTGTTAAAATTAGCGGTACCAAATTAACATTATAAGTACCGTTAAGTACCGGTATTTCTATTGTGTTAAACTTTTAACGGTAATATATAGTAGCTTGTTACCGGTACCAAATTACCATGACAAGTAACGTTAAGTAACGGTAATTTCATTTTGTTAAAATTTTAACGGTAATTACCGGTACCAAACTCACATTATAACTACCGGTAAGTAACGGTATGTCCATTCTGTTAAAATTTAACGGTAATATACAGAGTATTACCGGTACCTAATGTTAACCGTACAAATGGTACCATACTTTATTCAACAGTTTTACGGCTTAACGTGCCTTCCGAAGCATGGAGAAGCTCGAGATAAAACATTTCTGGTTACCCATCCTGTAACCGACCATTATGAAAGGTGCCACCTGTGACTACCCTAGCTACTGTCATTTACCGTTACCAGGTACCATTACCGGTACCATCGTTTCAATGAGGTACCGGTAAAAATTATCGTTACCATGCTTAACGGTAACTCTGTTATTAACGGTACCAAACTTAACGGTACCAATATCATTACCGGTACCATCGTTTCAATGAGGTACCGGTAAAAATTATCGTTACCATGCTTAACGGTACCGCTGTGCTTAACGGTACCAAACTTAACGGTACCAATCCAATTACCGGTACCATTGTTTCAATGAGGTACCGGTAAAAATTATCGTTACTATGCTTAACGGTACCTCTGTTATTAACGGTACCAAACTTAACGATACCAATCCAGTTACCGGTACTTTATTTCGGAGAGGTACCGGTACCAAATTTTTACCGGTATTCCAACCCCTGGTTTGGATGACAATGCATGATATGGTATGTGACGTCATTCTAAATCCAATATGGCGGACCATCCAAGATGGCGGAATAGTTATTTGTAATGCATTTCTACAATATGGGTTTCAAATGAAAGGGTTTGTTGAGTGAAACAATAGAAGCTTTTTTTAAAAAAAAAATTGCTATTAATTTATTTAACCTACTCGCTCCGCTTCTGGCTATGCTCATAGCTTTTTGTTTACTACTACATCTTTGTATCCGCTTTCGCTGGTCCTTGTAATTATCTAACCCGGAGGATTTTAGGTAAAAAAACTCTATTATATACTAAATACTTATTATATAGAAGCTGGCTGTCTGTGTATAAATATAATAAATAGTACTGTCATACACAGTAGTATCGTATTTTTATCGTAGAAACTACTTTATAATTTTGTTTGGACTATTATAACATGTTCTTTACGCGTCAGTATATTTTTTATTTGATTAGGGTGTAGACTCTGTGTGTAATGATAGTAGATGATCATTTCACACACATTCTGAACATTTTTTAAAATTTGAATTCATTGTTTTTTTTTCTTTTGTTATTCAAATTGTTCAAATTATTAATGAATATTTGGACTATATTTATTTTTGTTAAAAATGTTTAATATCAAAATTCTGGCCGAAAACTAGTAAAAAAAAATAATAATACTGGCAAGTATCCCGTTGCAAAAGGTACAACTTGAACTCTCCTCAAGGTGTTCCATTTTCGAATCGATTTGCCGCGCAGTGTGATACTTGTAGACCGGGAGCTAGTATCATCGATTTTTAACCTCAACCTTAAGGTACGGATTTAATAAAAGTAGGGATATCTCACCTATCCATTAATGCTTATTAGTAAAATTGTGAATTCTACTTACAATTTCTTTTATTTTATTCTGCTACTTTATAATATTATACGTTATAATGAGAACTATTTATGACAGCTTGGACAATGTAACTGAATTACTATCTATTGTGGCACGAAAAATACGCCATGTAAATTCATGAAAATTTAAGGAAATGTTCACTAGCTCCTACACTACGAATTTGGAATGCGTTTGTTCTCGTCTGTCAATCGCGCCGAGTGTCACTTGTCTATGCCTTGTTCTCGATTACACGCGTGCCGAAATACTGGCTGTTATTGACACGACTTTTTGTTTTCTTTTCGCGGTACGTGACAATTGTTTTTTTTTTCGAGGTGGCAGAGATTGAACGTTTTTTGTAATGTTTGTTTCGGCATTTATAAATTGTTACATTACTTATATTTTTTTCGATTAATCCTAGATTCTTATATCTTAACTTGGTAAACGTTACTGTGGTAGTAACAGTTTAATTTTCTAACAGGCAAAATTGTTTAATTACATTTATAAGAATCTCACATCAAGACGTCTAGATGTTATGTACCTAAGTTGTACAATGCTTCAAGATTTTTGATTTTATATTTCTGGACTCCGAACGATGATTTTATAGAAGCAGTTGTAAGTGAAATCAAATCAATCAATCTTTTTTTACACGACTGACCAAAAAAGGGGTGTTATGTTTTCAGGGTTCATGTATGTAAGTACTATGTATGTAAATTTATTTATTCCACCATAAGACCTGAACGGCTTAACAGATTTTGATGTGAGAGGTATTGTTAGATTCCTTGCATTCTTCCAAGTGATAGGCTATGTAAGTTGTCAGTCATGTTTTTATTTTTAAATAATTATTAAATTTTGGTAATATTACATGACAATGTATGAATTATTCCTAAGTGCGTGTAACACCAGAAACAGTAGAATAAAACTCTTTATTTCAAACAAATGTTGAATAGAACAATAAGAACAAAGGTACTCCACCTCAACATTAAAAAAAAGAAGACACGTCAATGAGCAAATTTGCAACGGTGTAAACAAGCCTTAACTCTATTGTCTATGGGCAGGTGACATGTGGCGACATTTTTTCTGTGAACTGTCAAACGTAACGTCAATATTTTGGCGCGATTAGCAACGCAGTAGGAGTTTCGGCCAGTGTTATTAAACCTTTTTGTTTCGAATATGTACTCTGTTACGAAGGAATAAAGACTGCGTTTTTAGCATTTGAGCGGGAAGTTTGGATGCCTAATATGTTCCGCTTGGATGTAATGAATTGGATTTACTCCGTTGGGAGATTTTCTCAGAAATATTCGTACTGCAATGTTGCGTCTTGGTGAACCTTAACATTATGTTATTAAGGTTGAAATTGTGCTGTCAAAACTTCGTTGCTTTGTTATTTATTTTGTGGCAAATTGATTATCAGGTGTTGTGACGTATTTGGTTCTGTGGAGCCGATTTTCAACGCCTGGTTTACAAAACCGTTGGAAATCGCCAATAGCGTAAACAAATCTTTGTTGTATTCACAGTTTGATCTGCATGTTTTGAGGCAAAAAATAAATATTTATAAAAATTATCTCAGCTCCGATATTACTTAGAACAATGATTACCATTACAATATGTTTCTCTATGAGGGTGCTATCAAATAGTAATAAAATTATCCCTGGCCGCGAACAATAAAAATGACGTCACGACTTCATTTTTTTTTTGTATATATTTTAATAATCAAGAGCACTTTTTAAATACCTATGATATACTAATAAAGCTACAGCACATACTTGGTGTGTGAAAGGTACTTAAAATAAATACCTAGATTGGAGAATATATATTAAGTAGTTATTGACAGTTATTTTTGTATTATTTATGCAATTATACTTAGATTAGTTTGGTTCTGTAAATGTTTAGATTAATTAAGGTGGGAATGTTATAAAACTATTTGGTTAAGTTTATGTTTTTAATGACTATCATATGTTTTACCACAAATTATATAATACTAGCGACGTCCCGGGTTTTAGCTCCTTAGGATATAAAGTACTCTATATGCTGTTCCTGGTATTTCTCTACCCGTATACCAAATTTAATCGAAATCCGTCCAGTAGATTTTGCGTGATTGAGTAACAAACATGCTCACAAACTCACATCCAAACTCTCGCATTTATAAAAAGATTATGCTATAGTGACATTGAGTTCAACCTGAGCTTAAATTATGCAACATATTTAAATATAAATTCTTAAGAAATCGCGCTGTAGCCTCTTTAAAAAAGAAAATGTAATCGTCATCCAATAAAATCCTAATCGAATTCGCGATAAAACCACGAAATGCAATAAAAAATTATATGTTAAAAGCAGTGGCTGTATCAGCTAGTTACCCGAGCCCGGTTGTAAACCGAATTAAAATATGGCGGGCGCGGAAAATGGCGAACCAAAACAGTTTAATTATACAGGCAATCCGAGTCGAGACCACACACGCAGCTCATTTGAACAAGAATCATAACAACAATAATTATATTCAGGGCTTATAATTTCGCGCGCTTGCAAGCGAAGCGAAAAAACGATATTAAAACATAACATCACCTTATTAATGTGTCAACAACTCAATTTATGGCGGGAACCGACGGTGCCGCCCTCTACCGAGTTTGATTCGTCCAATCACAATCTAGCTGTTGTAATCGAATCGAAGCGATAAAGTGTTGCCGTCTCTTTCTCACTCGCGCACGTCCAGCGATTTTGTACCTGTGGGGTTGCTTAAAGTTACCCCGGTGTGACCTTTCTTTTCCACAATTCCGAAAGGGGAAGGAGGTCAAGTTTCGTCAGTTGTTTTTCTTCTTTTTAATGAGAGCTAGCTTGGATGACATTATTAATTTATGTTTCGCTTCGAAGGAGGTTAATTTATTTTTATCATAAGGGCCTGATTACACACGTTTCGTACGAAGCGTGGCTGAAAGTGCTTCTTTTTTTTATTCTCGGTACCGATTAGGGCGCGCAGAACCGGGTTTTGCCGATAAAGCGATGAAATATCGGTCTTATTAAATGCGTTTCACTCGGATATAAGGTGGGGGCATTTTCTTTAATTGGTTTCTTTTTCGGACGAAAATAAATTTAAATTTATTTTAAATTTGTTAGGTGTAATTTTTCTCATGAAACGAGGTAAGTATAAATAGCCTAGATTATGGAATCGCTCCCTTTGGGAATCCTTGAAGCTCTATGATAAATAGACTGACAAAAATAAAAATAAGGTCGAGTACATACTACCTTACAATTTAAGAGCGTCAGTTTTTCCGAACTGTGTATTTTTTCTTTGCTACCCATGGGACTATATATATTACGCCAGTATTAGTAGTATAGTCCCATGGGTGTTCGGATAATCGATCTTTTCGGTTAATCGTTATTGATTCAACCATAACAAACATATTTATCCATAAGTTAATAGTCAAAAACTAAATTTATAATATTAATGACAAATGAACAATCACTTCAACTCTCTCGTATCGGAGGGCAAGATCCACTTTGGTTTCTTCTTATTCCTTCAAGGACAGTTTTCCGTAATTAGGCCTCTAGTTTGGGCCCTTTTTGCGTGAGGAGAATGAGCCAGAACTTCACTCGAACTAGTTCACCCTATTTTACAAAGTGTGACTCACCAAAAAAACTTGGGCGGAATGATTTTTCATTCGATATCAATTATTCCGTATTCTAGAGACAATCATACGAAAACGAGTGGTCTGTCCTAGACCACTCGTTTTCGTATGATTCGGTACCTAGTCGAATGTTTTTATGTCAAAATCTTGAATGACATAGACAACAGGATACGGAAATAGATGGAGTCTATTAGAATTTTAATTTTTGCGTTCCGTTTAACGCTTACGTTCTCGTTGATTGAAATACAAAAAAAAATTTTTACGTTTCGTTACCTATTCGGTTTTCGTTGCGTAGAATGGAGCAGAAATTGTTTCTCCCATGCATTATTTTCATATCACTGGCAACATTGCTAGACAAGTGATTTCGAAAATACGACTTTTATGTTTTATAGTGACATAATAGGACGAGTGTTACATAATAGTCTATTCGTTTTTGGCGGTATGTCACACTTTCAAAAATAGGACCCCAGCTCCTTTAGGAAACGAAGAACCGCCGATGGTGTATTGCGATGGCAGGCTTGGCTCATGATCCCTGGATTCCTGGATTTATGCAAATAAAGAAATTTGAATTTGAATTTGAATTTGAATTCCCCAGGAACTCTTCTCTTGTAGTTACGATCCACTTTGTTTGGTTATGAATTAAACAAAAAAGTGCAGTCTTCTATTATTCGGATCTCCGTATTTGTTATTCGAATAATCGCCACTCCACTGTAGTTCGATCCAGTGTCTTTGTATTAATTAATCGATATAATGTCATTGATAGTAACTAATAGCCATGGTGTGTTTCCGGCCGTGTGGTTCCGGACGCCCGTGTGTTTCCCGGGTTAGAATAGGACCACTCCATCTCATTCCATGGATGTCGTAAGAGGCGACTAAGGGAAATGCTTCCGATGGGCAGCAGCGTCGGAAGCTCACAAAGCCAAAAAAAACTGCGCTCGCCAACCCGCCTGCCAAGCGTGGTGAGTATGGCAAATCCCCCCAAAATCTTGGGGGAGACCTTTATCCAGCAGTGGATATTTTGCGGTTGTAATGATGAATAGCCATGGAACTAATAAGAATTTAATTTTTTTCCATGCTAATAGCTTAAGGAAGTAGTTAAGCGGTGGTGGCCGAGTGGTAGGGCGCCCGCCTGTGGCCGTAAAGGTCCCAGGTTCGTATCCTGCCCGTGCTACATAAGTTTGTATACCAATCTGGCTCATGTATGATAGTTTTCATCGACCACCACTTGCTTCCGGTGGCACTCTGGTACATTTCACACACTAGCTGATGATTATCAGCTATAGTGTGTGAAATGGAGAAGGAAATGGCAAACCACTCCATTAAAATTGCCAAGATAGTTATTGTGTGTTTCATTCCATATAATGACCACGACCCTTAAGGGCCATTTAGACGGTACAAGTTTCTTGCCTGTTGAATACGATTAAATTGAAGCAATAATTTACTTGCATAGTCTATACAACACGTAACATTCTTGAACTGGTATGCAGGTTTGGATTCAAAACTTTTCTTGGTGTAAACAATACATGCCAGAAAATGTCATTCAATTCTTGCATGAAAAATTTGCCAACGCAAATACGTGCAATTATTGAAGCAAGACGCAAAAAAATGGCACGTGCCCATACAAATCTGTGTTTCAAAAATGGAATGCAATAATTGCCTAAACAATTGTCAATTATTGAATGTCAAGATTTGCATTCAATAATTGCATTCAAGTTTTTTACTTATATCACCATGTGAACAGTTGTATTCAATTATTGAAAGTCAATTTTTGCACCTCAATTATTGCATGCAATTATTGCTCTTGAATGTTCAAGAAACTTGCACCGTCTAAATGGCCCTTTAGTCATGAGGAATATGACTAAAGAGAGAGCTTAAGGAAGCAGTGTTGGTCTAGAGGAAATCAGAAATCAGGATCAGGCAAAACGCCACCGGTCATTGAAAGGTCCCAGATTCGAATGCTATTCATGCCTTTAAAATTGATTTGTCCATTGGTTGCTATTTAAATTACTTAATAAGTGTATCTCAGGTTTTAACATTGACTTTGTACTGCAATCGGATCAAAAGCTAATTCTTAGAGGTGCATGAGCTTTTGATCCATTTATTAGTTTATTTGTATTCAATTATGTTTGATATTATTATTGTTTACTTAAGTATATGTACTTAGAAATAATACCTTTATTATACACCCACCTAAAATTTTCTGCATAACCCAAAGATTGGCTGGTAGATAACGCTCCTATTGTACGTTTAAAGGGCCATTTAGACGATACAAGTTTCTTGCCTGTTGAATACGATTAAATTGAAGCAATAATTTACTTGCATAGTCTAAACAACACGTATCATTCTTGAACTGGTATGCAAGTTTGGATTCAAAATTTTTCTTGGTGTAAACAATACATGCCAGAAAATGTCATTCAATTCTTGCATGAAAAATTTGCCTACGCAAATACGTGCAATTGTTGAAGCAAGTCGCTAATAAATGGCACGTGCCCATACAAATTTGTGTTTCAAAAATGGAATGCAATAATTGCCTAAACAATTGTATAGGTGTAAACAGAACACACTGGCAATTATTGAATGTCAAGATTTGCATTCAATAACTGCATTCAAATTTGGCCCTTAAATGCCATTAAGCCGGTGCAAGTTTCTTGAACATACAAGAGCAATAATTGCATGCAATAATCGCAGTGCAAGAATTGACTTCCAATAATTGAAAGCAACTGTTTACATGGTGATATAAATAAAAAACTTGAATGCAATTATTGAATGCAAATCTTGACATACAATAATTGTCACTGTTCTGTTCACACGTATACAATTGTTTAGGCAATTATTACATTCCATTTTTGAAACACAGATTTGTATTTGCACGTGCCACTTTTTAGCGATTTGCTTCAAGAATTGCACGTATTGCGTTGTCAAATTTTTCATGCAAGAATTGAATGACATTTTCTGGCATGTATTGTTTACACCAAGAAAAGTTTTGAATCCAAACTTGCATACCAGGTCAAGAATGTTACGTGTTGTTTAGACTATGCAAGTAAATTATTGCTTCAATTTAATCGCATTCAACAGGCAAGAAACTTGTAATTGTTTAAGGCCCATTTAGACGGTGAAAGTTCCTTGCACATACAAGAGCAATTATTGCATGCAATAATCGCAGAGCAACAATTGACTATGAATAATTGCAAGCAACTGTTGTTCAGACTATGCAAGTATTTACTTGCTTCAATTTAATTGTGCAACAGGCAAGAAACTTGCACCGTCTAAATGGCCCACTTTGCGTGGGCAAATTTTTCATGCAAGAATTGCGCTTTACCTATTTTAAACAAATTCTTAGCAATGCTTTACAAAGATTTTTGTAAATGTTACTTGTTTATGTTGTTGATGTGCCTAATAAATAAATAAAAATAAAATAAAAGTCAAAATAAATTACTGCGCTATTTTATTAATTTATTTTGCACAACGAGCGTCAAGCTGCAGCGAAGTGCATTATTTTTAACTGCAAACAACACTTACCTATATTTTTATATAGCTATTAGTATAAACCTTTTCTGGCCCTAGTTATCCTAATCCTAACTATAATCTTAATCCTAACTAATATTATAAAAGCGAAAGTGAGTTTGTTTGTTTGTTGGTTTGTTTGTTTGTTACCTCTTCACGCTTTATCTACTGAACCAATCTTCTTAAAATTTACGCATACACATAGCTGGAAGTACGGAGAAGGACATAGGGTACCTTTCATCCCGGGAAAAAGCACAGTTCCCGTGGGAAATTCACGCGGGCGAAGCTGCGGGCAAAAGCTAGTAAATCTTGTATTTGTATAATTTGGTTACTATACTACGCTGTTGGTTTACCAATAAACAAAAAATAAAATGAATCAAATTGGTTTACAAACTCCTGATGCACTAGTAGGATTCGAACCTGGGACCTGTCGATCACAGGCACTCGATCACCATTACGGCAATGGAACCAGAATGAAATAGATAGTGGCGTAACTAAACCCGTGGGGGCCCGCGGCAAATTTCTTCCTAACGCCCAAAATAAAATCTCGGTCGGGGCCCGTACCAACTGGAGCCTTCTTCCTATCTCCTGATGTCTGACAAAAAAGTCAGCCTTTTTAGGACGCCCGGCAGATGTAAAACAAATGAGTATTGTGGCAGGATAGCGTCATGACATTTTCCGTCCGATTTTACTGCCAAGCCAAGATGTTTTACACCAAAAAGGTCATTAACCAGCGCGCAAGGCCTCTTCCATCTAGGGCCCATGGCCTTGCCACCCAATAGTTACACCACTGGCAATAGAACCTATAATAAGGCCAGGTGCAAGCGATCCCTAACGACTTTGAAAATTAAGTTTTTAAAAGCGCCGCCTCCAATCCGAATCAAAATGGCGGATGCTTTTTTGATGCCATCATTATACACTGAATTGTATTACTGGATATGGCTTGATTTTAAATTACGAGGGTGGATTTAAAGTTTAAGTAAACGGGTTTATAATTTCACTTGCGATAAGGCCGCCTGTTGTACGCATTACCTATTATAGAATACTAAGCTTTTGCCCGCAGCTTCGCCCGCGTGAATTTCCCACGGGAACTGTGCTTTTTCCGGGATGAAAGGTACCCTATGTCCTTTTCCGTACTTCCAGCTATGTGTATGCGAAATTTCAGGAAGATTGGTTCAGTAGATAAAGCGTGAAGAGGTAACAAACAAACAAACAAACTCACTTTCGCATTTATAATATTAGTTAAAAGTGGCCTTATTTATTACTAGCTTTCGCCCGCGGCTTCGCCCGCGTGAATTTCCCACGTTAAATTTAGTCAAAACGGAAGATATGTTGTTGCAACTATTGTATTAGGAGAATATCCTGTAATGATAGTCTGTAAGAGTTGAAAATAAAATAAATAAATAAAATAAATAGTTAGGATTAAGATAGGATCACAATGTTCTTTCAAAATTTATTGGTGCAATAGAGGACCGGACAACTTTTTTTTTATGCTTCTTTGAAATATCTCACATTAATAGAATCATCCGTAAAAGAATCACATCAATAACCAAAGTATTTCTCAAGATATAGCAAAAAACAATTCACATTTTTAAGTGATGTTTGGACGATACCAAAACGCCCCTAACTAAACGTAAATTACGTTTAGTTAGGGGCGTTTTGGTATGACGTCACGCGTAGAAAATGGACTTTCCCTAAAAGTTTGAACTCGAATAAATTAGCTCTGGAGAATAAATTCGTGCTAAAAAGTCTCAAAATGTGTTGAATTATATTTATTCTACCACAAAATTACATATTTTTAACAATTCTCATACCTTGTCCGGTATTAAGTATTTTTACTTACTTGCGCAAAAAGATTTAACGTAAATCATCCTTTAATGCAATGATAGAGCATTAAGAGCAAGCAGTGTTAAGTTCGGAACTTCGCTCGCTCGCTTTTGTGTTGCTCACAGGCTAACTGTAAACCTACCTACTAACACAATCAACAAAGTCTAAAATTAGTTGATCAATGGTTCTGTCGACATCTAGCAAATTGTTTTCGAGATTGGTTGTTTAGTTGGTAGGTAACCCATATTGTAATAAGTGACATTATTTTTTAGAAAAAACACATTATAAGAAATAAGTAATCTTCATGTTGGGTACTACTGGCTCAAAACTACCTCTATGTAGATGATTTAATCTGGTTAAATATACTTAGTTTGCCATTTCATCAAAAGGGCATGGGCCACGACAATATTTTCTTAATATTGCACACACATGAAATGGGCATGGACCTTCTAAATAATTTACTCACATCCAGTAAATTTGGTGCTGTGTTTTTCTCGCATGATTCAAAATGGACGCCCGAAGCCTATGTATTATTATTAGGTATTTATTATCTTCTTGCCAAAGGACATTATATCCTGACTATCACATATTGGATTGGATATAGATATATCTCACGGCAATAGATTTAATACTAAAAGGGCACCGGACAACTTTTTTAAATGATGCTTCTTTAAAATATCTTACAATAATAGAATCATCAGTGAAAGAATCACATCAGTAAACAAAGTATTTCCCAAGATATTATATGAAAAACAATTCACATTTTTGAGCAATGTTTGGACTTAGGTATTCATTCATATGATGACATCACGCGTAGAAAATGGACTTTCCCAAAAAGTTTGAGCTCTAATATTTAGCTCAGGAGAATAAACTCGTGCTGAAAAGGCGCAAATTGTGTTTAATCATAAAATTACATACTTTTAACAATTTTCATACCTTGTCCGGTCCTCCATTTAAGATTGACAGTTGTAAACGAGAATGATTTTCATAAGCAATGAGTGTGAAGTCATGTGCCTATAATGCAATTAATTTTCATATTTGTTTAACATGTAAGTTCGCTGTTATGTACTGTCTTATTGTAATGCAATGCATGCTAATATAATTAGCTAAATAGGTAGGTATACATACATATTAGACATATTATAATTTTGTACCATAATTGTAAACCCTATTTATTATGATTATAATACATCATAATAATACTTCGTAATAAAGATTTGTAAACTTAAAAATGTCCAGATATCCTACGGGGACATTTAAATAGCCACCACCACCACCGTCCAGTAGATTTTGCGTGATTGAGTAACAAACATCCTCACAAACTCACATCCAAACGTTCGCATATTTAGTAATATTAGTAGGATTCTAATAAATAATGGCAAGCTAGAAAACTATCTAATTTTACTGAAATAATTACTTAGTAAATTCAAATATACCTAAAATAATTGACTTTTTCCAAAAAAATGTCCCCCAATTGCTTTTAAAACTTAATTTTCAATAAAGATTTTATTATCGTCCCACAAACCGGATCAGAGATTGAAATTCAAAATGTCGACCGTAGCCAATCGAAAATAAAATCACCACAACACAGAAATATAATTTACCTATCCCGGATTATAAAAAAATATAATTCCGACAACATACTCTCAAAATTATGATGCGATTAAAACATTTGTTATATATCTATCTCTCTTTCACATATTAGTTAGTCCCTTTCTAACGATCATTTTTGAAACTGCGTGAGCGCATGAAATTAGTCTCGCTTTTTCATCTCCCGCCGCGCCCCATTTGAATTTGGAATTTTTTCCGAAGGACGTTGAAAGCGGCCATGTTTTCTTTTTTTTTTAATTACGATCATTTGGGCATCGGGACCGGGCTTAATTTTATATTTTTCGGTAGAATGTCATTTGGGTAAATAGCAAGATTGTGGTGTCGGCGTGTATGTACAGGATGTTATAAAAATTTGCTTCTTTTAAATGGTTTAGGTTTAAACGGTTACAAAAATAGACAAGACAAGAATACTTTATTAGCACACAAGATCACATTTCCATACACAAAGTAACTTATAACAAAAAAAAAGAAAGGAAGATACGCAAAAGGCGGCCTTATTGCTGAAAGCAATTTCTTCCAGGCAACTAATTGTGAAATTACTGAAAAAAACTTACAACTAACTTAATTTACTTTTGTGTTACAAAAATAGAAAGAGACGTCAAATCATTTTAAAGTGAAATGATCTGCTATTTCACTATGAGACTTCAGTATTGGTTATCTAATAGACAAAACTAAAAGTATGCATGTTTCCATCACGTCTGATTTCCACAGAGGTAAACTAAGGTTGTGGAATGTTCACTTTCTGCGATCATTACTTGTCAGTTACTTCTAGTCTTCTAATATCGCCCTTTAAAAAAATATTTGCAATGGAAAAGAAATAAAATATAATTCCCTCGATGTGACATACATACACACACATACATACCTATTATCACGCCTTTTTCCCGTGGGGGTAAGCAGAGACTAGTGATTTCCAATCGAGAGAAAAATATTTAAACACAAAACACATGTACCCGACAGCGGCAAAGAAAAAATACACTACGACAGCGTTCTGAACTGTAACTGTTTTTAACGTTTATTTATTCAAATATTGCAAAATTAATAAAATAAAAAAAACATCAGCCTGTAGAAATCTATTTTTGATCCCGATTATTAAGTTTTTGTACCACAGACAGCTGACGTTATTTTTTCTAAAGACCGAGAAATAAACATTAATTATTTGACATTCGGAAAAACGTTACTTTATTGCGCTTTTTTAATTAATGTTAGTTTTTAGTATTTTAAAGTAAATTTTAGATCGAAATCTCTTAATGAATGCATTTTAGATTTTAATGGATTTAGGATTTTTTTTTTTTTTTCAATTTGAAATCTCTATACGTTAAAAGTAAATTTGACGTATTGGGGTTGGGTTTGGATGCAAACTCGATATTAAATTACAATACAATACAAATTCATATATTGCTCATCAGTAAGTAACTTAATAAAAAGTAAATTTTGGCATGTAGGTTCCTTAAGGGGAGCACTAATAGAAGATTTTCCGAAATTCCCACAGGAACAAAATCCCAAAATACGAATCTAAATAATGTGGTCAAATCATAGACACAGAAAATATTTGTTAGATTTCTTCTTCTAACTTTATTGAAGTCTATATTCCGGATCCCAGGGTAAGGCTTAAGGCGAGCTCGTACCCCACATTCGAAATAATTGTAATTTTTCATGAAGAAATTTACCTAATTAGGTTTATTTACGAAGTGGAAAAATAATACAGGATATAGCTTATGATCTCTATTAAGGTTTGAATCGTGTACTTTTTAATAAAAATACATATTTTCGGCTTAATTAATTCATAAAGGCACCGAAAATTTAGAAAATATTTCAGCTTTCAAGTCATGAAACTTAAAATTTTCAGCGATAACATATATATATTTTTATATAATTAGTCTATATATATGCTATATTAAAGTCTTAATCGGGCACTTTTGTTTTAAAACGAATATTTTTAAAGATATTTGAGAAATAGTTGCTAAATCGGTACAAAATCTGTTCGATCCTGCCAACGAAAGTAGAACATTGTGTTGTGCAAAAAACTATCTTATTGCAACGCGCACACGGCGCGGTTAAGCGCATATGAATTTTGTTTATTGCAGCTCAGGTTGGACCTCGTCTTAAATAAAAAAAAAAAGGTTTTTTTTTTGTTTTAAAAGATGGTTTTGCTCTTGACCACAATCTTGCCTGAGGGCAGAGATGAGATCTACGATGTAGCGATGTTACCCAGAAGCAGTGCGGGAACACAGACGCAGGCAGGGAGTTCCATTGCTTGGCTGTGCGCATGGGTCGAATAAACATAATCGCCGATGATATACCTACAGTTCTATATAAAAACATTAATGTATATGGACAGACGAACCCCTAAGACTTCCCAGTCCATTACTGTACCCACAAATAGATTAAGAAAAATGCTCAGAGTATTATAAAATATGATTCCGACATTTGGGGATGGGTGCTAAGGTGTCCACAAATTTTAAATGAGAAAAATTATATTATCCACGCTTATATTCTATTTACTTACTAAAATTATTATATGTTTGGAGCAAAATAATTTTTACTTATACTTAATATCATAAATGCGAATTTGAGTTTGTTTGTTATTACCTCTTCACGCTTCATCTACTGAACCAGTCTTCCTGAAATTTCGCACACACATAGTTAGAAGTACTGTAAAGGATATAGGGTACCTTTCATCCCGGAAAAAAGTACTGTTCCCGTGGGAAATTCACGCGGGCGAAGCCACGGGAAAAAGCTAGTTCCAGCTAGTTTAATTCAAAATATTAAACAAATAGCCAGCGTTTATTTTCCTAACGTTTAATCAAAATCGTGTCTACTGTTTAAATTAAATAAACATAAAGTGAAAACTTTAAATGTAAATAAACATAAAGAGATGTCCAGTCAACTAACGTTACATTTATTTTTTCCCAAATACAATTTATTGTCTGTGAATATCCGGTTTTTCTCCGCAGTGTTGCCACCCTCTGGGAAAAGCCAGGTGTCCTAATGTTCACTATCCGGCTGATAAACGAGCGCCATTGTGATTTTCAGTCTATGGAATACAAACATACTTAAGTAGATATGTATACATATACTAGCATGGGCTCTGGACTTTGTTTCTGTGGAAATTTCGGGAATTCCTCTCTTAGTGCTCCCCTACACTCCCTAAGGAACCTACATGACAAATTACAGCTTTCTACGCCCAGTAGCAGTAGTGAAGCGGTGGTGGCCGAGTTAGGGCGCCCGCCTGCGGATGCAAAATCCCAGGTACGAATCCTGCCCGGGCTACGGGGCTACATGAGTTTGTATACCAATCTGACTCATGTTAGTTTTCATCGACCACCACTTGCTTCCGGTGAAGGAAAACATCGTGAGGAAACCTGCACTCTGGTTGATGAATATCAGCTAGTGTGTGAAATGGAGAAGGCAATGGCAAACCACTCCATTAAAATTGCCAAAGAGAGTCGTTGTGTGTGTTTCATTCCATATAATGACCACGACCCTCAGTCATGAGGAAATACGACTAAAGAGACGCCCAGTAGAAGCGGTGGTGGCCGAGTGGTAGGGCGCCCGCCTGTGGATGCAAAATCTCAGGTTCGAATCCTGCCCGGGCTACATGAGTTTGTATTCCAATCTGACTCATGTTAGTTTTCAACGACCACCACTTGCTTCCAGTGAAGGAAAACATCGTGAGGAAACCTGCACTCTGGTTGATGAATATCAGCTAGTGTGTGGAATGGAGAAGGTAATAGCAAACCCCTCCAATAAAATTGCCAAAGAGAGTCGTTGTGTGTGTTTCATTCCATATAATGACCACGACCCTCAGTCATGAGGAAATACGACTAAAGAGACACCCAGTAGTATTGGCTGTGTTTTGTCTGTCAGTCACTCTAAATTTTATATACTTATATTGATTGATAGGTATACAGTTTTCCACACCGCAAGGGTGGACGGAAGCTATAGATTTCCACTTGCTAAAACCCTTATAGGGTGTTTACAACTATCTTGAAATGATCCTTGTTAAATGTTGCCAATTCTTGCACTCATCCGCCATCAAAAGTTGCGAAATCTTACGTAGAGCCATTTTATTATTCAGAATTTTATGCTGAAAACATAACACTCTTTATTAGGCAGTCATCGTTATGTATCTTACAGTCAACAAGACATAAACATAACTAATCCTACTAATATTATAAATGCGAAAGTTTGGATGTGAATTTGTGAGTTTGTGAGGATGTTTGTTACTCAATCACGCAAAATCTACTGCTAGGATTTCGATGAAATTTGGTACACGGGTAGAAAAATACCGGGAATAGCACATAGGATACTTTTTATCCCGAAATTCCCACGGGAGCGAAGCCCCGGGGCGCAGCTAGTTCATTATTAATTCGCTTTTGTAAATATTAGTCCCTGTGGCTCACATGCATTCATCTGGGATTGAATTTGATTTTGAATGACACACTTCCAGTAATGAAAGGCATTTAGGTAGAATGAATGAATGAAATATTTTATTTAGAAGTTCCTTATAGTTAAATGGTTTAATAAAGAAAGTCCCAGTAAACGAACCTTAAAAGCATGGAGTTGCTTTAGAATAGATTAAACTGATATTTAATATGGTTTATGTATAACGTAACGCTCGTCGCTTCGCTTCTCGCAACCTATAGTTTAATCCATTCTAAAGCCAACCCGAAAGCATACCTACAATTTTGTTTCATCCATACTAATATTATAAATGCGAATGTTTGGATGTGAGTTTGTGAATTTGTGAGTTTGTGAGGATGTTTGTTACTCAATCACGCAAAATCTACTGGACGGATTTCGATGAAATTTGGTACAGAGGTAGATAATGACCTGGAATAGCACATAGGCTACTTTTTATCCCGGGAAAAAGCACTGTTCCCGTGGGAAATTCACGCGGGCGAAGCCGCGGGCAAAAGCTAGTTATACATATGGGTACCTTTTTACTCCCGTTAGGGGGGGGAGGGGGGGGGGGGAATTTCCAAAATTCCTTTCTTAGTGCTTACTTACGCTATATAAAGGACCTCCCTGCGAATTTTCAAGTTCTTACGTTCCGCAGTTTCTTCTCTGCGTTGATATACCAATCAGTCAATCTAGCGTCCAGTTTTGTTGTACATAGATATTAATTTGACGAGTAATTAATTACAGAATAACTACAAATGAAAGTCATTAGATAAACGATAAAATGAGTACAAGGAAAGGTTAAATTACTGTCTAATCAAAGGTTATAACACTAATCTAGCAATTAACCCTTCTGAACTCACAATTAAGCATTGTCAGTCGTAATTTACCAAAATCTCCGTCATCTAAAATACAAAATTTAATTACGGGCCGACTCGAGCATGGCCTGTCAGAGTGACACCTGTCAAATTTCCCGCCGAGCGCCGCCATTTTCCGATTTTCGTGCCCACAGATTACTGTAAACAACGAAATGGATTGTGGGTAGGCTGTGCTCGTAAACGAAAAGTCGTAACTCTATTTTCCAATGCGTACGATTACGCACTTATTTCTTTTATAAAGGGATCGCTTCTGATATCGTCTTTGGCTGTATGAATCATAAGTCCTTTGCTTTGTCGGTGTAAAATGGTATTTTACGCAAAGACAATATGGTTTGTTTTCTTTTAAAATTTCTAGTGTTGTGCGTTATTATTTGAGTATTTTAGTAACAATTTGCGTGTAGATTCACCTCAAAATATATTTGGGCTCGTTATATCGTCCTATTGAATTTGTTAATGGTCCTATGAATAAAGGAGCTCATTTATTTTCGTATCAATTATTTCGGTAAATGTATGTGGTTTTAGAAAAGAACATTTGGATTAAAATAGATTGCAGCCAATGTTCTGCGCACGCTTCGGGGTACTTTTATTTAAGTACTAGTCGCACTCCGAGGCTTTGCTCCCGTGGGAATTCAGAATAAAAAGTACCCTATGTGCTATTCCCGGTATTTTTCTACCCGTATACCAAATATTATCGAAATCCGTCCAGTAGATTTTGCGTCAATGAGTAACAAATGTCCTCACAAACTCACAAATTCACATTCAAACTTTGGCATTTAGAGGATCTTGGCGACTCGGCCCTATGCCCACTCGACCCGCGGGCAAAGTTGGGGTTGTTCCCAAAGTACTCCATTCTTTTGTTCTAAAAAGATAAGAATCTCATACATGGGTTCCCAAGTTACTCCACGAAATTGCCGATTTTTTAATAGGATACTTAGTTTGAGATATTTACTAACAATTTTGTTTTTAATTTCACTTTCCATTATGATTAGGTACCTATATAATTAGTTATTAACATAAAAAAGTGCCTTCTTTGAAGGCCAAGTTTCAAGAATTTTTGATTTTTCATACAAAAATACATACACGAACAGTGAAAACAAAACACTCATTTTTAGCAGTCGTGTAAAAATTACAGAGTGCAACTAACTAGCATCGTGCAATCATAATCGCAAGTTGAGTTAACTACAGGCTGGGAATCGAACCTGGTAATTATCAGTGCGAATGCTATAAACGGTCGACACACCTACGGTACTTAGCGTATCATTTATGAATGTTCTTGCCTGTGACTTTGTTTATTAATTTAGTAGTATTTGTTTGCAATATATTGGGTAAAACTAAACGCAGGCGTTTCGCATTGCATTGCCCTATGCGATATCGGTTTGATTTTTAATACGCGAGAGGTTCCGCGTTCTTTGATTGCTAATTAGCTTGAGTTGTGTTTGTGAATTTCCTGTTTGTTAAATAACTATTGAACTTTGTGTTTGTGTACCCGTCATGGTGACTTTTTCTTGTGAGAGGTGAAACGTGGCTGGCGGTTCACATCTGGCTGTTCCCGAGTGAAACTACGGGAAGAAATCTATTTATTTGTCCTGGGGAATTGAGATCTCAAGGGTTAGGTAGGGTGATTAGGAATTCCCCCTTCCCGAAGATACTCAAGTTTGGATCCGAAGAGAAAGAAGATTTAGCTTGGTAAGTGTTTTTTAAGTGTAATTAATTTATAGGTTAGGTTATCATATAGGGCCCTGTAGCTCCCTTCATAAGCTACGGTGGTAGCAGACTGCGTTAAGTTATTTAGGTTTTAGTCGGGCAAACGTGGTGCCGCGTGGAGATTTCTTCCCGGTACTTATTTTTTACCGGTGGTTTTTTCCCGGTGAAGTTCCGGTACAGAATTCTTCCCGCCGCTTCGTTTGTCCGGATTCGCTCTGCGCACATTTTCTGGCAGCAGAGCGTAGTTGCTCTGCACAGTATTGCTATGGGAATACGATTCCGTGAAAATTTTGGGATACCTATGTATGTACTAATCCATGAGCGATGAGGTTCTGAAAGACCTACAGAGCCTCAGAGCGGAAAACTGGCGAGAATTGGTGCAAGACCGCAAAAAATGGCGTCATCTCGTGTCGGAGGCCAAGATCCACTTCGGGTCGCTGCGCCGCAGTAGTAAGTAAGTAAGTATGTACTAATCCATGTTTTAACATAACTTATTACCAACATGTCGGAAAATCTCAAAATAGTAAAAGTACGAAAATGTCAAAGTCGGAAAATGTCAAGGGCGTAAAATGTCAAGGTCGGAAAACGTCAATTTTTACATACTATAGCTAGCTAGCTTTAGCCCGCGGCTTCGCCCGCGTGATTTTCCCACAGGGAACAGTGTTTTTTCCCGGGATGAAAACCCTACCCTATGTCCTTCTCCGTACTTCTAACTATGTGTATGCGAAATTTCAGAAAGATTGGTTCAGTAGATAAAATGTGAAGAGGTAACAAACAAATAAACAAACAAATTAACTCACTTTCGCATTTATAATATAATAGTTAGGATTAGTTAGATTGCCATCTACAAATCTATACAAATAAAGGTTAGCATGGGACTTGATAAATAAATATAAATAAATATATACGGACAAATCACACAGATTGAGTTAGCCCCAAAGTAAGTTCGAGACTTGTGTTATGGGATACTAACTCAACGATACTATATTTTATAACAAATACATATATAGATAAACATCCAAGACCCGGATTAATCTCAAAAAGATCATTTTCCATCTTGACCCGACCGGGGATCGAACCCGGGACCTCCGGTGTGGCAGTCCGGCGTGATGACCGTTGGGCCACGGAGGTCGTCATGATCCCGTGAGTATTTAATTTACAGATAACTCAATTTTATAGAAATCCGTCGAATGAATTTATCCGCCATCAGACCAACACACATATCTAGACTTATGGTTTTTTTTTGTAAGATATTTAGAAAGATACTTCAATATTAGAGAAATGAGTAAAAGTTACTAATTTAGTATTGAAGAAAACGGTCACCCATCTTTCAAGTTTCCTATGCCTAGGTTGCTTGCCCCATATAGCCGCAGAGACTAGCTACAGATGTAACCTTACGGTAACTATTGAGATTTAAACATTATCTATTTCGTAATGAACGTTATGATTTCGTAGTGGTGAAAACGATCACCCATCCTTCAAGAGTCCGCTGGCTAGGTTGCTTGCCCTGTACCGAGACCGGCTACACTGTTGTTATCATTCGGAAGGTGGCACTGTGTCTGTTTGTTTGTGTTCGCAACGCGCGGCCGAGTTAAGGCGATAAGAGAATTCGTCCTACTAATATAAATCAATAATTGACCGAGCGAGCGAAGCGAGCGAAGGTCTCTAAATCGAGTTGGGGGCGAAACACATTGTTTGTATGTATGTATGTATGTATGTATGTTTGTACCGCGATAACTGCCGAACCGATGGTCCAATTTTGATGAAATTTGGTAGGCATGTAGGAAATATCAATAGAATTTTCAAGTTCGTTGGGCATCAAAATCGGTTCAGTAGTTTTTGAAATATTAATAAAAATGTCCGCGATTATGTAGCAAACGAAACCATAGCGTGTTCTAACTTTGGATAACGCCATCTAGATTTTATTTAGGGAACTGAATTATGTTAGAAAAGTCGAAATCAGAGTATATCAATAAAAACGCGAGTAATAATCGCGAGGTCTAAGTTCGCGGCGAACTACTAGTTATAGTTATTGCGTCTAATAAACTAACAAACAAATATCGAAACATCCATTCTCACAATCTATATCCTTATCCTAACTAATATTATAAATGCGAGTGTTTGTTTATTTGTTTCTCTTAACGCTTTATCTACTTACGCTATCTTCCTGAAATTCCGCATACACATTGTTCGAAGTACTGAGAAGGACATAGGGTACCTTTCATCCCGGGAAAAAGCACTGTTCCCGAAGGACATTCACGCGGGCGAAGCAGCCTGCAAAAGCTAGTCGTTTATAATATTACTAGGATAAGTAGGGACTAGGATTTTAAGGCAGTCTGCGAAAAAAGAGAATAAAAAACGAATAGACGAAAAAAAAGTGAAAAATGAAAAAAAAATACGATATCCCCGATTCGGTAACACAAGTCTCGAAATTACTTTGGGGCTAACACAATCTGTGTTATTCATCCGTATATATTTATTTTTATTTTATACTAACTACGCCCCGGGGCTTCGCTCCCTTGGGAATTTCGGGATAAAAAGTACACTATGTCCTATTTAAGGTTTTTTTCTACCTGTATACCAAATTTTATCGAAACCCGTCCAGTAGATTTTGCGTGATTGCTTAACAAACATCCTCACAAACTCACATCAAACTTTCGCATAAAATATTAGTAGGGCTAGCTTTTATCCGCAGCTTAGCCCGCGTGAATTTCCCACGGGAACAGTGCTTTTTCCCGGGATGAAAAATACCCTATGTCCTTCTCAGTACTTCTAACTATGTGTATGCAAAATTTCAGGGAGATTGGTTCAGTAGATAAAGCGTGAAAAGTAACAAACATCCTCACAAACTCACATCCAAACTTTCGCATTTATAATATGAGTAGGATTCAACGGAGTCGCCGCCTTAAGTCGAGGTCGTAAAGTGGCGGGGCTCGGCCACACACGTCGACACAGAAATACGCTTCCGCCACCACATGTGTACCGCCACAGAGCAACGTACAGAAGGGACAACGTTTATTTTTAACTAGCTTTTAAAATATATTTCGTCTTCAGCAATTTCTCAAATGGAAACCTTTGTTTCCTGGAAGAAATTGGTTACAGCGATAAGGCATCTTCCTCTTTTTTTAGTTTTAACTATAACCACAGGGCGGGCGCTTCATAGAAACGGCGCGTCAAATATGCCTACTACTACTACAAATGAAACTGTATATCCATGAACACGTCAGTAACACGTCAATGTGTGCGTTTTCATAGTCGAACGTCCCACAGTTACACAAGAGCGGGGGAGAAGTGCGAAAGGAGCGGGGGGGTGCCATATTGCGGGAGGGGCAGGGAGTTTCCTTTCTGTACGTAGTACTAATATTAATTCTGTGCTATAACATGCAATTACTTGTGTGCAAATAAAGTTTTCTTCTCTTGTCTTCTTCCCGCAGCTTCACCGGCGTGCATTTTTTTAGTATATTTAATTTTTAGTAACGATCCCTAAATATTTCCGGGATAAAAACTACCCTATGTGTTAATCTATAACTTTCTTTACCCACCAGCTAAAATCCCATCAAAATCGGATAAGGCGTTTTGAAGATTACCCTGGACAAACAGATAGACACACAGACGGACAGACAGACACAAAAAAAAAATTTGGTTGGAAAGAAATGTATAAATTGTATTTTTTCCCAAAAAATAAAACTCTTTCTTTTTTTCTTTCCTTAGTTGACTGTTCAGTTTACATGAAAAGAACAGTTAACCTTTTCTGCTAGATTGACTTTCGAAGGACCTTAGAAAGGCAGAAATCGGTGGTGGTTATGACCTTTCTGCGTGAGGAGACTACACTCGAGCTAGCTCAGATCCTTCAATAAGTGAAGCATCGCCGACGACGGAAATCAGACACATCTAGAAACGAGGCTTCGCTCCCATGTCCATGTCCATGGCCTCCCCAGGAACTCTTCTCTTGTAGGTGTAGGGTATGGACTCTCCAACAGGGGCCCGATTCTTCTAATTACAAACTTAGATGTTGTGTCTCAAGAGCCAACGAAATTGAACTAAAGCGACAAAATCTCTGTAGGTAATATCTCTATGCTTGATTACGATTTCTTAGGCTTTTGAGACACAACTGAGGCACGATGTAGTACGTTGTAGAACTTGACATTTTCCGACCCTGGACATGTTACGACCTTGACATTTCTGACATTTTCCGACTTTAACATTTTCCGAATCTGACATTTCCTGTCTTTGACCTTCACATTCTCAAACTTTGATATTTTCCGACTTTGATATTAAACGATGTATTGAATCAAGGGCCAGGTGGCTTACAGTATCTTTAGCCTCCATGCATTGTCAGCTGTCCGACAAAACCATATTTTTTATCTATTAGCATCTGAGAGGCATAAACAACTATAGAGAGTCAGTCTTTCTGTACATTTGTTAGTCTTTGCGTCGCTGGGCGTAGCTTGTGTCGTCAAACACTGGATCTTCGGATTGCGTACGCGCATAAACCTTAATTACACGTAAAATTGTCTATGTATGTATCATTCCGTATTTATAGGTCGACTGTTTGATACAGATGCTTGGCCAGACTTGTACTGGTATGCTAAGTGGCGGCTAACTAAGAAAATGTAAGGATTTGGTGACTTTGAAATGATATTTTATTTTATTTAAATAGGCTTAAAATTAGCTTTTTAATCGTCATTTACTTAGTTGACGTCAGAAAATTAATTAAAGCCAAGGTTACTATCGCTTCCAAAGCGCACGTGGAGAAGAGGCGGCGCAACAAACTCCACTGCTGCTTTTTCTCCAAAGACGTCACTTTACAACATGTGTCTTGTAATTAAAGACCCATCTATGTATATCTTCGTGTATGTATTTATACAGGGTAAATTCTAATTTCTAATAATTAACATCCTTTATACTGGAGAAAGTATTCATGAATATGAGAAACTTTTTGTATAGGACGGACTCAAAAATCCAAAAAAAAAAATCTGCTTACAATAACTTGCCCAAAATGTATGCAACAGCTGATTTTTTTTAGGTATACAGTCGGTCCCGCAGTAGTAGGTATATAGGTAGTCAAATTTGCCCAGACGGACACACCTTGGGAAGGCCATAGGGTAAGCCAATGCCCCAACAGTGGGGGCATTCGAAATGGCTTATGCTGTTAGTGTGCACCTTGGGAGACCTAATGCTGGGCACAGATTGGGTTAGGTTAGGTTAGGTTAGGTTAGTATTATAGGTTAGCCGTGGCAATTTTTGGTCAAAATTAATATAAGTAGTTCATTCATACAGTTAAATCCATGTTAATAAAATTGGACACTGACTAACTAATGAGTGTAGAGGAAGCGATAGAGATCTGTAAGGATCGTAGCAAGTGAAAAACGCTAGTCTCTGCCTACCCCCACGGGAAAAAGGCGTGATAATATGTATGTATGTTCAGTTGGGCGCAGATAGGAGATAGGATCCCTTTGAAATAGGATTCAGTAAAGTATCAGGAGCCCTATTTTTAAAAGTGTGACATACGGCGAAAACGAATAGACTATTATGTCGCACTTGTCCTATTATTCACTAAAATATAAAAGCCGTATTTTTTTAATCACTCGTCTAGCAAAGATGCCAGTGATATGAAAACAATGCGAGAAACAATTTCTGCTCCATTCTACGCAACGAAAACCGAATCGGTAACGAATCGTAAAAAAAATGTTCGTAAATTTTTAATCAAAGAGAACGTAAGCGTTGAACGGAACGCAGAAATGAAAATTCTAGTAGACTATATCCGTATCCGGTTGTCTATGTCATATATATATACGGACATATATATAAGTCATAAGATTTTGACGTTCGATTCGACTACCAAATCATACGAAAACGAGTGGTCTAGACCACTCGTTGCAAATTATTCGACATAGACGACAAAAATACGGAATAATTGATATCGAATGAATAATCATTCGGCTCACGCTTGTTTGGTGAGTCACACTTTCAAAAATAGCGCCCCAAGTCAGTTTATCTGCCCTCGACAGTACTGTCTGACTTATTGGTATATCAGCGCAGAGACGAAACCGCTGAACGTAGAAACTTAAAGATTTCAGAGATGTTCGTTATATAGCGTAAGTGAGCACTAAGAAAGGAATTTTGGAAATTCCACCCCTAAGGGGGTGAAATGGGTCCTAATCCTATCCTATCCTAACTAATAAAATAATTGCGAAAGTGAGTTTGTCTGTTAATTTATTTATTTGTTTGTTTGTTACCTCTTCACGCTTTATCTACTGCACCAATCTTGCTGAAATTTCGCATACACATAGTTAGAAGTACTGAGAAGGACATAGGGTACCTTTCATCCCAGGAAAAAGCACCGTTCACGTGGGAAATACACGCGGGCGAAGCCGCGGGCGAAAGTTAGTAATCTATAAACTTTATATCAATAAGACAAGATCATCACGACGAAAAGTCAACTCATTATAATGAAAATCGAATAACTTTTGGAGTTCTCTGAAATTATTCAACAGGATATATTCCAATAATAGGGTAGATGACAACAAGTCAAATTAGATACTTTTATCTAAATGTCAAAAACAATAATTTATATGGGATTTGTATGACAGTACTCAACAGTGACGTCACTTTTAATGGAGTCAAAAAGCATTCCCATTTTACTTTAATTAGAACTAAAAAATAGTAAACCATGTTATAAACAAAATTGATCAAATAAAGTGATATTCAATTATTATGTTTCATTATTTAAACAGCATCATTTATTTTATTTTTTACCCAATCATCATCCCTATTACAATGAATCCTAACTAATATTATAGAATTAAATGCGAAAGTGAGTTTGTTTGTTTATTTGTGTGTTTGTTACCTCTTCACGCTTTATCTACTGCACCAATCTTGCTGAAATTTCGCATACACGAGAAGAACATAAGGAACCTTTCATCACGGGAAAAAACATCTGTTCCCGTGGGAAATTCCCGTATAAACTTTATAGCGATTAGGCAAGATACAGGTCATCACGACTCGAACGATTGAAACTTGAATAACTTTTGGAGTTCTCTAAAGTTATTTAAGTTGCAGCAATTGTCGATTTATTTTAAAATAATATACACAGGATATATTCCAATAATTACAATGAATATTTAACACTCATTATGCGTAAACAGTCAACGATAAACATGTTCGTACTTGTACAACAATGCCGATAGGTTTTCAGTAAACAAATTATCAAAACAAATGCGCCTGCGTCGAGACGTCGCCACAATGGCGCGAGATTGACAGTTGACAGCTTTTTAGGCGGGAAAAGAGTGACATGCCGCTCGTTAAGCGCCATGTTGGTTTTTTACTTTTTTTAGCATTGTCTATGAAGCTAGCGAAGGCGTAGGTCGTGAAAGTTAATGTATTTTTTGTGGATGTTTGTTTTAAATCGATTCTGTACGTGCAAGTATTTAATTTATTTTTTGCTGACAATTGTCTATACAATAGGCTTGTATCTACTAGTAACTGTTATTTTTGTAATGTACCGATGAATACAAGATTGATCAATAAAACATCCACATTTAATAAACACGACTGACAACTCACAATAGTCTACTCGGAGGAATGCAAGGAATCTAAAAATACCTCTCACATCAAAATCTATTAAACCGTTTAGGAATAATGCTGAAATAAAGCAACTTACATACATACAAACATGAACCCTAAAAACATAACACTCCTTTTTTGGTCACTTGTGTAAAAAAGGATAGCAATGGCACAGGGCGGGCGCTTCATAGAAACGGCGCGTCAAATATGCCTACTACTACTACAAATGAAACTGTATATCCGTGAACACGTCAGTAACACGTCAATGTGTGCGTTTTCATAGTCGAACGTCTCACAGTTACACAAGAACGGGGGAGAAGTGCGGAAGGAGCGGGGGGGTGCCATATTGCGGGAGGGGCAGGGAGTTTCCTTTCTGTACGTAGTACTAATATTAATTCTGTGGCAATGGCACAGAATTAATATTAGTACTACGTACAGAACGTAGTAGTAGGCATATTTGACGCGCCCCGTTTCTATGAAGCGCCCGCCCTGTGGCAATGGCACAAACTGGATTTGCATAATTTTCAACATAGATCCTTCTACACCCAATAGATGCATTATAATAAAGCCCTATTGTCCTTCACCATAGACTTAAACAAAGAACATTATCATCCAACACCAGAAGCTAACAAGAATAAAATTTGGATGAAAAAAAACAATACTCCATTACCATAAGTGCAAGTGTCAAAGTGTTAGAACTCCCATTTTGTTTTTAAACCGTCGACACACTAAAGAAAGGGTTAAGTTATTACATAAATTAATAGTAGGTAAGTACTTGTAGTTTAAAGTTTTGACGACCTCCGTGGCCTAACGGTCATCACGCCAGACTGCCACACCGGAGGTCTCGGGTTCGATCCCCGGTCAGGTCAAGATGGAAAATGATCTTTTTCAGATTGACCTGGGTCTTGGATGTTTATCTGTATACCTATGTATTTGTTATAAAATATAGTATCGTTGAGTTAGTATCCCATAACACAAGTCTCGAACTTACTTTGGGGCTAGCTCAATCTGTGTGATTTGTCTGTACCTATATATATTTATTTTATTTATTTATTCAAAGCACAGAAAGGGGAATGACATAATACGATTATTGTAAAAGTTAATCAAGGGAAAGGACTTTAAACTGGAGGTTTTTCTTCTTATAGGCCCATCTGATAGCAACCTGTCACTATAATTGAATCTCAATTTCACCAATTGGAGAAAATGCAGCAGTGGAGTTTGTTGCGCCGCCTCTTCTCCACTTGCGCTTTGGAGGCGGTGGTACCTAACCTTAGCTTTAATTATTTTTTTGACGTCAACTAACTAAGTAGGTACCTATGAAGATTTAAAAGTGCTTTAAGCATACTTAAATAAAAAAAACCTTTCATTTTAGCCTTTCCGCTATCCAGCTAAACGTGGCCTTTTAGTCCGACGACTCTGTCTAACCCGTAAGGAATAAAGACGTATACATTTTAAATGACATTAAATCTAGCTCTGATGCTCAATAAAAAGGGGGTCGATTCCACTTATTGCAAACGTAGATATCGTATCTCAAAAGCCAAAGAGATACAAAGATCTCTAAATATCTCTATGCTTTAGTAGAATCTCTTTAGCTTTTGAGAGACAACAGGGCACGATTTAGTACATTTGAAATGAGGGATTGTGGGTCTTGGAACCCAAATAAAAAAAAAATAGTTCCAGATGAATTCATAGGTGGCGCTTAGTAAAAGGCGAGACCATTCAAAAAGCAAAAATGCACGGAAAAGGCATTAAAAATAAAAACATAATAAAAAAACATCTAAAAAGTATCAATATTGTGAATTGTGCAACTGTCAAACTGTTATTTTTTTTTCTGCCTCTGGCTGACCATAAAAAGCGCACAATATAGGTAGAGCCATTATTACGACTCTGCTTTCAATAAAACGCCATCTGTTGAGACTTTTTATACTAATTTTTTTTTCTTCATTTAGCTTTTAGAAAAATCGCTCATTAGAAGAATCATTGCCCACGTATATTACGTTCTGTTTTTTATATTGTTTGTTTTTAAATTATAGCCGGCGGCGGCGCGCCTACGCCGCCTAGTCGTTCAGAGGGTTATTGTAAATTCGTCCCTAGAGTTAATTCGGCACTTAAAAACTTTCTGTAAATTCGTCTTTATTAGTAAATTCGGTACGTGAGGTGTTTCGTACAAACAGCAACATAAATGAAGCACCTAATAAGATAAAATCAATGTAGGTATATTATTAAATATTAATTTACAACAAAAGCTTCATAATTTCTCCTACGTCTAGTTACCTATGTATATAAAAAAATCGGGTTTATTTTAATTCATATTATCAAATGTATGACAATTATTTTTATATACTTAATACAAAATCCTATGAATTTTGACATAACCATAGCCAGCCAATTTGCTTGCGATGCATTTTCTGTTAATTGACATAAGTCAATCAATCAATATCAATAAATCATCATCATAGTCATCGCAAGTTTTCAATGATCACGGTTTAAAATAGTTATAATTTTACACTTACCTACTTACACTTACATTTTACTATAATTTTACCTGTCACTATACCTGAATCTCCATTCCATCTGAGAGCCCACTATTCAGCTAAGCGTGGCCTTCGAGTCTCACGACTCTTGGCTCTGTCTACCCGTAAGGGGATAAAGACGTGATTCTATGTATGTATGTATAATTTTACAATCGTTTCTAACATAAAAATCAGCTAGTTAATACTACATTGTGAGTTATCAGTTTACTGCTAACTGTACATTTTACAAAAAAGACACTTGGGTGGCAAATTTACCACAAATTTTTTACAATTTTAATCGAAGTACCGAATTTACTTTGAATGTATGGAATATTAATTAGGTACCGAATTAACTCTAGGGACGAATTTACAATAACCCGTTCAGAAAAATTGTGATTTTAGAGAAAACGCTGCATAGGTGTATAAGTGCGCCATTTTCTTTCGAATTGTGCTTCGGTTTGATGATAAACATAGTTTTAGGAAAGTAAATATTGATATTAATAAAGCTAATAAGTGATTATAAACTTATTCTTGACTGAAAAATAAAAAAAAATTAAATGAGTTTATGAAACAAACTGAAATTAAAGAAAATAAGTAGGTAGTTATGTACTTTTTTAAAGGAGTATTGTTAAATGATTATGTATGTAGGTACCTAAGGAATGCTTATTTTAACTTTCTTATTTTTTCTTAACTATTTTTTATTACATTTTTGTGAGTTTGTGGATGTCTCTGTCTGTGATTGTAACTAATTTTGAGTTGTTTCAATTTTACGAAAACCTACAAACTAGGTAATCAAAGGCTTGTAGCTTCAATCGGAAAGGTTAAGTTTCTTATGTAAGGTATTATTATTTTACAACGTTGAATATAATGTTAAGCGCCATGTTCCATTTAATTTATCAACCCATACTAATCCATACTAATATTATAAATGCGAAAGTTTGGATGTGAGTTTGTGAGTTTGTGAATTTGTGAGTTTGTGAGTTTGTGAGGATGTTTGTTACTCAATCACGCAAAATCTACTAGACGGATTTCGATGAAATTTGGTACAGAGGTAGATAATGACCTGGAATAGCACATAGGCTACATTTTATCCCGGGAAAAGCACTGTTCCCGTGGGAAAAACACGCGGGCGAAGCCGCGGGCAAAAGCTAGTACATATATAATAAAACTGTAACTGGTCTGTGTCTGTTCATAGAAGATTTTTAAGAAATAACACTATGAGGAGTCTTCATGGGGCCAATAGAAGCCAAAACCATTTTTTGTAGAATTTTTGTCTGTCAGTCTTTCTGTCTGTCTGTCTGTATGTTTGTACGCGCTTCACGCCAAAACTACTGGATCAATTTTGATGCGGTTTTCACTGTTGTATTGTAGAAGGTCTAACTTAAAATCTGACATAAATTACATCCTGATAAGCCGCTTAGAACCTGAGATATGCGCTGACGAAGTCGCGGACACAGGCTAGTACTTAAATAAAAAAATATCGTAATAAAGCAGAACTTTTAGAATATTAAAGTATTTGTAAGTAAATACTAAAAGTGTGTCAGAACAGAAGATCTTGGGACTATTTTTTATAATAAACTATTTAAAGTACTTTAATAGTTTTCCTACTGAATGTAGGCTATGTCAAAGTCAAAGTCAATTATTTTTATTCGTATATGCTTATAAATAGCACTTATAAATCGTCACATTCTTGTTTTTTAGTTAGTTGACGTCATAAAATGACTTAAAGCTAAGTTTACCACCGCCTCCAAAGCGCAAGTGGAGAAGAGGCGGCGCAACAAACTCCACTGCTGCATTTTCTCCAAAGACGTCACTTTACAACATATGTCTTACAAATTAAATGACTCTATATGTGGACGAATATATGTGATAATGATAATAATAAGAGAGGTATAATAGATAGTAAATATTTTTATAACTAAGAATGGTATATTACTAGTGCAATAAAGTATTTTGTACTGTATTATTGTGTTTTAATGAGCGATTTTCTGACAGCTAAATTAAGAAAAAAAATCAGTATAAAAAAGTCTCAACAGATAGCGTTTTATGAAAGCCGAGTCGTAATAATGGCTGAACCTATACGTAGTACTTATATTAATTATGTGCCTATATGGTGCGCTTTTTCTTGTCAACCAGAGGCAGAAAAAAAAATCACCTAACAGTTTGACAGTTGCACAAATCACAATATTGATACTTTTTAGATTTTTTTTACTAAGTTTTTTTTTTAATGCCAATCCCGTGAATTTTTGCTTTTTATATGGAACTTTTTCTCTTGTCTTTTACTAAGCGCTACCTATGAAGTCATCTGGAACAAATTTTTTTTTTATTAGAGTCTCGGAAATTCCCTCATTATGCTAATCTGTCAAAAGAATAAGTCATGTTAATATTTTACACGTAAACTGAAAACATATAAAAATGAAAACATTGCATAATTTTAATGAATTATTATTCAATGTCAAATAAAGTCAAAATATTCAAACAAAGGACATAGGTACCTACCTACCTAAATTTTTTTAAAAATTATTTTCACCGAGCATGTTTTAAAAATGTAGAGAATTATCATTTTGTGAATAAGTTGAAGAAAATAAAGCTAAATGAATGAAAGTGGCTTTGGATATCACGAAAAACATAACCCTGCGAATTTAGAGATCCAATTATTGTTCAAAATGGCTACCGTGATGCAACAATCGAGTTCAGCGAATCGATTTCCGCAAAATAAAGCAGCGGCTAATCAAGTCATGATTCAGTCCGTATATACAACTTAATTACCTAAAAAATACAAGTTACCGAAACGCCAACTCAATAATTCATCAATGCTGCCTATCAATATAATAATTCTGTCAAAACTATAATTGAAATTCCGTACAGAAAGCAAGCCGCAATATTATTGATACATTATGAGGCCGCAAAAGAGCTGTAGCGGCAATTTACAAGTGAATTACAAATCTCTACCCAGCACACTAAATACACAATCAGGTTAAATCAATTGTGATTGTCTATCTCCCTCTTTTACTGCGAATTTGTTGACGCGAGAGAGGGATAGAAGAAAGACTATGGCGCTGTTTGCGTCGGAAAGCGCTTACGGGTTGACGCCTACAAAAATGCAGGGGAAGGGGAAAAGCTTACAAGAGGCGTGTCCCTTAATTGAGATTCGGACGCAGTCGGTCGCTCGGCGTTGCCGTGAGCACATCACGCGTTGACGATTCAATCTTTCAGTGTATCGATTACTTAGACATGTCAATCAATTAATGTGGAGACTTTAATCGTGGTCAAGTGTTTTGAACTGACAAGTGACAATGGCGTTTGAAGATCGCTGCAGCCCCAACCAGGCGAACAGCCCTGGCCCCATCACTGGAAGAGTACCAGGACCCCATGGAGACAACCTAAATTACAGCCCACCAAGTCAGTATACTTGTACAACAATAGATCAGAGATTCGAAAGAAATTCCCCTAATATGACCATAGTTAAAGTACAGCCTCATTCACCACCACCAAGTCCTGAACAAAACGCTAATGATATGGACTATCAGAACTATTACAGAGCTGAGACTCCAGATGTGAAACCCCAAATAGACGAAAGATTTGACGCTGATAAGTTCAGAAACCAACGAGCGCAGCCGACGGCACAAATAGGCTTTTCAATTAGTAATATTTTACACCCAGAATTTGGTTCGAATGCATTAAGAAAAACAAACAAAATCGAAGGACCAAAACCCGTCGGCCCTAACCACAGCATTTTGTACAAACCATACGATTTATCGAAACAGCAAAACGATTATCAGAAGTACAGTTTTGATTACTTGAAGTCTAAAGAGCCTAGTGATTTTAGTCGATTGCCTCCTCTTGGTGGTTTGAGACAGACTGTTTCTCAAATTGGTGAGCAGGTTCAGAAAGAGAAGGAGATTCCAAAGATAGTTGAGGCACAAAAGAGACCTGATTCAGCGAGTTCTATGGTGTCGTCGACATCCAGTGGCGCTCCTTCAACATGTGGAAGCACAGATACCAATAGCCAAATGTCCCAAGGGAATGCAAATCTTTGGCCAGCGTGGGTCTACTGCACGAGATATAGCGACAGGCCTAGCTCTGGTAAGTGTTAAACTGCAGTCCTTTTTATAAACAATTAAGCTACGTATCTTAAATTAGTGTATTGTGTTTGCCATCTCATTAGCTGTATTTGATAGCAGTTTAGTTATTTCAACCGGTTTAAAAGTACTTTCTTTTATTTTGTTTTGAGATCTGGAGGCTCTTTTTTTACCTTTTTTTGGGCTTTATAGTATTTTGTGGTATCTTTTTTGTTTGCTGTTGTTGTTTGATTCTTATTTGGTTTATTTTCTAATAAGGAGTACTTATTGTTGCTGATTTTTCACTTTTTGAAGTTATTTATGGGTTAAATTTGATACATGAGTGTAAGATGAGATGTACTTATTAGAATTTATCGTCTTTTAAATAACGCGTGGGGTTCTCATTGTCTTTTGTGTTTGAGTGAGTGAGAGAATTTTTAAACTAAAAAAAATATTTGTATTGTGTGTCAAACCGGTTTTTGGTTACTTTATTCCATTCTTATATAAAATGTTATTAAAATCGGTGAATCGATGACATAAATCAAAAATTGCATTAAGTATTATTGCATTTATTTATTTTTTTTGACGAATTAAAGCTGATTTAGGTACATGGACTTATAAACAATAACGGATACATCAATACAGCATATTGCGTGGCGTGTATAGGCACGTATTTGGATTTATGACAAGAAAACAAATCGATGAATATGCGATGTGTTAGGCCCACCGGGGTCATGTCATGCATAAAACAAGCAATCTTATGACCTTTTGATAGTATGCGGGTCAGTTTAACGGTTGCTTGGAAATTGTTATAATTTTTTTTTTTTAGTTGCAATGGTAGTCATATTAGGAATTGTTTTAGACTAATATTTGACGACTTCCGTGGCCTAACAGTCATCACGCCGCCGGACTGACAACACCGGAAGTCCCGGGTTCGATCCCCGGTCGGGTCAAGATGGAAAATGATCTTTTTCAGATTGAATGGGTCTTGGATGTTTATCTATATATGTATTTGTTATAAAATATAGTATCGTTGAGCTATTATCCCATAACACAAGTCTCGAACTTACTTTGGGGCTAACTCAATCTGTGTGATTTGTCCGTATATATTTATTTAATTATTAAATAAGTGGCTCAGCAACTTTAGTTCTTATAGTTGGTACATATAATGTCCCAACTGTCCTCTATTTGAAAATGAACCTTATAACATCAACACCAAGATTGATTTTAAGTATTTAGGAAATGGATCATATTTAGATTTGTCAACGTGGCCATTCTAAACGCCCTGTTCTCTGTACCACCGTTGAATATCATAATCATTGTGCCGAAAATGTTTTTTTTGTAAAAAAAACTCGTTTATTGTAGTGTTGGTGGACTGTACTACTTATTGGAGTAGGTGTTTGGGGAATCCAAAATAGATTCAAATAAGAAGTAGGGTCAATTTGAATAGACCGGACAAGGTATGAGAATTGTTAAAAATATGTAATTTTATGATAGACATATAAATAAACACATTTTGCGAATTTTCAGCACGAGTTTATTCTCCTAAGCTCATATCTTTTTGGGAAAATCCAATTTCACCGCGTGACGTCATATGAATGTACGATTAGTAAGGGGCGTTTTGGTATCGTCCAAACATCGCATAAAAATGTAAATTGTTTTTCGTTATAACTTTGGAAATACTTTGGTTATGGACGTGATTCTTCTACGGATGATTCTATTATTGTGCGATATTTCGAAGAAGCATCATAAAAAAAGTTATCCGGTACCCTAATAGGACATTGCAGGCGAATTAGGCACAACTGAAGTATCGCTCCTCTTAAATATCGTTCGTTATATTTGACAAGTAATCAAAAGGCGTGATTGTTGGGCGTACGAAATTAGTAGATAGTGAGGTAGATAGTGTTATGATCCAAAAAAGTTGCAATTCAATATCCACTATTGACTCACTAATGCCACTTTCTTGGAAAGAAACAGTGGAAAAGACGCTCAGTTACTTTTAATTTTAACAAATTTAATAAAAAAAAAACCTTGTTAACGTGCTCTATGTCGATGATTTTTTCCTTTAGCTGTTACCATCTTGTTACTGGCAGTTCAAAGTTTAAAAATGTATTGGCAGTTAGAAAATTAAATATTAATATATTAATATATACATTCTTTTTATGTTTTCAACAACATTTTGGAAAATGTTCATAATTATTAACTGATTGTATGTTAATCAAGTAAATTGTTTAGTTTTTTTTGGAAATTGAACGCGTGACGAAAAGTGTCAAAGGCCAGGCGTACTAATAGGTTCATGTAAAAAAGTTAACAGATGAAAAATGTAAATATTTACATTGTAATGACTGTTTAGTTCTTTTTTGCTATGTTTCAATGACGTAATTTTCAAAAATTGTCTTCTTCCTAATTGTATACTTCATTGTTGAAGGTCAGTGTGTGTGTACTGTGTAAACACTGTTAACACACGAATACACAGCTAAATTACCTTATTGGCAATGTTAATGGGGTATGAAAATGTATTCTCCATTTCACACAGTAGCTGTTAGAATCAACTAAGTGTGCATTGCAGTTCAAACTGCCATAAATCAAGTTGGACTAAAAACTCGCCAGGTTTGAACCGGTCAGTCATACACACGTTTTAACCACTTGACTGTAACCGTTTCGTAACATTACATAACTAATATGTATGTACGTTTATTAGTTTTCTTCTATGCTAGTCTGGAAGCGAAGAAAAAACAAAGAATGTGTCAGATACTTCTCTTCCCGCGCAAATTGTAAAGGTCAATCAAGGAAATAAATAAATAAATATAAATATATACGGACAATTCACACAGATTGAGCTAGCCCCAAGGTAAGTTCGAGACTTGTGTTATGGGATACTAACTCAACGATACTATATTTTATGACAAATACATATATAGATAAACATCCAAGACCCAGGCCAATCTGAAAAAGATCATTTTCCATCTTGACCTGACCGGGGATCGAACCCGGGACCTCCGGTGTGGCAGTCTGGCGTGATAACCGTTAGGCCACGGAGGTCATCAAAAAAAATAGGTTTTTAAATTGAGAATTCTTGCGAATGCAGTATTTTTGATGTTGATTTTCTTTATTACAAGAATAATAAAAGAGTAAAGACACAAACGTACAGACAGCTCTGAACAATCTAGAAAATAAATGTCCTAGCTATACTAATAAGCATAAATTTGCTTGCGGACGATTTAAGTGCGTTTTCCCGCCATTCAGCTGTCAAACTGACAGCTGTCAGGCGGCCATCTTGCTGGCGGGTAATTCAGCAAATCGTTTCAAATGTTTTTAAATGTTGATGATATGTGATTTGAATACAATGTGGAAGGAGAACATTGAATATTGCCTGTTTAAAATAATGTTAAAAAAAATTCCGCATTTTTAGATTGATTTTAAAAGTTCGGTAATTTTTTACATTTCAACATCATCATCAAAGTCCATTGTTTTATAGGTACTACTTACATTGCAGTTTGCATTTTTTTTAAATCCGCTAGGCTATGCTTGTAAATCCGTTAAAATCCGTGCCTCTACATAAATCTGAAGATCGGCAGATTTTCCAATTTTTTTCCGGAGTGAACAGTGGGGCTCACAGTGAAACCTGGACATAATTCTTTTTTTTATATATAATAGTAGGCATTCGGATTACACGATGGTAGAAATCACCGCAGTCCGTATACACCAACGACCCTAAAAAGGTCACTGATGCGTTGGTTTTAACCTAAGCTTTAAGTAATTTTATGACGTCAACTAACTAAAAAAACAAGAATGTGATGATTTAAAAGTGCTATTTTTTAGCCTATATAAATAAAATCATTTTCATTTGTCGACTTTTTGAGAAAGCGATTTATTTGCAAGGTGTAAGAATGGTCGCATTTGTCCTAAGGGCCTAAATAAAAGACTGCGGTTTTTATAGCTCGCTTCTTTACCTTTTTTGTGGAACTATTTTGCAGTTCAAATGGACTTAAAAATAAAAAGAAACTAAGTACTTAGGTATTTTTTTTCATCTTCAGTATTTTTTTGCAATGCCAACTTTTAAAAGTAAATAGCTCGAATATTTTTGTGCTCAATGAAAATTCTAAGATTGTAGGTATGGGTTTTTATTTTACCTACGTAAAAAAAAACTTGTATTTTTTAAATTTTGTCACTTTTACTTTATTTTTAGATTCACTTTTTTTTTAGATTTTATAAGATGAATAATGTTATATGAAAATGTATTTATTCAAAAGTAAGTCTGTAATAAAAATACTAAATTGAAAATATAATTAACCAATCTTACTATTATTAAACTTCACGGGTTAGACAGAGCCTCGCAGATTTCGTATTTAATTACAACAGCCCAAATCAAAATAATCGCAAGTCGCTATCGCGCAACTTTTTGTCGCACATTCTCAAATTTATTGTTTTGGAGAAGTGCGCGCATCTGCCTTGACGGAATTCCTGTACCTTTGATTTGATCATAAAATTTGAGTCTTGGCGTTTAGGGTCTGTGAATTTAACGGGAATCAAATATGGGCAACTAACATAACAAAACTGAATTTGTTCATAGACTAACTAAAAAACGGACCTCCCTAAAAAAGGAGATATTAGGAGCACCCATAACCGGAGAGTATGTATGAAGAGAGTGATGAGTGTAGAGGAAGCAAGAGAAATCTGTAAGGATCGTAGCAAGTGGAAATTGCTAGTCTCGGCCTACCCCCTAGGGAATAAGGCGTGATAGTATGTATGTATGTATGTAACTCAAAAACTTGAAAGAAGGCTTAGTAGCGCAGTTGGCTAGATACTCGACTTATGTGCGAAAGGAAGTACTACATTCACAATTCATAAATACTTTATTAAAAACTGGCCTACACAGGTACTTTTTCACGCTAAAAACATAAATCTCAAAGCTGCAAACTACTAGCATGTACCTCTGAGTATTTAGCAGCATAGTTTTTGTTTAGCCAAATTTAAAAACACACCACTGTGTGTTCATAGAGTTGACGTCATCTCGTATATTGTATTTATGTTAGTTGGCAACACACCAAGACATAGTAAAGAAATATAGCAGGTACCTTTCGTCTATAAGTTATATATGTAGTTTATTTTCTTATCTTAGGGTCCGAGGTCCAGAAGCACTTCAAACCTTGGGTTTTTTGTACTTACCCCAAATGCCTTACTTACCCACATCGGGAATTCAGAAGAAGGACTGCATGACCTTCAGAATATCACCTGTTGCGAAGTGCCTATAGTCCGCCAGGGCCGGATATGCTGATCCCAAGAGGGCCAGTCGCTTGTTTGCCAACTTAAAGTTAATTGTTTTTATTTAAATAGGCTTAAAAGAAGCACTTTTGTGTGCACAGGCTCTGCACGGCACAGAGGGGCTGTTGACAAGTTTCATTTAGTTTTAGTTTAAACTTTTAATAATATTTCCAACTCCGAAATGCCATAAAATTGGGAAATTGATGTATTTGCCTGAAAAAAAGGTGATGAAAATGATTATCATGTATAATGCATGTAATACAATGAAATAACCGGCGTATAATTAAGTACAATGTACACTTGTAGGCAATGCTGTAATTATTTGCGTTGATGGATCAATCGACTGTGTTCGATTGTTATTCTGCGCACGCAAGTATAATCGTACGCCGAATTGACTGCGCGATTCTATTCTTGAATTTCGAACGTCGATTCTCAATTCAAAAGCAATTACAGGCGGCGATTCTGTTGACCTGTCTTCGATTGGCTACTGCAAATTTCGAATTATCGATATTAAAAAAATGAGTGACCCTTATTAATATGATGTACATCTAACATCCGATGCCCAACTACACATGCACGGCAGAGCGTCATGTCATTCTTCGTCACGGCATTCAAGTCAATTTTACTGTCAAGTCACGCCAATAGTTGCATCAAAAATCTCGGCTTTCTGTTACACACTTCTGTCTCTTTTTGCCACGGATTGCAGAAAAAAGCGAATTTTGAGCGAATTGATATGGTTCCAAAAATAAGCGATCTTTCTTCTTCTTTCTTATCGAGTGTGTTATTATTGACACTGGTGTCAGATTATTTATTCAAGTCGCCTAAAGGCATCTGACATGACTTTTACGACTACCGCCATCTAGTGGCAGTAGCCGTATACACTAGTAAACTAAATAAGCGATAAACTAGGAACATAACACTTCAGAAATCTTTTAACCGACTTCAAGAGTGAAGATTTTATTATTTCCAACTGTACCTAGTGCAACAATGCTTCTAAGAATCATTAATTGGCACACAATTGCGATCTTCGTTTGTTCTTTTTAAGTACGAACAGTCGATTTGACTTTTGATTCCGTACATTTTTATGATGGTTTTATTTTTATACCATCTTGTGCTCGCGACTTCGTCCACGCGTAATTTGCTATTGTAATTTAGGTTCTAAGCGGCGTATCAAGGTGAAACATACGTCAGATTTTAAGTTAGATCTTAAACCACATAAAATTTGGTCCAGGAGTTTCCGCGTGATGCGCTACAAACAGATACAGACAAACAGACAATTGCAACAATAGTGTATGCAACATATTTTAACTAAAATAGTCGTCAAATAGGTTCTTGTTAACTGTTTGTTAACTGTTTATGAATAAGGGTTTCGTTATTATCCTACGGATCTCCGATAAATGTTACATTGTTATGAAACAAAAAGTTGGGGAAAACTATTGACGAGCTGCTAATGGTTCTTTTTTATTGGAACATTCGCAAGAGAGAGCGTTGATAGTGCAGAGGAGACACAGAACAGAGACCAAGCTCTTTCTACTATGTGTCTTGACAGGAAAGGGGTTCGGTGATAGACCAGAGGAGATACAAAACAGAGACCAACCTCCTTTTACTCTGTGACAGAAAAGGTGCACGATGATAGAGCAGAGGAAATACAAAACAGAGACCAAGCTCTTTCAATGTGTGATTTGAGAGGAAAGAGGCACCAGGAGCACAGGAATTCACAACAGAGACCATGCTCTCTCTAATCTATACCGTTATCGAATCATATTTAAAGTTCATAATCAAATCGTGGGGCAGGTGCAAAAATATTTGTCCGTGCTGGGAATCGAATCTTAAAGAGCTTCAGACGACGCATTTTGCTGTGTTAACTACTACACCATGGATATTTTAAAATGACACTGATAATTGTTTCAAATAAGAATTTTCAATATTATCTTGACTGTCTAATTGTATTGCTAATCGCTTTTTTATCTCGCAAATTCGGTTTTTCAAAGAATCTTTGCGAGGGGAAATGCTTATCGATATCGATATATTTCAATATAGCCATTTATTTTAAATAACTTCAAATAAAACTATCTTTCAAAATATAAACATTAAACTCATTTAAAAAAGTTTACCTAATAGAAATATGTACCCAAATTTTATGTGGCGTAACAGAAAGTATACTTACTAATATAAAATATTGAAATAGGGATAAATAATAAAATTTCTTCTCTTCTCGATAAAGGTTTTAATTTAAAAAAAAAAATGAAAAAGATTTAAATAAAAAATACGGTAATTGAATGTACCTTTAATTGATCAATTTTATTTATCACACGGTTTACTATTTTTCAGTTTTCGTTAAAGTTTTTTGGGAGCTTTTTTTACTCCTTTAAAAATGGCGTCACCGTTGAGCACTGTGATACAAGCCCCAACTCGTCTAAACTAACATTTTTACATTTAAAAAAAAGTATCTTATTAGACTTGTTGGCAACTATCCTATTATTAGCTTTTTTACTTGTCCTTATAAGAATTATATCCAAAAATATCTTTTGAACTTTAGACATGACAAATTACATCATATTTTTAATCCAGCTCGTTAAAAACATTGCAAAACATAGTATGATGAAGCTATTTCCCCAGTAATCAAAGTCGAAGACAATCATATAGCAATCACATTGTATGACTTAATAGCTATGAAAATTGTTTGTCGTTTAAAGTTTTTCAATTATGTTATTAGGAGGCCAAATTATGGATTGAATGGTAGTTGTATTATACGAAATGACTCGCAGTCATAATCGGCCATTTTGTTATTTTTATATTCGTTCAACATGCTATATGACGTTGAATTAGTTCTAATTATAACACTAGTAACTGTGCACCGTAACTTTGCTTTCGTGAGAATTTCAAAAATTCAATAAACTCCCTAAAAAATGTGGCTATTATTCACAGAAAGATTTTGAAAATCGGTCTAGTAGTTCCTGAGATAATCGATTTCAAACAAACAATCAAATTTTTCAGATTTTATTATACGAAGTAAATGAAAATGAAAAATGTTTATTTCTTCAACAGAAGAGTCGAAATGTTGCAGAAAAGAGTTAGAGAGAGAAAATCGGTCCAAACTACCTCACAAAATGTTGCATTTACAATATAAGTAATAAATACTCAAATACTGACTTAAACACTGATGACAACTGATGTATGTCTTACAATTAAATAACTGGTAGTTATTTATATTATATATTGTAAGACATATGTTGTAAAATGACGTCTTTGGCGAAAATGCAGCAGTGGAGTTTGTTGCGCCGCCTCTTCTCCACTTGCGCTTTGGAGCTTTAAGTAATTTTATGACGTCAATTATTATAAAAAACAAGAATATTAATAAAAAGTGCTATTTTTTAGTTTATTTAAATAAAATCATTTTTATTTCATTTCATTTATCGACAAATGATTTCCCATCACTAGTCAGTCCACTGGCCCCACCTGGCGTAGTTTTTGCGAACTAATAACTCGATTTTGCCATTTCGGTGGTCCAGACCTGTTGGCTCTTATTAAGGCTTAATTATCCATTGTACATGTTTTTAGGGTTCCGTACCTCAAAAGGCAAAACCCTTATTTTTAAACAAAGCCGTTGGGTTTACTGTTTAAATTGTCAAGTGAAGCAAATACGAGTATCTCTATAATAATAGAGCTACGAACAAAAATTATGTAAAAATATTTTTTTTTCTTTTAATTTTTATTGCTAAAGTCAATACATAGGTAGTTAATTCTTCCGTTACTGAGTGACTGACAGACAACGCACAGCCAAAACTACTGGGCGTAGGAAGCTGAAATTTGGCATATGGGTTCCTTAGGGAGTGTAGGGGAGCACTAAGAGAGGATTTCTCGAAATTCCCACGGAAACAAAGTCCAGGGTCCATGATAGTCAATTGACCTGTAGCCTAACAGGTCAATTGACTATCATGGACCCTAGTCGGTATATCGGTCCCATACATGTTGTGTACAACATGGAGTTAAATGTAAAGAATACTATCATACAAGAACATATTTGTTCTTTAAAACCAGAGTGAACTGAATAGGCTGCTTCTGGGAAAGCTCGCTACACCGTAGACCTCATCTCTGTCATCGGGCAAGATTGTGGTCAAGAAAAACCCATCTTTTTTATATGTAAAAAACAACTTGAACCACCTATTGGTAACACTATACATGTAGATACAGACTACTAGCCATAGCTTAACATGGTGTTCGCACCCTAAGGTAGGTACTTAGGTACTTACAAGTTAGGGTGAGATTCTTACACGTGCAAACAAAGTGATTGCTTTCCACAGATGAATGAAGATTTGGATGTGGCAACAACAGGGTGAAGTTTTCATTTTAACCTAGATTAAGAACTTATAAGGTAATTTATAATTTATAAATTTGACATTTGATATAAATATTCAATGTATATTCGTCCACATACACAGTCATTTAATTGTAAGACATATGTTGTAAAGTGACGTCTTTGGAGAAAATGCAGCAGTGGAGTTTGTTGCGCCGCCTCTTCTCCACTTGCGCTTTGGAGCGGTGGTAACCTTAGCTTTAAGTAATTTTATGACGTCAACTAAAAAACAAGAATGTGACGATTTATAAGTGCTATTTTTAAGCCTATATGAGTAAAAATAATTGACTTTGACTTTGAATTATATAATTTTATATTTAAGTCAAAATGTATCAAAAAATATTGATATAAGTTGAAGAGAATTATATAGAGGTCAAGGAATATATAAGATTTTTAACAAAGTTTTTTAATAATGACTTGCCAATACATGATGAATATAAAATCATTAGCAAAAGGATATGCATTGTCCTCATCCTGTCATCATCCTGTTTAAAATAAACAAAACCTATAATTAAGTAATATAAAAATCCACATTTTTTCAAAACTTTGTTACCCTATATCTTTTTTCCCCAGGGTAGATTTGTTTGGCCCCATAGTAAAAGTTGTTATGAATTATTAGGACTAGCGTTTGGCATCGGTCTCAAATATGCACAACAAGTTTCATTTTTTTGGGCCAGCAGTCAAAGGAAGAGTTGCATTGTCTTTTCTATATACTGGTGAAAATACTCATGCGCGTGCGCGGGCACAGGCTAGATTTCAATTAATTCTGAGTGACGTCATAGCGTTCTATTAAGACTGGTAGTACCAGAGATCAGCGCGTTATGACAAACGATATAATGTTTTGATAATGATGAATTATACAAAACTAGTTCACAATTGTTACAGTTTGATGAATTACAAGTTTATAAGTACAACAACAGTAATAAAAGTTAAACCTATATCTAATTTAAAAAAACACATCTATAAATGTCAATTGACTACAAAATATGCTCAGCGATAAACGTCAAAAAGTTTTGTCATTCCATAATAACATAGTACATGGACGTTTACGAATAAAAATTCAAGAATGTGTCACTTCCATCCACAATTATTATGATAATTCTGTAGTTTATAAGAAATACAAATACCGCATCTATAGTTTAAGACATCTGCGTCACATTACGTATTCAATGTTCGAAAAGAATTTAAATATTTACTTTTTATTTTTCGACCTTATTTTTGTTAGCACAAAGCTTATTTTTCCTTTGCAAGTGTTTTCTCGAATTGTTAGACTTTATAGTCTGAAAAATAAGGTTTACTTCGCTGGTACAATAAAAAGCAATAAGATTTTAAACGGCATTGCAATTGTGACTTTATTTTTTCACTAATAAAGTACATTTTCCAATGGAGTTATATGTAAGATATTGGACGTCGTAATTTGGACCATATGGCGGTGGAAATAAGGTAGTTTTTTCAGTGGAGTTTAGTCAAAGATATTATACAATTTGTGCACGCATTGGGTGAATTGATTTTTTCATCTGTGGGGTGCGTTATGGCGCGAAATTACAGGGTTGTAAGGTAACAGTTATTTACAGCCATTTTTAAGTCACATTTTTAGTAGTATATCTTTTCTGACGACTGTACATTTACTATGTTATTTGGTTGATTTAAAAAAAAAAAGATTTATACTTTTGAAAAAGTGTATCTAAAGCACAGGGCGGGCGCTTCATAGAAACGGCGCGTCAAATATGCCTACTACTACTACAAATGAAACTGTATATCCGTGAACACGTCAGTAACACGTCAATGTGTGCGTTTTCATAGTCGAACGTCCCACAGTTACACAAGAACGGGGGAGAAGTGCGGAAGGAGCGGGGTGGTGCCATATTGCGGGAGGGGCAGGGAGTTTCCTTTCTGTACGTAGTACTAATATTAATTCTGTGTCTAAAGGGAAGATACGCTGTACCTTTTATCTTTATTACACGACTGACCAAATGAGTGTTATGTTTTCAGGGTTCATGTATGTAAGTATGTATGTATGTGGGTTTTTTATTTCACCATAAGTCCTGAACAGATTTTGATGTGAGAGGTATTTTTAGATTCCTTGCATTCCTCCGAGTGAGTAGGCTATGTGAGTTGTCAGTCGTGTTTTTTAATTATTTTTGAATTACCTAAGTATTAAACAAGCTAATTATTTAAAAATAAAAAAACACAACTGACAACTCACATAGCCTATGTCACTCGGAGGAATGCAAGGAATCTAACAATACCTCACACATCAAAATCTGTTAAGCCGTTCAGGCGGAATAAAGAAACTTACATACATACTTACATATATGAACCTTGAAAACATAACACTCCTTTTTCGTTCAGTCGTGTAAAAATAAAAAGGCAAAAGCTATATGTAGATATATGTGGAAAATGCTAGAAAATACATAATTTCTATCAAATACCAAGTCTATACTTCTAGTATACTTATCTTTGATTTCGACCCCAGGGCACCAAACAGAGACATTTAAACCATTACAGACATACAGACACACCAAATAACAACCATTAAAATTCCTGCATCCCCTAACGATGCAACTTTGTACAAATGGGCGATAATTTATTTATTTTACCCTTAATTGGGGGATAAATTCGTCGGGGTAGTCCATTCTAGATATTTAGAGGCGTAACACATTTTGGAATAAATGGCTCACTTGAATTTTTACCATTCCCTTGATCGCCATTCTTCTTCTTCTCGATCAAGAGATGTAGCGAATAAGGTCTGTCAGATAGTACAAAACTGTCATCAGTTGTCAAATTCAAATGACAGTATATCATTTGACCATAGAGCTAGCATAAAAAAAAAATATTTTTTTAAAGAATGTTTTTTTTTCCTATAGTGACAACTAGTGAACGAATACGGTAACCATCATATCATTAGATTATGAAATTTACCGTTTGAAGCTTATTTATTAATTTTTCTATATTTATTACTAGCTTTAGCCTGCGGCTTCGCCCGCGTGAATTTTCCATGTTTTTTCCCAGAATGAAAGGTACCCTATGTCCTTCTCTGTACTTCTAACTATGTGTATGCAAAATTTCAGGAAGATTGGTTCAGTAGATAAAGCGTGAAGAGGTAACAAACAAATTAAACATACTCACTTTTGCATTTATAATATTAGTTAGGATTAGGTTTCAGATACTAATAAGTACTGGCCACTAACAATCAGAGAATTAAAAAAAATAGAGTTTTATTTTTTGCCGAATGAACACAGTATTTAAATTTTAGGTTCATGAAATTCGTGCAAGCAAAAAATCTATTGCGTTATTTACTGTTATGAGAAAAAGTGCCTTATGAATATATTTTTATGACAACACAAAACCATTTCAAATTAAGCTCGTATATTTCTCTATTCCAAGTATAATAAAAAAGTTTGACAGACAGACGGACATCAAAGTGATCTTATAAGGGTTCCGTTTTTGCCATTTGTGGTACGGAACCCTAAAAATCGAACAAACACGAAATAACGATAGAAATCAAGGCTACCAAATGGTGATTGAAGCGTGCGTTAGACCATAATAACTCCATAACAATTAATAAATTTAAAAACTTAATTTCCTGAACTCATAACTTACACCAATTTGCATGAAGAATAGTATTTTCGCATGCTAAAGTGTTAAGTTACCCTTACTTGCTATAAATTACGATTTAGTTAAGTTTTGTGGTATAATGATTGGTGTCGTTAATTTTATTTTAGTTCTAGACCTTGCATCAGTTGAATTAACCAATTTTGCTTATATTTCTTAAAGTATTACCGACATTATAAGTGTTAGCACTTATTCCCAATTTAAAGAGGCCAGTCCTTCTAATTACTAAAAATTACAATAAGTAATAGCTTAAGTAGTAGTTGGTACACTGGTAAAAAAATACCGGGAAAAGCACATAGGGTACTTTATATCCTGAAATTTCCACAGGAGCGAAGCCCCGGGCGCGGCTAGCATATCACAAGCCGTGTCTATGTGCTACCAACACAGTAATAATAAATTTACGCGAAGGCGAACGATCTGGATCATTAACATTTACGGATATTTAGTGCTCTCCCGCAGCCTAGAACACATTTCAACACTGCATTGTATGCATTAATTGCCACAAAAGCATTTAAATCACCACAATCAGATCCAGTAGCGTGTCTTATAAATTTATTCTATCGTCGAAGGAAAATACTGGCCGTAAACACTTCTGTGCCTTCCTGTACTGCAATTTATTTTTTCCCATTAATCCGACAAACGGAATTGATCTCTATCACACCGTAATAAAGCACTTTTAGCACGTGTCTAATAAGGTCGGTTACGCTATTCCAAACGGTTTGAATTTAGAATTCTACGCGAACGAATTTAAACTCTGTTTCAGGAGCGTTTACGTGAAGTCTATGGTTTTTGAAATTGGAACGAATGGGGGCAATGAATATTGAGTTTTATCGCGTTAGGAATAGAACAGGAAATGGTGTGAACACAAATCTTTTGAATTTGAAAAATTCGGTGCGAATTGCTTTCAGGCGTTGACTGAAAAAGAACTTTACGGCCGCAGACATAAGGTACAAATTTAAATAAAGTTAAACATCTAGTATTGTGCAGTCGTTTATCACACGATAAAACAGAGTAACCTTTTTATTCGTGTTTTTAATTAAACAAAACTGCTAAAAGTCCGCTTGTGAATTTTTAGTAACGACGCTTTTTGGAGAAAATATTGCTGTTCTGGTGTTGCCAGTGTTAAAAAACCACATTTTAAATGCGGCAAACAGCCAAAGATATGGCCTATAAGTTACCCTTAATGAGTTGACCATGAAATTGTGTCTATCGCTCAAGAAGACAAAAATATCAAAAGCTCTTAGGTTGTTTAAAAATTGTTTTATTTTATTAGACAATACGAACCATTTCATTTATGTTTTTTATTTCCATTACTGTGTATTTTAATAAAAAACAATACATAAACATTTGATACCTAATAACTAAAATAAAAATAACTCAAACTTAAAAATCGAGTTGCAATCGAGTACACAAACGCGATTCTACTATTCTCGACAAAGTGCTAGAATTTTTTTACTTAGAAACACAGATGGCTGAGGAAAGAATTTTTTTTTTTTTCGATGTCTATGGTACTCGACTTGTGTGTACAAACTACATTCGTGATTCTATACAGTTGTGCCAAACTGTTTGGGAATGCGGATTCAACACATTATGAAAGTCAATTCCAACAAAAACAAGGTCCCAGTAACATATTTCTCCAATAACCAACTTACTTATTGTGACGTGTGAATCACCCTCTTTTTCAAACTAAACTCCACCCCTAGTAATTATGGAGTGTTAAGCCATAATGTTTCATAACGATCAGCCATTTTTATTGGCTTGAATTGAGAGGGGATTTGCTGCGATATTTCACCATTATATTCTGGAAAATCTTTAAAATGTCAAATATGCATAAATCACACAGATTGAGCTAGCCCCAAATGTAAGTTCGAGACTTGTGAGTTTGTTGCGCCGCCTCTTCTCCACTTGCGCTTTGGAGGCGGTAGTAACCTTAGCTTTGAGTAATTTTCTCACGTCAACTATCGAGTCTGAAACTTATCTCCGACAAACGTTTCCCTGCCTAATTGTTCAACGACAGAACCTAACAACTACGAACGTTTCGCCGACAGTACGATTCATTTATGGGTGTTTCAACGACTGAATCTAGTTATTAGGCTGTCGTCGGTTCACCCATAAATGAATCGTACTGTCGGCGAAACGTTCGTAGTTGTTAGGTTCTGTCGTTGAACAATTAGGCAGGGAAACGTTTGTCGGAGATAAGTTTCAGAATCCAACTATCTAATCTAGTAATTAGTATAGATTAGACTTTCTATTTAAATAAGATTATGCCTATTCGTAATTACTTAATTATTGTTTAATAAATACATACTAAGTTTTTATTTCAGTATTATATATGACGATTTAAAAGTGCTATTTTTAAGCCAATTAAAATAAAAAAAACGATTGACTTTGACATTGACTTCGACTACTATGGGATTCTAACTCAACGATACTATATTTTACGACAAATACATATATAGATAAACATCCAAGACCATAAGTAAAAATAAGTACTTAAAACAAGCTAATTATTTAAAAATAAAAAACACGACTGACAACTCACATAGCCTATGTCACTCGGAGAAATGCAAGGAATCTGACTATACCTCTCACATCAAAATCTGTTAAGCCGTTCAGGACTTATGGTGGTATAAATAAACTTACATACATACATACATGAACCCTGGAAACATAACACTCCTTTTTTGGTCCTTTTTTGGTGTAATAAAACTAAAATAAAAGGACTGAACCATTTACTAAATTAAATTAATTATGCAACAGCATACAGTAATGAAACGAAGGCTTAATTAAAGATTATAAAACACATTAATTAAAACTTAATTACAAGAGAACAATTACTACCAATGAAGGGTTAGGAATTACTGTTAATATTTAATAAACAAATGACAGGTCACGAAGTCCTTAGGGTTAAAGCCATGTTAAAGCCGTTTGATAAATATTTTGACACGGAACCATGTTGAATTTTAAGTATGATAGGGGTATTTTAATCAATTAAAAATTCATTCTAAATAACAGTCTTATATTACACTTTATTGCACCATTTACAAAAAGAACATACAAAAAAGTGACAATAACTAAATATATAAATGAGCGCAAAGGCAATGCAATTAGTTAATTAGTTGGTATGTGTAATTTTTTTAAGTAATAAAAAAGTTGCGAGTTTTTAGTAGTCCCATATAATGTGTAATGTCTTTTCATCATCAGCCATTTTACCCCACAGTTGTGGCACTAGCCTTCTTCATGGATAGACTAGCTTTAGCCCGCGGCTTCGCCCGCTTTAATTTCTCTATGTCCTTCTCAGTACTTCTAACTATGTGTATGCGAAATTTCAGCAAGATAGGTTCAGTAGATAAAGCGTGAAGAGGAAACAAACAAGCAGATATATAAACAAACTCACTTTCGCATTTTTAATATTAGCTGTGATATTAGTTAGGATTAGGATAAGGAGGATGACCCACCACGTTGTCCCAATGCGGATTGGTTTTGACGACTGCAAGTACAGCCGGGACCGGCTGATTAAAGTGCCTTCTGAAGGCTTAACATACCTCTTGAAGGCTTAACGTGCCTTCCAAAGGCTTAACGTGCCTTTCAAAGCCTTAACGTGCCTTCCAAAGGCTTAACGTGCCTTCCAAAGGCTTAACGTGCCTTATGAAGTTTAAACGTGCCTTCCGAAGGCATTACGTGCCTCTTCCGAAGCACAGATGAGCTTAGAGACTATCACCGAAATATCATATGGTAACAAAAGTTTTTCTATTGTTGCAGGTCCTAGAAGCAGAAGAATGAAGAAGAAGATGACGACAGAAGAGAAAAGACCTAGAACCGCCTTCAGTGCTGCTCAGCTTGCCAGATTAAAGGTATTGTATATTTTACATGCCCTTTGCATTAAATAAATAAATATATACGGACAAATCACACAGATTGAGTTAGCCCCAAAGTAAGTTCGAGACTTGTGTTATGGGATGATGCTATGTCTATAACAAATACATATAAAGATAAACATCCAAAACCCAGGTCAATCCGAAAAAGATCATTTTCTATCTTGACCCGACCGTGGGAAAATTTGGATTCCGGTGAAATCTTGAGGGGAAACCTAGACAATTATCTGGCAACACTGTAGTTAATGCCACTCTTGAAGCACTGGTCTTCTTTTTGGTCTTAAGTTGTCTCTACTTAGTTTCAAAGTAAATAAAATATCTAACGTAACCTTTTCTTTGGTACAGCACGAGTTCACTGAAAACCGGTACCTGACAGAGCGGCGGCGACAGGCGCTGGCGGCGGAGCTGGGGCTGGCGGAGGCTCAGATCAAGATCTGGTTCCAGAACAAGAGGGCTAAGATCAAGAAGGCGTCAGGCCAGAGGAACCCGCTGGCGCTGCAGCTGATGGCACAAGGGCTGTACAATCATCGCACAGCCACTGAGAGCGATGAGGAAGAAGAGATTAATGTTATGTAAGGAGTAAAAGAGAGGTTCGGAATGATACGGCTACTGACAGTGTAAGAAATTAAGGTTATGTAAGAACTAAAAAGAGAGATCCGAGGTTGAGATATTTCAGAATGGTATAGATGTTATTTAAAGAGTAACAGAGAGCTACTACAGAATGGTTTGGTTACTGAAAGTAAAGAGAAAGGAGGAATTAATGTAAAGTAAGGACTAAAAGTCTTTAGGCTGAGAGAGAAGAAGAGAAGGACTAAAAGAGAGATCCAAGGTTGAGATACTTCATGGTATAAATGCTGATAGTGATGACAAAGATATTAATGTTATGTAAGAAGTGAAAGAGAATAGAGGGCTACAACAGAATGATATACGAGTTACTAAAAGTGAAGAGAAAGTAGGAATTAATGTTATGAAAGGAGTGACAGAGAGATCTGAAGTTGAGATACTTCAAAATTGTATACATGTTGATAGCAATGACAAATAAAATCAATATTATGGAAGTAGTAAAAGAGAGGTAGGAAGAACTACTACAGAATGGTAAAGTAACTGAAAGTGATGAGAAAGAAATTAAGATGTCGTAAGGAGTGAAAGAGAGATCCGAGGATCTGAGAAGATACATCAGAGTGGTATGGATGCTGAAAGAAATAATGAAATTAAAAGTTGTGAAAGAAGGTGAAGTCAAAGATTAAAGAAGAACTAAGCATATTTAAAGAGGAAATGAATCTCTGAACTTAAATATAAAGCCAGACATAATATTCCAACAGAGTTAATATTCCAACGTTAAGAGAATTGAGCTCTTAAATAAAAAGAAGTGACTTTTTCGAAAAAAATGGGGTAGATAATGGGTCAATGGTATATGAGGAAAAGGTGAAAAATTATGTAAATGGGGAATATTTCTCAATAGTTTATAAAAAGGACACTGTATCTGAACTGATAGATTTGTCATATAGTATTTTTGGTTTGGGAAGACAAATGGTAGAGGCTTTTCTTAAACGAAAATAGTCTTAAGCATATATGGGTCATTGGCAAGATATTGGTATTAGAGTATTATGGTTGCAATCTTTGTTTCAAGTGACAAAGCATTATATTAAAAAAAATAAAACGTCTTTTTTGGAAATTTAGATTTAGAGAGTAAATTTAGTTCAAATAAGTTTTGTTTTTAGCAAATGCTTTCATGAACGCAATAAAGTCACAACTGGCTACTAGACTATAGTAAAATGTTCCTGTCTGTACATAGCTTTAGTATAATTTAATTTATTTACTAAATAAAGGATCACCGGTTCTCTTTTGGTACGGTATTATAACTAATTTATATTTAGTGGTAATAATTGGTTATACATTAAATGTCAAATAATTTAAGGCGTAAAAATATTTGGCATTTATAGAATAGTAATTAAAAAGATCTGGTTTTAATTTAAAAAAATATAATAATGATGCGATGAAATAACCAAATAAATAAGATTTTTTATTTTCACTTTTGTCAAATTACCATTTTGAAATTTTTAACTTCATTTAGCTGTAACTTTCAAGTAAATTTAATTTTTGTCACAAAATATAAAAATTAATTTTGTATAATGTTTTATAATTTCACGAAGTATTTAAGTTAAAATAATTGACAATTGAAAAGTTTTTCTTAATTAATTTTGACAAAAGTTGTAATAATTGTAAATTGTATTAAAATTATCACTATTTATGAGGTTGTACATAAATTATTTTCTGTTATCTGATTTTAGTCATTATATCTTCCATTTACTTTACATTTTGATGTATATATTTATTAAAAATTATATATTACGATAGATATCGTGACTGTGCTAGTTTTTAAATGTAAAATAAATCATGTGAATGGTTTAAACAATTTACATATTCGTTTTATTTGATAAACCCTAAAAATTGTTAAGGAAAAAAAAATCGATTGCCTTAATAGCAATAAATATTTTTCTTAGGGAAATCGTAAAGAACGAGTTTAGATTGCTATCAGAATAGACGAAATAATGATTTTTTAAAATAATATAAATTAGAATTAAAATTCGATGATTGATTCAATGATTTTATATCATAAACTAGCCCGGGGCTTCGCTCCCGTGAGAATTTTGGTATAAAAAGTACCCTATGTGCTATTCCCGGTTTTCTACCAGGTATTTGTAAACCAAATTTTATTGAAATCCGTCCAGTAGATTTTGCTGATTGAGTAACAAACAAACTCACATCAAAACTTTCGCATTTATAATATTGATAGAATGAGTAGGATGTACAAAAACTTCCGACCTCACGTTGCAAAGATGGCGGTCACTCCTAAACGGCTGAACCGATTTTCATGAATCATGGCTAAGAACATTCCCGATTAAGTCACCTTTAAAAAAAAACTAGATCTAAATCCGTTCGGGGGCTACGTTGGCACAGACAGACATACTGATACACAGTCACGTCAAACTTATAACACCTATCTCTAATCTTTTTACGTCGCTAAAAAATAAGGAACTTTATGTTTATAGTAAACATGGTTCATTTTCAAATATCTAACTCAAACTGCTCGAGAATGCTGCTGGTGGTGGCTGAGTGGTAGGGCGCTCGCCTGTGACTGCAAAGGTCCCAGGTTCAAATCCTGCCCGTGCTATATGAGTTTGTATACCAATCTGACTCACATATGGTAGTTTTCATCGACCACGACTTACTTCCGGAGAAGGAAAACATCGTGAGGAAACCTGCACTCTGGTTGATGATAATCAGCTAGTGTGTGAAATGGAGAAGGCAATGGCAAACCATTACATTAACTTTGCCAAGATAGTCGTTGTGTGTGTTTCATTCCATATAATGACCACGACCCTCAGTCATGAGGAATACGGCTAGAAGAGGAGGCTCGAGCATATTGCAGAGTAGTGTGCGCTGACCCTAAGCACAGGGAGGGCGCTTTATAGAAACGGGGCGTCTTATATACCTACTACTACTACAAATGAAACAGTACATCCGTGAACACGTCAGTAACACGTCAACGTGTGCGTTTTCATACATAGCGTCTCAATCCGCAAAAGAACGGTGCAGAAGTGCGAAGGGGTGCCATATTGCGGGAGGCGCAGGGAGTTTCCTTTCTGTACGTAGTACTTATATTAATTCTGTGCCCTAAGGCCACACTATAAGGAGCCTGGCTTATTGCTAAGAGCCAAGGGACTCTCTTAGTGACTGATCCTACCGAACCATAAACTTAGGGTGTAGATATATTATAAGTCTATGTACCGAACAGACGTATGGCATACTATCGGAGCGGCCACACTGCGAGCGATGCGCCTAGTATAGATAGAAGCCAGGATAATAATATAAGCACTTTTTTATTTTACGCAGACTTTCGCATTTATAATATGTATTATTAGTATGGATATTTAAGATTTTTTATTTTTATTTATTGATGATTTTTTTAGCTTGTCGATGTGTCCTACTGCTGGGCAAAGGTGCCCTGCTCCCCTTTCTCCTTCCACAATTTTCTGTTGAGTGAAGCCCGCTTCCATTCCCGCAGATATTATTGATGATTACATATTTGAAAAGTACTTAATGCTTAAAATTACTTTTAGTCGCCCCAAAACATAAAAAAAATTGTCATACATACCACCATCGATCATCATTCCATAGGCGAAATAATTCACGCGCAACTAAAAAGGTTGAAAGCGACTAATAATTTCAGTCGGCGAATGATTTAACTGCTCCATTCGTGGAAAATAACCTACTAATTGTTCGTACTAAGTACCATTAGAAGTCCACTTTGATCTATTTTCAAGATGGCTGGCCACAGAGTAGATTGTGTAGAGAGACTACTCTTTATTCTTTAACAGTATTTTTGTAATTTGATTTACTTTATATCAATGCGTTTTCTATTTTTTTGTTGGATTTATTTTCGTTCGTTTTAGGATAACATGTACAAAAATCTGGATTTAATATGAAATAAAAAGTTTGGACTAGGTATTTGTTGTACGTGGCCAATTAACGATTTATGTACTAAAATTATACCATATGCAATAAATAATACATTGAAACAATCAAAACCTGTATTAACTGGTGGCTGGCTTTTTTATCTATTGAGAAATATGATAAAACATTACTTTGACGCTACCTACGCATGATGCACCCTTAAGAATAAGACTAAAAAATATTTTTTTGTCATTTCATCAGTTTCTTTGATTTTTAATCTCTCTTTTAAAGCGCATTAATAAAACACACAAAAGACTAAAGATAAATTAGCTTCCATGCCATATTTTTTAAATTTTTATTACGAATATATCTATCATCATGAAAGTGCCACTAGATGGCGGTAGTGGTAAAAGTCATGTCAGATGCCTTTAGGCGACTTGAATAAAATGTGACACCAGTGTTAGTAATAACACACTCGAAAAGAGGAAGATCATGAAAGTATTTTTACAAATTATTTTAACTTTTACATATTTTTTTATCTAGCCTATAGGATGTCATTTCCCAGCTGAGCAAAGGCCTCCAAATAATTTAAACAAATTATTTTATCAAAAGTATATGGTTTGGTCTCTGAATGCGTCTGCTCTGTGTTCACAACGCGGTAGATTTCATACTAGTTTGTCGTGCAGTTTTGCCTGTTAAGTACTTCCTTTTTAGTGTGAATGAGTTGAATCGGTTTACGACTTACGATTCTAATATAAAACGTATAAATCGATACTGAGAAACATTTAATAAAAATGGTTAAAATGGTTTGCTATTAATAAAATAAAATCGGACGGCCATTTTCATATACATATTCAAACTTTCAGTTATAATATTAAGTTAGATTTCGGTAAATTTCATAAAATACAGGGTGTTTGGGTAAACACCTGCAACCACTCTAGGGGTGAAAGTACTCATGAATATGAAAAAAAAATCAGCTTTTCCATACATTTTACAATACCTACTAGCCCAAAATGTATGGAACAGCTGATTTTTTTAAAATACTTTCACCCCTAAAGAGGTTTCAGGTGTTTACCCAAACATCCTGTATACTTATAATTTATTTGGACAAAAATGATTTATCAGTTTTATCGTAGTGTGATAAAACTGAACTGTGCTTTGCGTTAAAATTAACTAATCAAATTAAGTTAAATATGAAAGATAAGTTACCTAATTAATTGTAGTACAGTAAACTATTATGGTTAAATTTAGTTATCTATTAAAGTTTTAATTAACTGGTTTGGCTAATTAAAAAGTTAGAATTTATTTATAAAATACTAACTTTCGCCCGCGTGATCTAGATAAAGCGTGAAGAGGTAACAAACAAATAAACAAACTCACTTTCGCATTTATAATATTAGTAAGGAAGTTAGGAATTATGCTGTATGTAAGCAAATAGTGGATAAATAAGAAAAGATAATGAATTGTATTTTAAATAAATAAATATGAATATTTTTAAATGTGGTAAAAACTAAAAATATTTAATCAGAAACATTTCATACATATCAAAGAATAGAATTGTAAGAATAGTTTAATATTTTTAAAAGCATGTAATTTATTGGTAGAATAAAGGGCTTTTTTATTTTTTATTTATTTTATTTTATTTTATTTTATTTTATTTTATTTTATTTTATTTTATTTTATTTTATTTTATTTTATTTTATTTTATTTTATTTTATTTTATTTTATTTTATTTTATTTTATTTTATTTTATTTTATTTTATTTTATTTTATTTTATTTTATTTTATTTTATTTTATTTTATTTTATTTTATTTTATTTTATTTTATTTTATTTTATTTTATTTTATTTTATTTTATTTTAATTTATTTTATTTTATTTTATTTTATTTTATTTTATTTTATTTTATTTTATTTTATTTTATTTTATTTTATTTTATTTTATTTTATTTTATTTTATTTTATTTTATTTTATTTTATTTAAGCAAATAGTGGATTTAACATTTTCAATCGGTAATCAAACACAACACAGCCAACTTACAGCACCCCTCTTCTTTACAGGAGGTCGGGTAATTATTTACAATTTTCTAGTGGTTCTAACTAATTTCAGTTTATTTATCATCTGTTACCTCAGAATTTGGAATAAGGTCAAATAGAAGTATCATCGAGCTGCTATTGAAAATTTCTGTCAAATTGAGGTTGAAGGTTTTCAAGGCAAGTTTGCCGAAGGGCATGGTAGTCGTTCGGAAATATATTGAACTGGTATACAGGTTTATTTCTTAACTACTGGCCAATTTTTTACAATATGCTCAGAATATAACTAAGTACGTCCGAAAGAAATTTATAGTAAAATAATAACATAAGATTTCAACTTTCCATTCTAAGTTCCATCAGCTGATCGACCAATTTGTATGGGAAGCAAAAAAAAATTTATCATTTTCTATCATTTTTTTGGAAACCTGCTCAATTTCATCAACAAAATCTGCTGCGAAAATTTGGCCATTGGTTTCAAAATAACCCTGTATAGATTAAGTAATGATATATCTATATTATAGCATGCTATATAATAATGCTTTAGTGTGAACACTGTAAATTATGTTATTATGATTTTAAATAAATAAATATCTCTGGTCAAATGTACTCGTACATTGGTGAATGAAAGTTGGTAAATGGAATACCACTCTTAGCAATGCATAATTCACAACTCAATTTCGCAGTCGTTAAAAGACTACCATATTGTTAGGAAAAATATATATATTCCAGAATATAAAAAGCCCCTCTGGCATTTTAGGCGACCTGACTGTTTCATGAATTTCTTTCTGCATTTCTTCTCAGCAGTGGTCGTTCCGAAATGCTAGCAGTTTTGAGACTTATTAAATAATTAGTTATCGACATAAAAAAAGTGCCTTCCTTGAAGGCCAAGTTTTAATAAAGAATTTGATTTTGAAGGTCAACGGAAATTCGATTTGATTGTGTATGAACTAAGGAGTTGTAGATTCCTTTGCGGTTTATGTCAGGTGGCAACAAACTCGCTATGTCACTTCTGTTGTATTCTTATTCCCAATTCTGTTACCGAATCCTAGTTTAAGATGCGACATCTCCCAACACCATTTTCAAAGTTAAATCGTGCATATTAATTAGCCATAAGTGTCTGTCCGTCTGTCTGTTTAAACTCAGAAACATTCCGCGTCGATGTAGCACGTGCCGTCCTAATTGGCGGCCAATTATTTGTGTCAAACCGCATGAAATATGGTCCAGTGTAATTTGTGATGATTTATCTCGTGGTAACGACCGGAATGGAGAAAAAAGTCTGACTTGGCTATTATTGGAGAATATTAAAAGGAAAACAATCGGGAACTAGGTTTCTTTGGAAATCTAAAATAAATGAATATGAATATGAACTTACATAGACATAGAAAAATATATATATAAAAATTTAGTTCGATTGTATTTTTATCTGAAAAGAAGAAATCACTTCTTTATAGGCAAAATCTCTGTAACTGGTCTATATCTATACCTACATCCTAATCCTAACTAGTATTATAAATGCGAAAGTGAGTTTTGTTTGTTTGTTACCTCTTAACGCTTAATCTACTCAACCAATCTTCCTGAAATTTCGCATACACATAGTTAGAAGTACTGAAAAGGAAATAGGGTACCTACATTTCATCCTGGGAAAACACTGTTCCCGTGGGAAATTCACGCGGACGTACTCGCGGGCAAAAGCTCCTCCTTTAGTTGTATTCCTCATGACTGAGGGTCGTGGTCATTATATGGAATTAAACATACAACGACTATCTTGGCAATGTTAATGGAGTGGTTTGCCATTGCCTTCTCCATTTCACACACTAGCTGATAATCATCAACCAGAGTGCAGGTTTCCTCACGATGTTTTCCTTCACCGGAAGCAAGTTGTGGTCGATGAAAACTACCATACATGAGTCAGATTGGTATACAAACTCATGTAGCACGGGCAGGATTCGAACCTAATACTTTGCAGCTACAGGCGGGCGCACTACTACTCGGCCATTTGTATATTCGTCCACATAGATAGTCATTAAATTATAAGCAATATGTTGTAAAGTGACGTCTTTGGAGAAAATGCAGCAGTGGAGTTTGTTGCGCCGCCTCTTCTCCACTTGCGCTTTGGAGGCGGTGGTAACCTTAGCTTTAAGTAATTTTATGACGTCAACTAACAAAAACAAGAATATGACGATTTAAAGTTCTATTTTAAGCCTATTGAAATAAAAATTAATTAATAGTAAAAAAACTTTTTAATTAAAGCTTTTATGCATTGTCATCCAAACTAAACGTGTGTACAAAATTTCAGCTCAATCGGTTGAACATATCTACTTCAAAATTGAGTTCTAAGTTTCCATCGTGATTCCACCCGAAGGAACATACCTACTTACATACATTGCAAGTTAAAAAAAAGCTTTTAACAATTGACTTTGACTTTGGCCAAAAGCCTCGGACTAAAGCTAATATACTAAATTATTAACTGAAGACTTTCACAGTCCATTAAAAAACATTCAAAAGTTTAACAAAAGTTTAACTCATCAATTCCGACTTAAAATGTCTAATTAAAAGCCCGTTGACAAACTGGGGAGTTCAAACGGCCACCTTGATCCATTTTTCATGTCCTAAATATTTAAAAATGAACCTTATGAATGGTATCGTAAGGTTCATTTGAAAAACAAAGTGTCCGTTTTAACTATTCCCTGTTGGCTGTTTGTACACGGATAGACTGTTAAAGATGGCGTCGACAGATTTAGTACGAGCTTTAAGCTCAACTAGGTGTGGATCGGTCGATGATTCTGACACGAGAAACTTAAAAGCTTAAAGCTAATTGGAAGGGTTGATAGTTTTCACCGTATCGCGGTTGTACCGTATTCGAAGCGGTGGTGGCCAAGTGGTAATGACACCCGCCTGAGGTCGGGTAGGTAGGGCCCGGGTTCAAATCCTACCTGTGTCGCATGAGTTTGTAGACCAATTTGACTCATGTATGGTAGTTTTCTCATAGACCACTCACCTGCTTCCTTTCCTCAACAAACAACGAAAACATCGTGAGAAAACCTGCACATTGGCAGACTGTTTAGTTTACTAGTGTGTATACGGCTACTGCTACTAGATGGCGGTAGTCGTAAAAGTCATGTCAGATGCCTTTAGGCGACTTGAATAAAATCTGACACCAGTGTTAGTAATAACACACTCGATAAGAAGAAGACCGTATCCTAATATTATAAATGCGAAAGTGAGTTTGTTTGTTTATTTGATTGTTTGTGACCTTCTTTACCCTTAATCTACTGAATCAATCATCCTGAATTTTTTTCCATGAAATGTAGAAAGCAATGGCGAACCACTCCATTAACATTGCTAGATAGTCGTTGTGTGTGTTTCATTCATAGAGCTATTTTTTTTTCTGTCTATGGTTTCATTCGACATAATGACCACGACCCTCGGTCATGAGGAATACGACCAGGAGGATACCAACTTTCCATCTTAAAATAAGTTATTTATAATAATATTATCGGCATGTTAAAATCCACCGCTGACAGGCGATATAAATCACTCATATAAATCACTAGTAACTGACAAGTTCTGTCCATACGCTGACTAAAACACACATACTTTAATACTTGGTCTATTAATAAACTGTTCTGTCTTTGACTGGACTTTAAAAGTGTTACTTGCTGGGTTCCTGAAGGTGGACGTCGGAGAGGAAGGCTAAGTAAAAGATGGCGCGACGACCTTGACGCTTTCCAGCCGGATTGGTCGAACATTGCTATGCACAGGGATAGATAGATAGATAGATAGATAGATTAACTCTTTATTGTACCATTTACAGAAAAGACTTACAAAGAAGTGGCAAAAAGTAAATACTTAGATGAGCGCACTTATCGCAAATGCAATTTCTTCCAGCCAACCTAGATAGGATAGCCAGGGATAGGTGGATGCAAGTGGGGGAGACCTTTGCCCAGCAGTGAGACAACATAGGTTAATTAAAAAATAACTTGGTGAGGAGGTTAAGGAACTTTGGTAATAGTCCATCACGGGATGGGTGAACAAAAATTATCTCCAGCTACTCCGTGCTTCGGAGGGCACGTTAAGGCGCTAGGTGCCCGATGCTCTTTTGTTTTTATGGGCAAAGCATGACGCGAGGTATCCCGCACCCCCGCTGTATAGAGACGCGCGCTCAGAGACAACGCGAAATGGTCGAATGATCTTTGTTTTATACACATTAGTATGAAAAATGTTGCTCGATTTGCATGAGATTTGAAGAGATTGAAGTGAAATAAATGGTGTATTTTTTTATGTAAATATATTCCCGAACGTCAATGCGATTTCGGAACAGTAGAGAGTATTATAAGAAATACATGCCATTCCGTTATTTTTTTTTTCATATAGTAGTTTTTACGTTACGAAAAAAATAAATGGAACAAATGTTACTCAAGACCTGATAGTACACATATATTTTTTTCAGATTTTTCTGGCTAACCACAGCTGAGCTATTAATCTTTATAAAATCACCATTTCACAGACTATGGCAATTGAAGCGCCTCGTTGGTCTCGGCTGTATTAGCAGTCGATAAAACGCACCAATCCACACTGGAGCCGCGTGGGGGGGTCATGGCCTACCCTCCTTATCCATCCATGGGGCCAGTGCCCCAGCAGTGGGGTCATTTAAAAGGCCGATGATGATAACTAGCTGTTGCTCATGAATCTGTTTGAAAAAGTATCTTGGGTGTATCAATATCATCATCATCACCCACAGCCTTCCGTGACCCACTGCTGGGTATAGGCCTCCTTCTGTCTACGCCAACCTTCTGTGTCCTGGGCCATATCCTACTCCAGCTGTTGCCAGCGATATTCTTAACATCGTCGACCCATCTAGCTGCCGGATGCCCTACGCTCCGTTTTCCGTTTCGGGGGTACCACTCGGTGATAGCTTTACTCCTTCCATCGCCAGGTGCGTATCATCATAATCAATCATCAATTCAATATACATATAATAAAACTGTAACTGGTCCTATATTCAGGAAGATTGGCTCAGTAAATAAAGCTGAAGAGGTAACAAACAAATAAAAATCAATTTTTCAAAAGAAGCGTGACGCCAAATAAATCAAATGTTTAAAAAATATTCACACAAAGGTGTACGAGTATTTTGACCCACTGGTTCATAGGAACTCAACATAACACTCTACCTATTCGTAAGCGGTTAAAACAAACACTATGAAACACTAAAACTCGTGATCGACTTTTAAAAAAGCAAACATACTTATAAAAACAAGGCTAATTCTCCTAAACAGTACTACAATACTTAATTATAAGTAACACCAACATTAACTTCCATTCATAAAAACCAACTTATCTTTTATCACTGTCAAACTCCAAAATTAAAACAATTTCAATCAAATTCCCGTCGAACCAACCGCAAAGTTAAGTTTGTCGAAATACAAATTTTATTTTACAGTTGGAAATGTGAGTTTTTCATAGGAACGGTTTGTGTTTCGACTGTTCCTGGTAAGTTTGTTTTTGGTTGTCAATAACGAGCTTAATGAGTCTTTAAAACAAGGGGTTTCTTTGCTTCGAAAATGTTTTTTCGTCAAATACATAGAGTTACTACTTATCTATAGAGTGCGGTTATCGTCACTGGGTAATTTTAACTCATCAACTACTTAAAAGGAGTGAATGTCTTCGTAAGAACATTTTGACAGATAATTTTCTTCATCACTAAATGAGTATTTCAAAGTCAGTATGCCCTGGTACGATAGGTTGTTGAACATAATGCGTCAAACTTCTTTGACGTATACTTACATTCGTAAGTATTATATCCAAAGTGATTTCTTATAAAATTGTATGAATATCTGTTTTGTACATATTGGAAAAATCCAAAGTTATAAAATTGATTATGTGATTTGATGATATAATTAGCAAACTATACCTTTTTTATTATATATTTATATATTTTTATATATTTTAGCCTTGCGACTCATACTAAATAGAAGACTAGATTTAGGTTTAGATACAAGTATAGCTTTTATAGATCTAGAAAAGGCGTTTGATAAGGTTGATTGGGAAAAGATGATGCAAACATTGAAAGATGCGGGATTGGATTACAGAGATAGGAAGATTATATATGAGTTATACAAGAAACAGGAAATGCTGATTGAAGTAGGAGAAGATAAGGAAATGGCTAAAATAAGACAAGGAGTACGGCAAGGATGTCCGCTATCGCCTCTAATTTTCAATATATTTATAGAATGTGCAGTCAAGAAAATTATAGAAACAGATATAGGTGGTGTTAAATTTAACGGAGAGAAAATATTATTTATTAGATTTGCAGATGATATAGCAGCTATGACAGAAACTTCAGAAGAACTAGAAAACCTTCTACATGTTATGGACACTGTTTTCAAACAACATGGACTTAGAATTAATAGCAATAAAACTAAAATAATGAAAACCACAAAAACAGATATTACTAAAAAGGCGAAACCGTTAAAACCAGATCCTCCAATTGAAATCAACAACACCATATTAGAACAAGTACAACATTTCAAATATCTAGGAAGTACAATTACTGCTGATGCCAGAAGCACCCAAGACATCATAATCAGAATAGCCATGGCTAAAAGGTGTTTCATCAAAAGAAACATCTTTTGACGGCCAAAATATCAAAGTCTGTACGAAAGCGTCTCATTAAAGTATATATATGGAGCATAGCTTTGTACGGATGCGAGACATGGACACTCACCAAAAAAGAAAGAAAGAAGTTGGAAGCATTCGAGATGTGGTGTTGGCGTAGATTAGAAAGGATTAGCTGGACAGAAAGAATAACAAATGAGGAGGTCTTAAACAGAATAGGAGAAAAAAGAAGCATTATTAAAACTATTGAAAGCAGAAGAGGGAAAATGTTAGGGCACCTGACACGACACGATGACTTCATTAGAAACATTATAGAAGGAAAAATAAAAGGAAGAAGGGGCCCAGGAAGACCAAGACAAGGCTACATGAGGCAAATAAAGGAAAAAGTGTGCGTCGGGTCGTATCAAGTAGTAAAACAGTTGGCAATGGAGAGAGAAAAATGGAAGGAACTCCACCGACAAGAGCCTCGCTCTTAAATTTGATGATGATGATGACCTTTTTTATATAAAATATGGGTTTGCTCTTGACCACAATCTTGCCCGAGGACAGAGATGAGGTCTACGATGTAGCGAGCTTACCCAGAAGCAGCCTATTCACTCTGGTTTTGAAGAGAGTCAGGTTGTATTTGCTCGGGAACACAGACGCAGGCAGGGAGTTCCTTGGTCTTGATGCTTTATTAAAACCCAAAAAGAGACCTCAAGCACAGAATTAATATAAGTACTACGTACAGAAAGGAAACTCCCTGCCCCTCCCGCAATATGGCACCCCCCCGCACTTCTCCCCCATTCTTGTGTGTTTTGGGATGCTATGACTATGAAAACGCACACATTGACGTGTTACTGACGTGTTTGCGGATATACAGTTTCATTTGTAGTAGTAGTCTTCTTCTTTTCGAGTGTGTTATTACTAACACTGGTGTCAGATTTTATTCAAGTCGCCTAAAGGCATCTGACATGACTTTTACGACTACCGCCATCTAGTGGCAGTAGCCGTATACACACTAGTAAACTAAACAGTCAGCCAATGTGCAGGATTCCTCACGATGTTTTCCTTCACCGGAAGCAGGTGGTGGTCTATGAGAAAACTACCATACATGAGTCAGATTGTCTACAAACTCATGTGACACAAGTAGGATTCGAACCCGGGTCCTATCCGACCTCAGGCGGGTGTCATTACCACTTGTCGCTTGGCCACCACCGCTTGTAGTAGTAGTAGGTATATTTGACGCCCCGTTTCTATAAAGCGCCCGCCCTGTGCCTCAAAGGAAAATTTATTTCGAGTAAATCGCGCGCACTCTAGCAAAGACAAGATAACTCTATGCCTCTTTCGTCTAAAGACAAGAGACTCTATGTCAATATTAGTCTACTTTTGTCAGATCATGACTAGTAGACGAGGAGCAAACTAACTAATTAGTGATAATTCACTAACTGTAGCAGTTTAGTTTAGTTCCTATACCGCGCCGCGTGTGTGGTCGAAAGATAAAAGCCGCAGGAAACAACTAGACCATCCTAACTAATATTATAAATGCGAAAGTGAGTTTGTTTGTTTGTTACCTCTTCACGCTTCATCTACTGAACCAATCTTCCTGAAATTTTGCATACATATAGTTGGAAGTACGGAGAAGGACATAGGGTACCTTTCATCCCGGGAAAAGGCACTGTTCCCGTGGGAAGTTCACGCGGGCGAAGCCGCGGGCAAAAACTAGTATAATATAAGCCCGGGACTTTGTTCTCATGGGAATTCTGGGAAATCGTGTTTTAGTGGGAAATTGCTTTAAACTGGGGATTCCTCCACTCATAGGCGATGGGCTAGCAACCTGTCACTATACCTGAATCTCCATTCCATCAGAGAGCCCACTATTCAGTTAAGCGTGGCCCTCGAGTCTCACGACTCTTGGCTCTGTCTACCCCGTAAGGGATAAAGACGTGATTCTATGTATGTATGTCTTTTAGTGCTCCCCTACACTCCCTAAGGAAACTTACTTACTTACTTCGATGGCTCGACGACCCAAAGAGGATCTTGGCCTCCGATACTAGAAGCTTCCATTCCTTCCTGTTCTGCGCTACTTCCTGCCAGTCGGCTCTTTGGAGGGCCACCAGATCTTTTAGGACCTCATCCCTAAGGAACCTACATGTCAAATTTCAGCTTCCTATGCCCAGAGTTTCAACTGTGCGTTGTCTGTCAGTCACTCAGACAGTAACGTGAGAATTTTATATTATTGATGATCAATGATAATTCATTGATGGAGCGCGCTATGCTCGGAGTTTCTCTGCGTGATCGAATCAGAAATGAGGAGATCCGTAGGAGAACTAAAGTAACCGACATAGCCCGCAGAATCGCCAAACTTAAGTGGCAGTGGGCGGGGCACATAGCTCGTAGAACAGATAGCCGTTGGGGCAGAAAAGTTCTCGAGTGGCGACCACGACTCGGAAAACGTAGTGTTGGCAGGCCTCCCACTCGGTGGACCGACGACCTGGTGAAGGTCGCGGGATGCGCATGGATGCGGGCAGCGCAGGACCGGTCGTTATGGAAATCCTTGGGGGAGGCCTTTGTCCAGCAGTGGACGTCTTTCGGCTGAGAGAGAGAGAGAGAGAATGATAATTCAAACATAACAAAAATGACATTTAAAAAAATTCTGTTTGCTTCTAAACGGCTAAACAGATTTTCAAGAATCATGGCTAAAAACACTCTCAATAAAGTCACTTTTCAAACAATAAAAAAACTACTTAGATCAAACTATCAGTTTGGAAAATATATACAAATGGCACAGACAGATATACAGACACACAGTTAAGTAAACTCAAACATAACACTCATCTGTTTTATAAATGCGAAAGTTTGGATGTGAGTTTGAAAATCCGTCCTGATTTTGAGTGAGAAACATACAAAATGTTTCTCAAATCGTTCCGAAATGCTAGTAGTTTGTAGCTTTGAGACATAATATATTAAGATTAAATAATATTTAATCAAATGTTTACAAAAAATATATACCTAACTATGGATAATTATTTTAAAATAGAATAGAACTAAAATTACCTTAAATACTAATACTACCTATAATTATAATAATAATATAATTCTAAATTAGGTGTTTTGGGCAAGGTGCTCATCACGCAGGCAGCTTCCCGCGCTGAATAGCAATAGCTAATCGCTGGGCGAGAAAGCTGCACGAGGGTCACCTGTTGATTAAATAATTAGTTATCGACGTGAAAAAGAGCCTTCTTAGAAGGCCAAGTTTCAATAAAAAAAAATTGACTTTGACTTTGAAAATCAAAATCCTGATGATTTTGATAAAATTTGATACACGGGTAGGAAAATACCGGGGATAACACATAGGATACTTTTTATCCCGAAATCCCACGGGAGCGAAGCCCTGGTGCACAGTATGTAAAGTATATGTGAGTGGTCAAAACTGGACCTGAAGGGATTTGAAACGGTTTTTTTTCATGAATTTTGATTCTGTGATTACTTATTTACTTGAAATCAATTATTTTCCCTCGAGGTCCCTTTTTACACGACTGACCAAAAAAGGAGTGTTATGTTTTCAGGGTTCATGTATGTATGTATGTAAGTTTCTTTATTCCACCATAAGTCCTCAACGGCTTAACAGATTTTGATGTGAGAGGTATTGTTAGATTCCTTGCATTCCCCCGAGTGACATAGGCTATGTGAGTTGTCAGTCGTGTTTTTTATTTTTTAATAATTTGCTTGTTGCGTAACCACTTACATATTTTTACAAAAAAATTTCGCGTCATATTTCACAATTTTCTCCATATATTTCCCACTAAAAACACTATATTATTATATATTATAATATAAGTTCGCAAAGCAAACGCTGGAAGCTAATAGGATCCGGACAAGAACTGCAGCGAACGAGAGCGGACCACACACGTCGCCGGCCGCGGCTTAGTGTGGATACGACGATGTATTTTAATACATTTCAATTTTGGCAAAGAAAAAATAACCTGACTCTCTTCAAAACCAGAGTGAATAAGCTGCTTCTGGGTAAGCTCGCTACACCGTAGACCTCATCTCTGTCCTCAGGCAAGATTGTGGTCAAGACAAACCCATCTTTAATGAAAAAATAAAAAAATATTTGGGCACGCTTTATTTCAAGCATATTGTATTACAATGCTGTTCTACTAATATAACTAGCTTTTATTTTATATATTCGGATGACCAACAGCTAAATTAACATAATAGTAAAAAAAAACAAATTTCAAAGCCAAATTGGTCGTCAACAAATAAAATAAAAAAATAACACAGTAGAAATTTAGAATTTTTGAGAACGCCAACAACATATATTTAGAAAGTCACAGAAACATAATCAGTTTTGCCCTCTGCTTTGCTCGCGTGACCCATTTGATCCACTAACGTAGAAACAACATCGTAGAAACAAACAAACAATAACGTAGAAACGTTTGTTACTTTTACGCAAAAATTATGACGGATTTTGACGAAATTTGGTGCACAGCCAGAATAAAAGCTTGAGAAACACATAGTATAAGGGCGTAGCTAGTAATTCATACAAAATGTTGTCTTGTGGGAACCATTTTCGGTAACAACTTTGTTGTATTAATAAAAAAATGTTAGCCGTCACGTGACACCCGGATGACGTAAACAAATGAGCATCATGGCACGACGCGTCCTGCCATTTTCCGTCACGTCATTCGAGTCGATTAAACTGCCGAGCCGCACCAATAGATGACATCAAAAAATCTTATTAGAATTTGAAATTTTCTTATGAGAGAAAATTAAAATCGGTCTTATCCACACCACTCTACCACTACACCGCAGTAGAAGCGATAACCGGGCGATATAATAACAATAATACTGCGGTTACGACGGCAAAGCGACCGCAAAGCGACGGCCTACCGCGGTTACCTATCGTGGTACGGGGTGAATCATTTTACGATTGAATAATAGAAGTTATGGGCAGTTTCTGTTTGTTTATATCAAACTAGCTGTTGCCCGCGACTTCGACGACGTAACTCATGCCTTGACTTCATTCAAATGACGATTACTTTTTTTTAATGAACCTATAAATGTAAATAATAATGTATGTATGTAGTGTATGTATGTAATGTATGAAACTACCTGTAAATGAGTGACTTCCAACGGCCCCGGCGGGCCCGGATTTTGCGTTGACGGGGCCGTTGGAAATTTTTTTTTACCAACGGCCCCGGCGTGTTTTTAAAACAGCATAAAAAATTTATAGCATACGCTCTGGTAGTAGATGTTGAAATCGGTGATTATTAATACTGTTTACGGAGTAAAAATACAACAGATACAGTAAGATAATTAGAAGTTGACAGTTATGTATTCTGTGTCATAATATAAAACAAACATCATGTATTTTATTTTCTTATATATGTGATTGTTGATACCTAGTTTATATTTATTTTGTCTCAACAATAAAAACTGATTGTTACATACAAACTCTTTTTTTTAAATTTCATTTCATATTTAAGGTCTACAAAATAATACACAATTTCTCCCCTTTAAACACTATCGGAGTGTATGCTATAATTTTTTTATGCTATCAGTCCCATTTAAAAATCACGCCGGGGCCGTAAGATAATTTTTTTTTCCCCCCGTTGGAAAAAAAAAGTCACTCCTGTAAATGTTTTGCTGAGTTAAAACTTAAAACGAAGCAATTGGTAAAAGTTTTAAGTACATAGAACGGTTCAATACTTTCGGAGATTAACGTGATCATACATACAGACAAAAAAATATTTTTTTGCTTTCTTTTATTCTTTTTAAGTGTCCCTCTATCCATTTCAGTCAAAAATACTAAATGTACAGACAAAATATTTCTACTGTTTTATTAGGTATATGTATAGATAGATATAGATTACGTCTATGCATTACGGCTTGACAGAGCTTTAAGTCACATGTTGTTTAAAGTTCGGAAAATCGAAGTACATTCGAGGGTAGATAAACCTGGGGCCTTTAGTACTGCTACAAATCTATCTTTCTTATCGAGTGAGTTATCTTATTACTAACACTGGTGTCAGATTTTATTCAAGTCGCCTAAAGGCATCTGACATGACTTTTACGACTACCTCCATCTACTATTCAGCTAAGCATGGCCTTAGTCTCACGACTCTTGGCTCTGTCTTCCCCGTAAGGGATACAGACGTGATTCTATGTATGTATGTCCATCTAGTGGTAGTAGCCGTATCTCTCTCTTTAGTCGTATTTCCTCATGACTGAGGGTCGTGGTCATTATATGGAATGAAACACACAACGACTCTCTTGGCAATTTTTAATGGAGTGGTTTGCCATTGCCTTCTCCATTTCACACGCTAGTTGATAATCATCAACTAGAGTGCAGGTTTCCTCACGATGTTTTCCTTCACCGGAAGCAAGTGGTGGTCGATGAAAACTAACATGAGTCAGATTGGTATACAAACTCATGTAGCCCGGGCAGGATTCGACCCTGGGATTTTGTATCCACAGGCGGGCGCTCTACCACTCGGCCACCACCGCTTCCGTCGCCGTATACGCACTAGTAAACTAAACAGTCAGCCAATGTGCAGGTTTCCTCACGATGTTTTCCTTCATCGGAAGCAGGTGGTGGTCTATGAGAAAACTACCATACATGGTACAAACTCATTTGACACAGGTAGGATTTGAACCCGGGTCTTATCCGACCTCAGGCGGGTGTCATTACCAACCACTCGGCCCGGCTTCAAACAGCTCAAGATTTTATTAAAGTCGCCTAAAGGCATCTGACATGACTTTTACGACCGCCATTTAGTGGCAGTAGCTGTATACATACTAGTAAACTAAACAGTCAGCCAATGTGCAGGTTTCCTTACGACTACAAACATATATGTCGTGTCTTAATTGTGTCTTAAGAGCCAAAGAGATTGAAGCGACAAGACCTCTGTAAGATTTCTATGCTTTATTGCGATTTCTTTGGCTTTTGAGACACAACTGAGGCACGATAGTACGTTTGTAATTAGTAGAATCGAAGGCCTGACCCCACAGATTAGATAAGGCTAGATACCGCATGTTTGTTCGATAGTATGAAAACCGTGGGACCATTATTTTCTACCTACGATGACGTCACGCCAGTCATTTTAGTGATGGACACAACGTAAATGCGAATGAAAGCTAACTGAGTAGCACGCGTGATGTTTGTCCATTGGACAAACAGCGGGCACGCTTGGACATATTGCTTTAGATACCGCATGTTTGTTCGATAGTATGAAAACCGTGGGACCATTATTTTCTACCTACGATGACGTCACTCCAGTCATTTTAGTGATGGGCGCAACATAAACGCGAATGAAGGCTGACTGAGTAGCACGCGTGATGTTTGTCCATTGGACATACGCCGGGCACGCTTGGGCATACTGCTTGCGGCATCTAGAGTATATCAAAATCGGTGCCTGACCCCCTGACAGGATTCGGTGAGGTAGGGGTCAGTTTTATCTAAGGGGCAGATAAAATTGTACAAAACTAGGCAATAAACAACACAACAAAAGCATGCGTGGAGTTAGTATCCCATAACACAAGTCTCGAACTTACTTTGGGGCTAACTCAATCTGTGTGATTTGTCCGTATCACCGTATATATTTATTTATTATAATAGACCGGCTCAATCCGAATGATAAATCTGCTGGTCTATACTATTTTACAATACCCACTCGTCCAACATGTATGGAACAGCTGATATGCCATTCAACTAGGCAATGTTGCCGGCCTTCTAGGCACGTTACCGCGAGGCAATTTCTTGCAGACTCTTAGTTTTATTTTAGTTTAATTTTAATTCCAGTTTTAATTTTAATAACTATAGGTATGAAAGTTATTAAAATTTAGAAGAAAGAAATAAGATTTAACTAACACAAAAATGATCAATTCCCAAATCAAATAGGCATTCCAAATTGTTTGATTCCAATCTAATAGCTCCCAAATAGCACTTTCGACGTAATTAACGCACAAACAAACACACTGCCGGAAACTCGCACATCAGAAAGCTCCCGATTCTAAACAAGCACCTACTTGCAACGGAAACGGAGTACATTTTGAGCTATTAGCGCACTTAGCCACATCAATCAAATTATTTGGACGATTAAAAATTCATTTCTATTGGGTGTTAACCAAACAAAATTTCGAGGACACACGGGGCGTAATTGTGGAGGTTGAAAGTTCCAAAATTTATTTTCTGAGTTTTCATTTATAACGTAGTGGGTTGGGTTACATAATTATTTATTTATTCCGCAATATTCTATTTCCCGCCCGGCCCTGGCAGAAGGGGAAAACCCAAGAAGAGCTTGCTTTATGTCGTAAAGGAGGATATGCATGCCGATGGTCTCACAACTGAGGATGCCGAAGACCGTGCAAAGTGGAGAAGAATAAGTAGGATAGCCGACCCTTCCTTAATTATTGACCGAGCGAGCGAAGCAAGCGAGGGCTATAATTCAAGTTGGGGCGCAAACAACATTGTTTGTATGTATGTATGTAAGTATGTATGTATGTAAGTATGTATGTATGTATGTTTGTTCCGCGATAACTCTCGAGCCGTTGAATTAATTTCGATGAAATTAAGAATACGTGTAGCAACTATCCATAGAATTTTTAAGTTCGTTGCGCAACAAAATCGGTTCAGCCGTTTTTGAGATATTTTAAAATAATAATCGCGAGGTCTAAGTTCGCGGCGGACAACTAGTTGTAAAGTAAAACACATGTTGTAAAGAGCTGTCTTTGAAGAAAATGCAGCAGTGGAGTTTGTTGCGCTGCCTCTTCTCTATTTGCGCTTTGGAGGCGGTAGTAACCTCAACTTTAAGTAATTTTCTGAGATCAACTAACTAATCTATTTTATTAGTACCTATATGTCTATTTAAAAGTGCTATTTTTAAGCCAATACAAAATCAATTGACTTTGACTAGGCTCCGTCGCGTACGCTGAGGATGCAACCGGGAAAGCGCTCAGATGAGAGTCAGAGACCTAATTCTGTTTCCCGTATGTTTCCATATCAAATCGGTTGGCAAGTACAAGACCTCACAATCATTGGTCGAGATCAAAAAATATCGGTGCAAAGCTTTGACTATTACCAGTGTACCGTGACCGAACGCCTTGATACTTTGACCATATTTTGTTGGCCAAGATTTTGAATTTCGTTTAGTACTTTTAAATGGGCTTTAAACTGGGGATTCCTCCACTCATAGGCGATTGGCTAGCAACCTATACTCGTATCTGAATCTCCATTCCATGAGAAAGCCCACTATTCAGCTAAGCGTGGCATTCGAGTCTCACGACTCTTGGCTCTGTCTACCCCATAAGGGATAAAGACGTAATTCTATTTATGCACTTTTAAAATAAGGTATAATATATAATTAAGATGTTAAACGAACGACTGATATCTGACCTATCGATGCGAGTTAGGTGGCAAAAACCCTCATACATATCTAAATATTTTTTTTATTTAAAATTTTGTTCTTTTCGGTGGAGGTTTTTCCATTTTGTACCTAATTATTTTTTTCTTATAAAGCCGTAATTAAGATATTCCTTTTTGGCCGTATATCCCAAAAATTCCCAAAAATAGACAGAGAAGAAATTGTCATATGTTAAAAAATTACGTAGATCAATAATTGTCCCTTGATTTGACGAATACAGGGTTGCCAACATTTGTCTTTTTCTCAGTCCGTCTAATAAAACAGTTGAAACCAGTAAAACCGGATATAATTAGTACATTCTTACTAAAACCGGTAGATGCTTAATCAAAATGAAAAATAAATTGCTAATTAGTATCAAAGTTACATTGAGTAGCTTTTGAACATAGTAGATCCCGCATATCCAACGAAGTCTAAGCACTGTGATCTGAGTCCTACTTCAGTTATGGCTTTTTTTTCTCAAAATAATTAGTTTATACTCTAAAAATAATCGAAATTTCACTTTCTCTGCTCTGGTCTAGTTCAATGAGTCGAAAAATAATTTCTAAAAATATTTTGAGCAATAAAAAGCATAAAAGATTGTCATTTTTTATTCAAGCACTTCGATAAACATAATAATATTACACATTTTTTATAATTAAAAAAAAGTTTACATTAATTACAAATTATAATAATATTTTATACTGAGTCTGTGTAAATAAAGAATTGGCAATAAAAGGAACTCATACCAAACTTCACGCTCTACCATTTATAGTTACTCTAAGAGCTTAATAAAATTTATATCTACATTTGAAGCGCAATTCTGACGCGTATTTAAAGGATGTCTATAAAAACTTTATTCGTTGCCAATTAAAATAAATCATAGACTTTTTTATTTTTACTTGAGTAAAAAATGAATTACTTAAAACAAATGTGCTAAAAAGCGCCACTAAATAGGTAATATCCACGGAAATATGAATAAGAGTGGAAGTGTTAAGTAGGCGTGGCGCGGTCGCCACAAGTAAGCAATGCATTGCTAACAAACACGGCTCGTCATTCTAGTTGTGTTCTGACTTCGCGCTGAGTAGTTTGTTCGTGACATTGAATTCTCGTCGAAATTCCCTCGTCAAAATGCCATTTTGTTCTATTTTAGAGTGCAAAAATAACAGTAGCAAAATTAATCTTAAAAATGGAGGTGTTTCGTACCACAGGTGAGTAATATTTCGTTTGTTTTCTTTAAAATAAAAGTTCAATAATGATAATAAAAACTTTAAAATATTATTTGTTAAAAGTTACCTTAATGACATTTATATAAGGTCGATTTTGTCATTAACGCGTGCTCCTCTGTTCTTCCCGAAACGTCTATGCTACTCGAGTAGTGATGTACCTAGTAAGGTAATGTTTTGGATTTTATCGATATATTTTGTTTACATTGTATGAAATATTAATTTTAAGGTTTCCCAAAGATCCTGATTTTAAAGAAAAATGGATAGATGCAACTGGCAGAGTTGTTTGGATGACAACTAATTTAGTACTATATGTTCCGAGCATTTCGAGGAAAATAATTTCTTGATTTCGACACACTTTTTTTTTATAACAAAATATTACGTTAATTTTTGATTAAAATAATAACACTATAAATCCGCGAAACAATATAGAAGAAAGAAAATCTATTTTATTATTCTGAGTTTGTATGAAAATTTGATCTATCGATATCGATATTGTGTTGCAATAATCAATCCGCTACTGCACTAATCGAGTAGCACTAGGAATACTTTCATTTGACGCTAATTTAAACCCTATTCTCTTTGATTTATGGGTCATAGTTGCTCAAAAGTTTTGAAACGCCATCTATTGTCGAGTGGCGGAATTTTTTCTTCAGTCGACGTTCGACTTTAAAACGTCTTATGTACGTTCTTGTACAGTACAAATTAAGCCATATGTCGAAGACTTAAGGTACTTGTTTGTCCGATATAGTCGCATTGACTTAATACACTTTGATAAAATAAAAATGACCAATAAAGCTCATTGTTCATCTGTAGTGTAGTGTATGATTTATAACTTAAATGTGTGAGTTTGGCGACCACGGTTCACTTACTAATTTTATCAAGTAACACTTCCACTCTTATTCATATTTCCGTGGTAATATCGTATCTAATTGTCATGATGCTATTATAAAAGTTATACCTAAGTAATTTCATAAATTAAATTGTAAATTATATGTACATAGTTTAAAATCCTTATCACAATCCTTATAAATACATGTCCAAAACATTACTCTTCCTTTTCAACATTCATGTAAAAACATAGCAACAATTTAATACAATTACTAAACATCGCTTTTATTTCTTAAAACCCTAATCGAATTAATTATTCAATAAAAATTAATTACTTAATTACAACACAAACTTTTTATCAACATCTTTGCTAATTAAAAAAAAGCAGTCCGCGAAATAAAATATCAAGATTTTTTCTTGATTGTACGAACATAGCTCGAATACCGGGCAGCAACTTGGGTGGTCCAAATATACCTGTCTCATTCTCCCTCCCCAACAAATTTGTATAGCCATCCCTTTCACTCTACAAGTTTCGCGGCCACAGTATATGTAAATACGAGAATGGCATTATAAAATTCATTTTTTGGTCGTGTGACACAAAATGGTAAGTTTTGAGTTTTTAGACTATGTTCGCGTTGTGGTTTCGCTTGAAATCGTCAATTTTGCATAATGGTTTTTGAGATGAGTGTAATGCAAATAAAAATTGCTTGTTTCTTTTTTCTTTTTGACAGAGCAATATGGGTGGATATGTCAATTTGAAGGTACTGTGGACATCTGCCATCTCAGAAGAATGTGGCAAATACGATGGATGGAGATATAATGTATAATTGAATATCGTAACCACCGATCAAGGGAAAGAATGACCACCATTTTCTTGATCATTACAGTCACGCAAATCATGATGATTTTTATTTGTAACTAGCTTTTGTCACGGGGTTTGATTTTCCCACGGGAACAGTGCTTTTTCCGGGATGAAAGGTACTACACACACACATACACATTTAGAGATACCGTGAAGGATATCTCTAAATGTGTATGTCAAATTTCAGGGTAATTGGTTCATAAAGCGTGAAGAGGCAACAAACAAACTCATTAGCGCATTTATAATATTAGTAAAATCCAATAAACATTTATTTTTATTTGTACACGTCCATTGCCTGGAAATTCATGTGGTTCAGGGTTCGATTCTCAACGCGGGAAAATAATTTACTAGGTATAATCACAGTTTTAATTTTTTTTTATGTTTCATATTTTTTTTACACGTAACTAATCGAAAAAATATATAGATACAGCATTGCGTCCTTATTCCGTACGAGGTAGACAGAGCCAAGAGTCGGGAAATATTTTTTTTATATATATAAGTACATGGTTATTTTGAAACCATTAGCCAAATTTACGCAGCATTTTGGTTGATGAAATTGAGCAAATTTCAAAAAAAATCTATGTCAAAAAATGAAAAAAATTTTTTTGCTTCCCATACAAATTGGTCGATCAGCTGATGGGGCTTAGTATGGAAAGTTGAAATATGTTATTCTTTTACTATAAATTTCTGTCGGACGTAGTTGTATTCCAAGTACTGAGCATATTGTAAAAATTTGGCCAGTAGTTACCAAATAACCCTGTAACATACTTTAATTCAAATGGTTGTCGTATCAGTACAAAAGATACAAATCAAATCAGCATCGACAATCATCATATCTACATCTTAGATCAATTAGCGATCTCATGTTTTGACAGCTGACCTGACCGCTTTGACAGCTCAGTTGACAGTTGTGACGTGAGCATGACATGATTCGGCCGTGACTCTCATGTTTGATTTCGTACAATGATGTTTGAATTCTTGTTTTAATTGTACAGTCAGCTGCAAAGAAATCTGACCAGGCACAGGGCGGGCGCTTCATAGAAACGGGGCGTCAAATATACCTACTACTACTACAAATGAAACTGTATATCCGTGAACACGTCAGTAACACGTCAATGTGTGCGTTTTCATAGTCATAGCTTCCTAATACGCACAAGAACGAGGGAGAGTGCGGGAGGTGCCATATTGCGGGAGGGGCAGGGAGTTTCCTTTCTGTACGTAGTACACATATTAATTCTGTGTCTCAGGTAGCGATGTGACGCCAAGAAATTTCCTGTTCTCGAAAATTTCTTCCCTTGTAAATTTCCGAAAGTTCTCAGTAATTCCTCGGGTTTAAGGAAATTTTCCGTTCTTATGAATATTTCCGAGTTTTCAAGAAACTTTCCGGTGTTTTTTTGAAAATTTCGGGAACGGCACATCAGGTTTCTTTGTATCTGACTGTACATAGATTTGTAATGAAATGGAGTGTTTCTTCTTAATGTCAAAAATGATTACCTATTTGTCTGTCTTCTGAAGTTTCGCTGTCTGTCTACTGTTTGTCAATTGATAACTTTTCCGGAATAAACCGTCCCGAAATATCAAGAAAAGTAAAAAACGGCCCTATTAGTTATATTTGTATATCAACAACAAGCGGTATTTCTTAGTACATATTATCTTCATAATTTTCAATTTGTTTGCGCAAATTAAAAGTTTAAAACCATCAAGAGATTTAGTTTAAAAAGACACATTAGCAAAATTTTTAACTAGTAACTGGCCAGACAAAAAAAAAATTAAAAAAAAAATTGCGAGTAAATGATACTGGCCAAAAACTACAGATGTGTTACATAAAGAAGAAAATCAAGCTGGTACTAGGTTCACTGTCCTAGTATTTAATTCCACAGCTAACAGGCACTTAAGCGACAATACGTCTCAATCGCGTTAAGTCCCGATTAAATCTAAATTGTAAATTGATATATTATCCGCGGCCCACCCAGATCGAAAATGTTTATTTTTATTTGTTTTGAGACGACGAGCCGGGAAGCGAATGGAGTTCGCGTAGCTGCGTCTCTCCTAAGCGAGTTGAAACGTATATTCCGTGTACATTAAAAAAATATTACAATTACTTGCCGTTGTCCCGATGCGCTATCCCAGTTAAGGGGACAAAGTGAATCTAGTAAGTAAGGCAATTTAATGACGTTTATTTTGTCGCCATTACAATAGGGATACTGTGGCAAAATTCTAGTAAAATTGCTGTGCCATCGTAGCGACTAGCAGGTGTGTGAGCAGTGAGACACTGCCATACTGTTGACAATTGTCACCGCTCAAACACTGCAAGTCGCCATGATGTCGCAGCGACTTTTAATACGAGAATAAGGCCACTAGGGACGACAGGAATTCAAAATAAACGGGCTATTACTTAAGGTACGTTACGCCGTGCGCCACGTCGTAAATTAATATTTTTAAATTGGTTCGTAATCATAGATCTAGAATATACTATGTGATCGAAGTACGTAATCGATCTTGAAGCGCATCGGACGTTCTCTCTTCTTCTCAGCATATTTGTGTCCACTGCTAAACGTATGCCTCTTGATTGGACCTCCACTCTAATCTTGATGGGGCGAATCTGGTCCGGGTCGGCCCTGCCGTCTTTTTTATATCGTCCAACCATCTGGCAGCTCCTCCCAGACCTCCTTGAAAACCTTGTATATTAATTTAATATTAGCTAATATGTGGTGGCATAATAAATAATTAGCATGAATGAGTAAGATATTTAGATAAGTAAGCCTATTATGTCATTGTTTATTCACCTACATAAAAAAAAAATCTCCATCGTACTCTATTCACTTCTAAGCTCCTTGTCCTGCGCTGTTCGTGATAGATGGACGCATGCGCAAGATTGAACGAAATGTTTTTTTTTCATTGTTTCTCTTGTGACAACGTTTTTTTTATTAAATAGACTTAGTATGACCGGCGAAGACTATGACTTCATAAATATTTACCGTTTTATTCAAAAAAAAAACAATCGCATATTTTAATAATTTTTCTATAGTACGCACTTCGACCAGATTGCGGACCTCCTTAAAAAGGGAGATATTAGGAGCACCCATAACCGGAGAGCATGTATGAAGAGAGTGATGAGTGTAGAGGAAGCGAGAGAGATCTGTAAGGATCGTAGCAAGTGGACATCGCTAGTCTCTGCCTACCCCCACGGGAAAAAGGTGTGATAATATGTATGTACTAGCTGCGCCCCGCGGCTTCGCTCCCGTGGAAAATTCGGAATAAAAAGTACCCTATGTGCTATTCCTGGTATTTTTCTACCCGTATACCAAATTTCATCGAAATCCGTCCAGTAGATTTGGCGTGATTGAGTAACAAACATCCTCACAAATTCACATCCAAACTTTCGCATTTATAATATTAGTAGGATGTATGTTCTAGATCCAACTCGAGTGACTTTCAACGGCCCCGGCGGGACGGCCCCGGTGACGGGGCCGTTGGAAAAAAAATTTCCAACGGGCCCGGCGGGCCCGGATTTTGCGTTGACGGGGCCGTTGGAAAATAAAATTTACCAACGGCCCCGGCGTGTTTTTTAAATGGGACGGACAGCATACAAAATTCAAAGCATACGCTCCGGTAGTGTTTAAAGGGGGGGAAATTGTGTATTATTTTGTAGACCTTAAATATGAAATGAAATTAAAAAAAGAGTTTGTATGTAACAATCAGTTTTTATTGTTGATAAAAAATAAATATCAACTAGGTATCAACAATCATATATATAAGAAAATAAAATACATGATGTTTGTTGTATATCATGACACAGAATACATAATAGTATAAGTATTAGGATAACAATAATATTTATTTTATTTATTTATTTAACCTTTATTGTACAAACACAATGTATGGCACAATTGCAGAAGCATTATCTAACATCTACATAACCTTAATAATACATACAAACTCTTTTTTTAATTTCATTTCATATTTAAAGTCTACAAAATAATACACAATTTCCCCCCCTCTAAACACTACCGGAGCGTATGCTATAATTTTTTTATGCTATCGGTCCCATTTAAAAAACACACCGGGGCCGTTGGTAATTTTTTTTTCCAACGGCCCCGTCAACGCAAAATCCGGGACTGCCGGGGCCGTTGGAAATTTTTTTTCCAACGGCCCCGTCACCGGGGCAGGCCCGCCGGGGCCGTTGGAAGTCACTCATCCAACTCGGCTGGGCAGCGTTCGGGAAGCTTCGCGATATCTTCTCGTCCAAAATACCGCAGTGTCTCAAGACTAAGGTCTTTGACCAGTGTGTGTTGCCAGTAATGACATACGGAACTGAGACGTGGTCGCTTACTATGGGCCTCATAAGAAGGCTCAAGGTCACCCAAAGGGCGATGGAGCGCGCTATGCTCGGAGTTTCCCTGCGTGATCGAATCAGAAATGAGGAGATCCGTAGGAGAACTAAAGTAACCGACATAGCCCGCAAAATCGCGAAACTTAAGTGGCAGTGGGCGGGGCACATAGCTCGTAGAACAGATAGCCGTTGGGGCAGAAAAGTTCTCGAGTGGCGACCACGAACCGGAAAACGTAGTGTTGGCAGGCCTCCCACTCGGTGGACCGACGACCTGATGAAGGTCGCGGGATGCGCATGGATGCGGGCAGCGCAGGACCGGTCGTTGTGGAAATCCTTGGGGGAGGCCTTTGTCCAGCAGTGGACGTCTTTCGGCTGAGAGAAGAATGTTCTAGAGTATTTTATGGCTGGTGTCAGATATTTCACGGACCTAGTTCACTAGTGAACAGTCAGTACAGGTTTCCTCACGATGTTTTCCTTCACCGGAAGTAGTCTGCAGATGTAAACGCCACATCCTGTGAATTCAAGAACCAAATCGTCTTCAAAAATCAAATATGATACAAGTATGGCGCCGCGTCAATATCTAAACTAGTAAATGATAAAAACAAACATTTGAAAATCGAACCGTTTGTCAGAATTACAAAATTACATCTGCGTGAAACATAACAACAAATCAATCTTAATTTCAAACTGATAAGGCTGGAAATCGAATGAGGAAAATGCGTGGGAAAAGAAAGCGTAATTTGGTTAGGAATTAAAAGCGATCGAATGGGATCAATACGAGAATGAATTTTGAAAATAGAATGTGCAAGGCGCCGGCCAATCAGATGATAGGGTTGTCAAAATAGAATTAATGATTTCTTTTTTATTTCTTTTTAATTATTTAAAATGTTACTTTTTGTGACCTAATTCCAATTATAAATCGACAGTTAATTTCGTTGACATAAAATCAGTAACACAATATAATACTAGTTTTAATGTCTTTATTTCAAACAAAAGTATTATTTTTTGTAATAACGACTTGACTTCAAGATTTTCGTCATTGCCAAACAGTATTTTTTAACAACACAAACAAAAACAAAATTACTTCCTATTTTAATAATTTAGTACAAAATAACCGATTCAATTTTTATTTTTTAATGCTTTAGCCCTCTTTTTACCAACTCCCGCATTAGATCTCAGCGAGGGGGGTGCCTGAAAATCAGCGTCTACAACTCATAGTTGGAGACAACACAAGCTGAGGCATTCCTTTGTCTACTTCTGTGCAATTTAAATATAATATAAAGCTTGAAATGGCAATAAATAATTTTTATTTATTATATTATTTAATAATAGTGAAGTTAGTGTGACCGTGGGGCGTCAAAGATAATGCTTATGACCTATCACGGAAAATAAACAAGTATTGGGCGCTGTACGACACTGAACGTCTGTCAATAACTTATGACTGACATTTCATTGACAGTTGGCCCCGCCTATTGAATTAACACGTCTGAGGTATTTATTTTAGGTATTTAATGAATGGAAGTGGTTCTGGTTGAAGAAAAGTCACAGAATTAATATAAGTACTACGTGCAGAAAGGAAACTCCATGGCAATGGCACCCCCCCCCCCCCCGCACCCTTCACACTTCTCCCCAGTTCTTGTGTGTATTGGGACGCTATGACTATGAAAACGCACACATTGACGTGTTACTGACGTGTTCACGAATATACAGTTTCATTTGTAGTAGTAGACGATTTAAATCTTTGGTAGTAGGAGTGACTTCCAACGGGCCCGGCGGGCCGGCCCCGGTGACGGGGCCGTTGGAAAAAAAAATTCCAACCGCCCCGGCGGGCCCGGATTGTGCATTGACGGGGCCGTTGGAAAAAAAATTACCAACGGCCCCGGGCGTGTTTTTTAAATGGGACGGATAGCATAAAAAATTATAGCATACGCTCCGGTAGAGTAAAAATACAACAAAGACAGTAAGATATTTTGTAGTTGACAGTTTGTTATCTTAAACTTGTACTATTATGCACACAACGACTGTGAATGTTAATGGAGTGGATTGCCTTCTTATAAGTCTGTGCTTCTCCATTTCACACACTAACTAATAAATCATCAACCAGAGTACAGGTTTCCTCACGATTTCCTTCACCAGCCAGATTGGTCTACAAACTCATGTAGTACAGGCAGGATTCAAACCTAGGACCTTTGCAGTCACAGGCGGGCACCCTACTACTTGCCCGCCACCACTTCTGTATAGGATTAATATGCCCTTGTTTTGAACAGTACGGAAGATTTTATGATAAATATTTTGGAATGGAAAATCATTTCTGCATCGCTACTTCTCCAGCCCTTCGACATTATAATAGTGATGGTGGAATGATTTACCATTGCCTTCTCCATTTCACACATAAGCAGATACAATTTATCATGTAGTTAATGTAGTCATTCATGGATGTTTGAAAGAGACTGCGGATTTCGTCAACATGTTTTCTTTCACCGGAACAATATTTTAGTCTGTTTTAAACATTTTTTTAACTATTAAAAATGAGCAACCAACCGTTATTTAGAGAAGCTATCGGTTAGTATAATACATTTCTGCCTCGTCTTGGTATAATCTGCCTACCCCATGGACACAGCCGCATACAAGAGCAGTTAAAATTATCTCTAAATGGACCCCGAAGAAGACCTTAAAAGTGCTGGAATGATTGTCTCCAGAAAGACCTGAAGAAAATAGGCAATAAAACTACTTCGCGCCTGGAGGTCAGAGACAGAGCGAAGTGGAAGAAAACCGTAGACGAGGCCAAGACCCATAAAGGGTTATAGCGCCGCAGGAAGTAAGTAAGTATATGTGTGATTAAAATAAATGAATGATTTTATAAAGAGTTTCGGGCGCCCCAGATATTGCTGGAGAGACACTGTGGAGCTGGGATCGGACAACTGGCGAGCCATCGCGCAGAACAGAAGTCTATGGCGCTCTCTCGTTTCGGAGGTCAACATCTACTTTAAAGTCACTGATACAGCGGAGTATAAGTATAAAGAGTTTGGTTCAACCCTAGAGCTTGACCAATCAATGCGACGTGAGCGCCATCTATCACGTTCCGTTCGCAAACACAAATAAACGCTCGAGCTGGGTGGGCGCAAGTGACGTATTAATTTACCAACCATTTTTACTGCAACGAAATATTATTTACCAGCTTTTGCCCGCGGCTTCGCCCGCGTGAATTTCCCACGTGAACAGAGCTTTTTACCGAGATGAAAAGTACCCTATGTCCTTCTCAGTACTTCTAACTATGTGTATGCGAAATTTCAGGAAGATTGGTTCAGTAGATAAAGCGTGAAGAGGTAACAAAGAAGCATTGGAACTCCCTGCCTGAGTCTGTGTTCCCGAGCACGTACAACCTGACTCCCTTCAAACCAGAGAGAATAGGCTGCTTCTGAGTAAGCTCGCTACACCCTAGACGTCATCTCTGTCCTCAGGCAGGATTGTGTCAAGAGCAAACCCATCTTAAATTAAAAAAAAACACTGATTTTGTGTCCCTTCTGGGTAAAACCCCTTTTTGGTAACAATTATTACATATTCCAATATTATTCGTGCCTTAAGGCCTTTTAAGGCCATGTCGTAGCACACATTCGAAAAAAAATTAAATTTTTCATGAAGAAATTTTCCTAATTAGAGTTTAATTACGAAGTGGAAAAATAATACAGGATATAGATTAAGGTTTCAATCGTGTACTTTTTAATAAAATACAAATTTTCGGCTTAATTAATTAATAAAGGCACCGAAAATTTAGAAAAAAATTCAGCTTTCAAGTCATGGAACTTACAATTTTCAGCGATAACATATATATATTTTTATATAATTAGTTAATATATATACTATATTAAAGTTTTAAACGAGCACTTTTGTTTTTAGACTAATATTTTTAAAGATATTTGAGAAATAGTTGCTAAATCGGTACAAAATCTGTTCGATCCTGCCAACGAAAGTAGAACATTGTGTTGTGCAAAAAACTAGATAGTTTTTTGCACAACACAATGTTCTACTTTCACCTACGTTCCAACCTAAACTGCAAAAAAAGTGTGAGCCTTGCAATAAGATATTGCAAGGCTCACACTTTTTTTGCAGTTTAGGTTGGACCTCGTCTTAAGGAACACACCACACTTACAATTATAATACTGTCAATTAAAAAAGTTATTACAGATTCCTGACCATTTTCGCTTTTAAAAATTTGCATGACACCCATTTAGAGCCTTACATTGTAAAAATGTGTGTTTGGACAACATTGCAACCATTTTTGTATAATTATTATCGTTGATATGCTTATTTAGTTAATGTTTCATCGTGTAAAGGCCCTATCGTACAACATTATCGCAAAACCAGTAGTTAACAGTCTACTTTTAATTAATTATTCAATAGATTTTGCCTATATTATACATACATACATATTATCACGCCTTATTCTCGTGGATGTAGGCAGAGACTAGCGATTTTATTTTTACGGACAAATCACACAGATTGAGCTAGCCCCAAAGTAAGTTCAAGGCTTGTGTTATGGAATACTAACTCAACGATACTATATTTTATAACAAATACATATATAGATATACATCCAAGACCCAGGTCAATCTGAAAAAGATCATTTTCCATCTTGACCTGACCGGGGATCGAACCCGGGACCCCCTGGTTAACGATCCTTACAGATCTCTCTTGCTTCCTCTACAATAATATAATAATATAGGCATAATCTATTGAATTACCCGTTTTTTATCAATTTTACAATCTTATGGAACCTTCCAAAATTTCTTTCTCACTAACTAACGCTATATAAAGAGCCTTTTTAAATATTTCTACGCTGGTCTCGGAGCGAAGAAAAATATAGAATATGCCAGCTGCTTCTCTTCCCGCGCAGATTGAAAGTCAATCGATGGAAAGTGCTTTCAACTGGGAATTCCTCCACTCATAGGCGATGGGTTAGCAACCTATTTAACCATTCAACTAATAAGCCCACTATTCAGCTAAGTGTGGCCTTCGAGTTGACGTCGGCTCTGTCTACCCCGTAAGGGATGAAGACGTGATTCTGACTCCATCTGTAAGTTTCAGCGGTGTTGTGTCTGCATTGACGACCTCCGTGGCCCAACGGTCATCACGCCAGACTCGCCGAGGTCCCGGGTTCGAGCCCCGGTCGGGTCAAGATGGAAAATTATCTTTTTCAGATTGACCTAGGTCTTAGATGTATATCTAAAGGTATGAATTTGTTATAAAATATAGTATCGTTGAGTTCCCATAACTCAAAAGTCTCGAACTTACTTTGGGGCTAGCTCAATCTGTGTGATTTGTGCGTATATATTTATTTATTTTATATATATTTATCCTTGGGGGAGGCCTTTATCCAGCAGTGGACGTCTTTAGGCTGAGAGAGAGAGAGATATATATATTTAGTCTAGGTCAGTATGTAAGTAGGTACCTACTAGATCTATGATCGTTTTCATCATCATAAAAAAAGTCTCATATTGTGGAAATATCTCAAATTTTCATTCCCCATTGCACACTTATTCATTAATTTGCACGCGGAGAGACTTCCGTCGACCCATTGACCCCATTAAAATTGGATCTGTGGGTCCAATTGATCTCCAAGTGATCATCTGATTACTGACAGATCTTACTCAAGACGCAACTAACTGGCTACTGAATGTTGACTTATTACCAACTAATTATTAAAAAATAGCCCCAAAGTAAGTTCGAGACTTGTGTTATGGGATACTAACTCAACGATACTATATTTTATTTTATAACAAATACATATATGTATAGATAAACATCCAAGACCCAGACCAATTTGAAAAAGATCATTTTCCATCTTGACCCAACCAGGAATCGAACCCGGGACCTCCGGTGTGACAGTCTGGCGTGATGACCGTTGGTCCACGGAGGTCGTCATCAAAGTACAACACCTTAACCATTTAATTGGATAAATTCACTGGCTCTAAGTAATCGCTATCAATCGGATACACATCATTCGATAATTGGCAATCGATTTGATGAATCGTATCGATGAAAAAAAAACTATTAATGTAACAAGAAATAAAGCAACTGTTAAAAAAACAGGTGTGATTCCGAGGTCAATGACCTTTTGACGGCGGAATAAAAATGGCAGCCCACCCACGACGATACGTAACATACGACCAAATTAAAACAATCTACAATTTTGAATTCGATACTCCGAATCGAAGCTCTTCATAAAATGGACGTATTTTTAACTATTTCTCCTTGACCTGCGATTTGTAAAGGCTTATGAAAAAGTTAGGGGTCTAAGTAAGTTGGATATAGATAAATACAATAAAAGTAGGTTCCTTGCTAGCCCACACAAGAGGCGTAAAGCACTAAATAGGTTTTACACCACAAACATAAAATGTCTCAAAGATTTAGTATTGAATAGTGCTATTTTTCAGCAAGAAATGTGAACTAAAACCTATTTAATTTATTGGTTAGGTCCTAGGTGAATTGAGTGACTTACTTGAAATAAATCTCCGTAGTCACCTATGCTACGTTCATAGGAAGGTTTGGTCTAATATGACCATAGACTTATAAATGAATCAGACTGATCCGAATGTAGCAGTGGAGTTTGTTGCGCCGCCTCTTCTCCACTTGCGCTTTGGATACGGTAGTAACCTTAGCTTTAAGTAAATTTCTGAAAAATTTAATTTGGTCCAGTAGTTTTTGCGTGATGCGCGTACAGAACATACAGACAGACAAAAATTAAAAAAAAATGTTTTGGCTTTATAAACCCCTCATAATGTTTTCTCTCTTATGTACAGACATAGACCAGTTACAGTTTTATTATATGTATTGATGATGACAATTTAAAAGTGCTATTTTTAAGCCAATTTAAATAAACTTTGATCCAGATTTTTCCAACTATCTTTGGCCAGTTCTTTTAACCAAACATCATTGGCAAGATTTTTTTCGTGTAGTACATAATGTAATTGTAACGTCACCGTTACATTTTTGCAACGGTGCAAAATCGCGCATTCAGGCTACTGCAGCCAGTAGCCCTTGCACCGCGGACCATATAGGTCATATAATAAGTGTCCTCAATTTTAATATCATGTTGTAATATCGAACATTTGTGAACTCAATAAATTGTGACATTTATCCTGACTTTCTTATAATATCTCCTATACACTCCCTCGCGATCAACAAGGGATACTCAACATAATCATCTGAGTTTTCACCAGGGCTTTACCTACTGTGACTGTTTGGTGATCTTATCCTTCTGCACTCCTCAACTACCAGCTCAACTATTACTTCTGCAACACTCTAAACAGGTTTTTCTTCAAAGACGTAGAAGGCATAATTAGGCTCGCATTCTTCTTGCCTACATCTTGATTTTTTTGGCCGCAGAGATAAGGTATGATCAATGGTTTATCTACTAGTTCTCTGCTAGATTTGGTTCGACCAGAAAACTAACATCAAACATCATTCCTAATGCGCACAGCGAAGCATTAAAACTCCCTGCCTGCGTCTGTGTTCCCGAGCACGTACAACCTGACTTTCTTCAAAATCAGAGTGAATAGGCTGCTTCTGGGTAAGCTCGCTACATCGTAGACCTCATCTCTGTCCTCGGGCAAGATTGTGGTCAAGAGCAAACCAATATTTAATAAAAAAATAAAAAAAGAACTCAGATTTCTGTGGGTTCGACGTACTTAATTTGTTGGGCATCATCATATTCAGCCCACATCAACCCACTGCTGGGTACTGGCCTCCCTTTTTTCGCGCCACTTCTTACGGTCCTGTGCCAGTCTCATCCATCGCTGTCCCGCTATCCAAACCATATCATCTGACTAGCGGGTTGGTGGTTACCTACTAATCGCTAACCCAGTTTGATGGGCAGTCCTGCCCAAAGTCTTCTGTTTCACAAGACTTTGATTTACTCGCCGTGTAGGTTTTTAAGTCAAATATTAAACTTGGTTTGGACCATAGACATAGAAAAAAATCATCCAAAAATATTTATATTACTAACTCTATGGTTTGTCAAACAAGCTGCTAATGGTCGGACGATATTAAAAAGACGGCAGGGCCGACCTGGACCAGGATCGCCGCATCAAGATCGGAGTGGAAAACCATTCAAGAGGCATATGTTCAGCAGTGGACGCAAATATGCTGAGAAGAAGATGGTTTGGACACGTGATGAGAGAGAACCAACTTGCTTTTGTGAGATTTAAATATGAAGGTAGATGGATAAAAGAGTTTTGTGTTAGGGAAGATATGAAGGTACTCCATTTCACCTCCTTAGGGGTGGAATTGCCAAGATTCCTTTAGTGCTCTGCAAAATTTCAAGTTTCTACGTTCAGCGGTTTCGTCTCTGCGTTGTCAGCTGCGACCAATCAGTCAGCCTTCAGTATGTAGTCAGAACCAATCAGCCAGCAGCAGAGATGGGTTTATGCCAGGGAATAAACAAAAAGAAAAGCTTTTTGCCCGACGTATAGCCATCTATAGATGGGCTTACGCCCTGGAATAAACGCGCAGGAACCATTTCTTCCCGGCGTAAACCTATCTCTGGTCAGCAGATATTAAAAAAAGTTACATCAAACCATCCATCAGACCACCAGAGAGCCCACTATTCAGCTAAGCGTAGCCTTCGATTCTCACGACTTTAGGCTCGTCTACCCCGTAAGGGATAAAGACGTGATTCTGTGTGTGTCTATTTTATTATTCTACATCAAAAAACAGCATGCATCCAGATAGGGTTGCCAGGTCGCTAAACCTAATAGCCGGACAGACCAGCCAGCTTGGCCGGACATTTGGGTAGAAAGGCCGGACACCCTACATTATTGAGGATTTTGTCTTGTGAATTGTAAAACCAAGCTTGACTTGAAGCTGCGCTCGACCACGCTCGGCGCTCGCTCGTTTGCGAAATGTAAAAAGCCTAACAAAAGCCGGACAGGCCGGACACCGTTTATTTTGGCCGGACACGCAATCAAAAAGCCTACCTATGTCCGGCTTTATCCGGACGCCTGGTAACCCTACATCCAGAAAAGTTAAGGTGGTGCAGTCAAATGAGCGACAACCTAAACAAGATTTTTCTACAACAAAGAATCATTTTACGGTAAGTAGTGTTGGTTCTAACAACCCATTCTGCGCTCGCACATATATCCATTTAGCAATATTTCTTAAACAAGATCATTAAATAAAACTTAAAAGAATGGTAATGGTTATTCACTATTGTTTCGTTAGAAAAGCCAATGTACAAACAATATTAATCTTAGGTTACGACCACTAAATAGGTAGTCACTTAGCTGACAGAATGGCTACTGTTAAGCATCGATTTGTTTGTTTGTTTTTATTTTTTTCAGCGGTATTTATAATATACAGACTCTAGACAAAGATCCTGGCCTGTGGTGTGGCCCTAGAATAGCACCAACCCATCTCTTCCCGTGGGTGTCGTAAGAGGCGACTAAGGGATTTAAAACACCGGAGGATGGGCAGCAGCATCCTTCCGCGTACTATACCATCACACTGCGATCGCCAACCCGCCTGCCAAGCGTGGTGATTACGGCAAAACCCCCCATGGATAAAATCCTTGGGGGAGGCCTTTGTCCAGCAGTGGACGTCTTTAGGCTGAGAGAGAGACAAAGATCCATTTGGGCCTTGGGGACATAAGAGTCTTGGGACATTTGGAAGGCTTTACTAATAATAACGGTGATGGCCGAGTGGTAGCGGAAAGGTCCAAGGTTCAAATCCTGCCCTATCCTTTAAGAGTTTGTATACCAATCTGACCCATGTTTGGTAGTTTTCATTAACCGCCACTTGCTTCCGGTGAAGGAAAACATCGTGAGGAAACCTGCACTCTGGTTGAGGACTTCGGCTAGTGTGAGAAATGGAGAAGGCAATGGCAAACCACTCCATTAACATCGCCAAGACAGTGTGTGTTTCCTGCCATAGTCGTTTTTTTACTTTATTTTTTTCTTATAATGACCACGACCCTAAGTCATGAGGAATACGACTAAAGGAGGAGGACTCTAGCTAACAAAGATCCATTTGAATCTTGGGACATTTGGGACATTGGGACATTACGGCCTTGGGATATTAGGACTTGATATTATCCTGTGGAATTAGCTTCCCTCAGCGGTGTTCCCGAATAGGTTCGACATTGGGACCTTCAAGAAAAGAGCCTATCGCTTTCTCAAAGAGTCGGCAACGCATCAGTGACCTTTTTAGGGTCGTTGGTGTCTATGGACTGCGGTGATTGCTTACCATCAGGCAACCCGCATGGTCGTTTGCCTACTATTATATAAAAAAAAAACTTGGGACATTTAGGCCTTGGGTCCCTTGGTAGTGGTTTCCTTCTCCTAATCTTCTCTGGTGTCAAGAATGCTGGCTGATTTTTCGCACAAAAAAATAGATTCGAGGGAAATTTCGCTGCCGGTGTAATAAAACATCGTGAGGAAACTTGAATGGTTGATTGATCTGTCAGCTAGCGAGTGAAATGGAGGAGTTAGATGGCAAAACTGTATCATTAACATTGCCAAGATAATCGTTGTGTGTGTTTCATTTGTAAGGACACAGACAATACTATGGATCTCTTGACATCCGAAATAAATGATTTAGTTTATTATATTACTAGCTTTCATCCGCGGCTTCGCCCGCATAAATTATACACCTTCCTCATCATCCTCCCCGTCTAAATCAAAATCAAAAATTGTTTATTAAAACTTGACCTCTTAAGAGGATCGTGCCGTCAAAAGAGCATACGAGGGTCGACCGAGGGGCCGTCAACCAGTCGGGCGTCCTAGGTACCGCTGGAGCGATGAGGTTCTGAAAGACCTACAGAGCCTCAGAGCGGAAAACTGGCGAGAATTGGTGCAAGACCGCAAAAAATGGAGTCATCTCGTGTCGGAGGCCAAGATCCACTTCGGGTCGCTGCGCCGCAGTAGTAAGTACGTAAGTAAAACTTGATCTTAAAAAAAGGCACTTTTTCAAGTCGGAAACGAATTTTATCATCATATTATCAGTGTATTATAAGTCTCAAAGCTACTAGCATTTCGGAACGACCACTGCTGAGAAGAAATGCCGAAAGCAACTCATGAAACAGTCTTGGTCGCCTAACATGCCAGAGGGGCTATTTTATATTCTCAGTTATATATTGTACAAAGCTACAAACTACTAGCATTTCGTAATTAGCTTCTATTAATAAAAACCTCATGAAAATCCGTTCAGTAGTTTTCGAGTTTATCGTGAACAGACAGACGCGACGAAGGACTTTAAAGATAGCTCTTTTAGGAGCAGAAGAAAACTAACTTCTGTTACAGTCCTTGTAAAAAAAACATTGAATTAGAAATGTCACGCCAATCACCAAGATTGGGGGTGTCACCTACCCTCGACTGAAGAATTCGGGCGCCCCTTTTTGATGGCACAGTCGGTTCACATGTCGTTTGAATTTTCGAAATTAAATTATCATGCATGTCACCCGCGGAGATAGGTGGAGACTATAAATATAAAAAATAAATATATTATACGGACAAATTACATAGATTGAGTTAGCCCCAAAGTATTTTCGAGACTTGTGTTATGGGATACTAACTCAACAGTAGGTACTATATTTTATAACATCCTACTTTTTACTTATAATATTATAAATGCGAAAGTTTGGATGTGAGTTTTAAGGATGTTTGTAACTTTTTTGTTTTTCGTCGTACACAAATTTGGATTGCGTTTATTTTTTTCCAAAAACCAGTGAATATTCAGTGTGGATATTAAAATTCTATTCTGTTGCTCTTTAAATACATTTAAGAAGATGCGGTATTGTATGTAATCTTATACAGATAGCGGCTTATACTATCGCATTAGGTATTTCCTGTAATGATAGATATAAGATAGATAAATAAATAAAATCTAATCCCAAGTTCCATGTGAACCAACCACTAATTCTGGCATGCGAATGCCGCGCGCGCCAGAGCCCAAATTAACTGTTTTCTTTTTAAGTTATTTCAATAAATCTATCGGATCTTACGTCATTTCTCATTAACAATGTTACTTGCAGCTGTTTCTATAAATTATAGTTTTTGGAAATCCAAGACTCTGCCTAACCTCAAGTGAAATAGACGTGATAGTATCCTAATCCTACTAATATCGTAAATGCTGCCCTGCGTAGGGCCACAGAATTAATATTAGTACTACGTACAGAAAGGAAACTCCCTGCCCCTCCCGCTATATGGCACGCCCCCGCTCCTTCCGCACTTCTCCCCCGTTCTTGTGTAACTGTGGGACGTTCGACTATGAAAACGCACACATTGACGTGTTACTGACGTGTTCACGGATATACAGTTGCATTTGTAGTAGTAGTAGGCATATTTGACGCGCCGTTTCTATGAAGCGCCCGCCCTGTGGTAGGGCTTCAGCAATACACTTGTTGTCACGTACGACCAAACTGTGGAACCAAATTCCTGCGGCGGTGTTCTCGAACCGATACGACATTGGAACCTTCAAAAAACGAGTCTATATCATCTTGAAAGGCTGGCAACACTTGTAATACCCTTGGTGTTGCAGTTGTCCATGGGCAGCGGTGATCGCTTACCATCAGGTGACCCAATTGCTCGTTTGTTATAAAAAAAAATACAATACAATAGTGAAAGAAGCTTTTTAAATTCATTCAGTAGTTTTTGCGTGACGCAACAATCATACAGACAGAAATACAAAAAATTAAAAAATTCTAAAACTATTCTAATTATTTTAATTCGTTTTGTCATCTCATCACTCATAGGTACAAAAGTTTATTTCCTACTAGCTTTCGCCCGCGTGAATTTCCCACGGGAACAGTGCTTTGTCCCGGGATGAAAGGTACCCTATGTCCTTCTCCGTACTTCCAGCGAGGTGTATGCGAAATTTCAGGAAGATTGGTTCAGTAGATGAAGCGTGAAGAGGTAACAAACAAACAAACTCACTTTCGCATTTATAATATTAGTTAGGAGTTAGGATTAGGATTTTCTGTAACTCTTATGAATGTAGCTATGGTAGTTACGTATAAGTTTAGAAGCATAGAGTTTCGAAATAGTTTCCTCCTATAGTCGTTTCCTCATGACTGAGGGTCGTGGTCATTATGTCGAATGAAACACACACAACGACTATCTTGACAATGTTAATGGAGTGGTTTGCCATTGCCTTCTCCATTTCACAAGCTGTTTTCCTTCACCGGAAGCAAGTGGAGGTCGATGAAAACTACCATACATTAGTCAGATTGGTGTTGGCAAAGGGCAGGATTCGAACCTGGGACCTAAGCAGTAACAGGCGGACGCCCTAACCACTCGGCCACCATACCGCTTCTAAATAGTACAACTCGCTAGAGCTTATATAAAGCTAGCGGGAATTTAGGGATTAAAAGTACCCTATGTGCTATTCCCGGTATTATTCTACCCATATACCAAATTTCATCAAAATCTGTCCAGTAGATTTTGCGTCATTGAGTAACAAACATCCTCATAAATTCACCAACTCACATCCAAACTTTCGCATTTATGATAGTGGGATTTGAAAACTTGGTGGTTTGGCATTGAAAATGAAATGACCACCTGTGTTCAGGCTAAGCGGAACATTTTTACATAATTTCTACATTCTTTTCTGTTTAACAATTTAGTCGTACACAGCGGGTCTCTATTGTTTCCCCTAATTTTTTGTACTCCTAATGTAGTTTGGTGCACAAACTTTTAGTACAACATTGTTTCGTACATTATTATGAATTCTAATTTAGTTTAGCCTATTTTTGATTCGCCTAAGTTTTTATCGCCGTATATTTACTTTTCAAATAAGTCATTAGGCCTAATAATTGATTATTTCTAATATTCACAAATACTAATTAATATTTCGTACAAAGCAATTAAGCACAAAATTGTAACACCTAATTATTTCTGTTATAATAATTTCTGATAATTATTACAAAGTATTTAAATCTAATAGGGGGGACTAAAATTAAACATTGATGGATTTGTGTTTGATAAATGTCGAGAAGTAAAAGAAAGTTACATTAGGCATGTGAACTAAAGCGTGCAGCATGCAAGCAAGCATACAGCATGCAAGAAAGCCTGCAGCATGCAAGCAAGCATGCCGCATGCAAGCAAGCATGCAGCATGCAGCATGCAAGCAAGCATGCAGCATGCAAGCAGGCATGCAGCAAGCAAGCAAGCATGCAGCATGCAAGTATTTCTGGGTGGCTCCACCAGAAGACTCGCTCCGTCGGCCCTTCGATTCATTCGTGCACTCGACCTCGCTACGCTCGAGAGGTCGCCGGCTCGCTTCGCTCGCCACCTCCCCCCCTCGCTGCGGTTCGGCCTCGTGCCCTCATTTCTCTCAGGACCTCCTTCGCGAGCTTCTGGTTCCGCGCGAAGGAATAACACTCTAGTATAGGGCAAACTTGAGCCACGTGGAGTCGGGGTGCTCTAAGTCGGATCTGTGACTTCAAGATTTTTAGGAATTATTATTAGTAGTGCATTACTAACATCATTCTGAAAATGATTGACGACAGACTGGACTGTTCTTATCTCCGGCACTGTTGTGATAGACATGTCACAGTACCCATGCCGGTGAGAAATAGCTAATACTTAGTAATAATTAAATTTACTAATATTCAATTAGTTATAATTATAAGAAGTGATTATTACTGTAAGTAATAATTGTCTCAAACAAATTTATACGAGGATATCGTTACGTGTAAAAAATTAAAAGCCAAACGATTTTAGAACATCTAATAATAGAGACTCAAAAATTGCATCGAATAATTATTAGGCTAAATTATTATTGTGCAAAAACATCAATTAGGCGAGACAATAATTGTGCATAACATGTTTAGGCCAATAAGGTTCGGCGAAGTGAAATTAGAGACAAAAATTTTAAGCGAAACAAAGGGCACCCGTACACAGCACTTCTTCTTCTTCTTCTTCTCTCAGCCGAAAGACGTCCACTGCTGGACAAAGGCCTCCCCCAAGGATTTCCACAACGACCGGTCCTGCGCTTCCCGCATCCATGCGCATCCCGCGACCTTCACCAGGTCGTCGGTCCACCGTGTGGGAGGCCTGCCAACACTACGTTTTCCGGTTCGTGGTCGCCACTCAAGAACTTTTCTGCCCCAACGGCTATCTGCACAATATCTATCTATCTATCAACACAGCACTACGTGCAACCTACTTTTACGACATTGACAATAGCATAGTAACTATGCTATTGTCAATGTCGTAAAAGTAGGTTTGCAGTGCGTTTATTACACTAAAGTAAAACTGTTTTACTTTAGTGTAATAAACGCACTCGGCAGATTCATACGTCGCGTTTAAATTAGCATCTTCGCGACCCGCGTCTTTATGACAATCATCTGACAATCAGCATAGCATCTGTGTACGGAAACCAAGCAGGAGCCCGTACTGTCAATGTCACAGTGATTAGCACACATCTCGCTGGAAATGTCAATTATTTAATTATGTTCGCCTCCAGTCGTCCCCTCTTATATAGGGTGTTAACTTTAAACTATTACAATTTGCGTCGATTTCACGCCCCTAGCACGGGGAGCCTTTATTTGATTCTGTGGCGGATAGAATCAGGAATTGTATCAATTTCTTTTTTTAAGGGTGCGAGTTGGGTCTTAAATAAGGGTTGTTTGGGTGAATTCGATTTTACAGTTTCTATATTCGCCCCACGTTTCGGCCCACATAAAAAAATCTTACTTTTTATGCTTGTTTTGCCCCGGATTTTATGTTTGGTTCGCCTCGCTTGTATTTTTTATAATAGTTTCGAGTATGGACAGAAATAACGAAGGTCAGTATGAAAAAAGTAGTTCGGGGCGAAAAGGATATATGATTTACGTGGGGCAAAAGCGGAAACTTTTGGAATGTGGGGCAAAACCGTGGGGCAAATGTGGAATGAATGAATGAATGAATGAATGATTTATGATTAACACTTACATTTTACACTTAAAGATATAACAGTTGGCTCCACACTAGGCAACCTGCCTCTATGGTAGCCAAATACGATTTGACAAACGTAATTCAAAAGCCGACATTAGATTTAGTACATTCTTAATAAAACACTATACATCTCAATACATATTTATGCAAATTTTTAATTTGGAAATGAAACAATAAACTTTATGGCAAAAAAAAAAAAAAAGAATATGGAATGAAATTAGAATTAAGTATAAGTATTAATTTAATTCGAGAGATGCTCACCAGAAACTCACTTCAAAGTCTGTAACAACAACTCTGTCTGAAAAAAGTCCCAGTTCATCATTAGTGATCTGACAATGTGTTTACATCTACCAGGACTAACATTTCTAATGTCACATAAACGTATTATTTTGTTGTAAATTGAATTTGATATAAATGGTTCAAACCGGTGTGCAAACATGGAATTGACGAGTGGTAAATCTACTCTGTAAACTCGCCTTCTGAGCATTTCATTGTATTTATGTAATTTCTGCACTTGTTTATGTTTATCCGTTGTAATCTTAAGTATGTAAAGTTTACGAACACTCAGTACTTGTGCATCTTCATATAACTTGGTAGTACGATAGCGGAAAGACTTTCGTAGCATGACCTTCAGGACTGCTCTTTGTGCGCGCTCCAGTTTGATGAGGTAAGACGATGCTGCGCTACCCCATACCACAATGCAATATGTTAAAATCGATTGACAGAGTGCTAAATATACACGTTTTAACAACTGATGATTAGCAGCATCTCTTAACAACTTCATAACATAGATAAGTTTCCGCACTCTAGCGCACGCAAGGTCTATATGGTCTGAGAAATTGAGTCTTTCATCGAGAGTGACACCGAGATAACGAATAGTTCGCGTTCTTTCCACCTCTTCACACTTGAAATCGGAGCAGACCGAAAAATCTCTCGAACACTTGTGAAGTTTTATTGTCGGAAATTGTTTAGGTGCAGAAATTGCAGTTTTATAAAAACAAATCAATTTGGTTTTTTTAACGTTAAGGGTAAGGAGATTAGCGCTCAACCACTTCGATACCTGGGATAGACCGTTTTCCACTTCTTGAAAGCACTTATGCCAGTTTTCTGCAGAGAATTTATAAAACCGATTTTACTCGACTGTCCAATAAAGAAGTGACATTGTGTTTTGAGGGCTCAGGGTTGTTTTCTAGTTACATAATGGTACATACTGTCATCAGTTGTCAAATTCAAATGACAGTTTTGTTCTATCTGACAGACCTCACTCACCAGTAACGCCAACTAGTGAGCGAATTGAAAAAAAAAACAGTTTTATTTTTTTAATTCTTTAATCAGGATTCTTCTATAAATCGCTACTTTACTTACATGGATTTATAACAGCTTAGAAAAAAAAATATGACAAAAAATATTTGAATAATTTTTTTGTTTTTTTTTTCTAATTTGTCAACAAACCCAAATTCTCTAATACTGCTACATTGCACAATAAATAACTTAACATTATTATTAATAACTATTATAATAATATTTACAGTCGTTAATTTAAATTAAAACATATTTTTACAATTCGTGTGGGACAATCATTACAGTATTTTTTATTAATATTTTAAAAACGAAAACAATTCAACAATTAAAATGTTATTTTTATTTTAATGTTCATATTGTAAATCAAAATAAAATATTAGAATTTTCAGCAAAAATAAATAACAAATAGACTATAATATAGAGTTATATTAGGCTCGATACCAAGTCATCACTAAGTAACCTAGTAGAACCAAGATTGTCATGTTTTTGTCATTCAAGTACTCTATAAATATGTAGTAGGGGACAAATTAGGGGACCGTACATCATTTCAATTTGATGCCTCTTTGAAAATTCTCCCAATAAAAGAATTGTCGTTAAAATAATCACATCAGTAGCCAATGTATTTCTAAAAATATAACAAAAAACATTAAATTCATTTTGCAGCTTTAAATTTTTCTATAATCAATTGTATACATAAGTCCATTTTATTTATGTATTTTGACTTAGCTTGCCAGTAAAATCGACTCGAATGCCGTAACGAAAAATGTCATGATGCGTCGTGCCACGATGCTCATTTGTTTCATCTGCTGGCTTCCTGTGATGGCTAACTTTTTAGGGTTCCATACCTCAAATGATAAAAACGGAACCCTCACTTTGTTTTTAATATGCTCGTTTGGTTGCACGGAATATGGTATCTAGCCTAATACAAGTCTGTGAATTAGACATATTTTATTTCATAGTGACGTTTCACATAAAATTCTTTTCAAAAAGTCATATCTTGAAAATCAAAGGAAGTTCTTTGAAGTGGTTTTATTTGTCGACAAAATTTATAATAGAACGATTTATGATATGTGTCATAATATATAAATCGCTTTAATAAAAACAATTTTTATTTGAGTCAAATAAATTTTGAAAATTAAATTCAGTGTGTTTATATGACGTATTTTAAAATCAAAATATGTTAGTAGTGTATGTAATAATCCCGGTATTTTTTGACACGTGTACTAAATTTTATCAGACATCGTCTAGTAATTTCGCATTTATCATATCAGTAGGATTATGACACATATCATTATTATATATTGTGAAATATTTTTTATTTCTATTGTTTTAATTATCGTATAAAATTGTCTATATCGTGTTTCGGAGATATTTACATGCAGATAAAAATTAATGCATTTACAGATGTTCAACGTGGCTGATATGATCAAAACAAAGACTTCTATGGTCGTATACTAGACGAGTTGTTCACATAATTTACTGGACATGAAAACATTAGAAACTATAAATGAGGGATTTAAAATTAAGCAATAAATATTTTAGGGCAGACAGATTTATTAAGATAACGATATTGGATAGCTTTTTATATTTATTGAAGTGAAAAAACAACTTAGTTATTATAATACAAGTTAGTATCATGGACTCAATGATTAGTTAAATTTTGTAATTTACGATTTTAGATTCAGTCCATGCAGTCCATAAGAAAAAAGTATATAATATTTGTAGTAAGTAATCCCATATAATATTTGTTTTAAGGCTAAATCCATTTAATATTCAAAGTATTTCAACTTTTGACGACGCATGTGGCGGATTTATTTTTAAATCATGCCAATCGCCCCGATTATTTTTAGTTATTTTGTAAAAAAACTTCATCGCCTTAGAATGATTTTTAAAACTTAAATTCAATGTTGAAAACTAAAGAATTTCATTCCAATTTCATTTCACTTAAAATGTGAATAGCGTGTCCAGTATACGAGACATAGAGGTCGTCAACAAGTTAATTACGACGAAGTTAGCATCTATTCTGCTGTTCTCTCTCTCTCGCTTTCATTTCTAGTTCCTCTTCTTCTCTCGTCAGCGGCACCGTGCTGTAACAAAGATGATGACGTCAGTGCTTTTCTTTTTATGTATATTCTCTTAATACTTCTATTCTATCATCATCAGAAAAGTCAGATTAAAATCTAATCTATACAGGTAAGTATGTATAACTCTAAATAAGTAATGAGTAATGAAAAATAAGAATATAGACCTTAATGTGAAAAGAAAATTATACGACACTACAATATTGCCATGTGTGACATACGGATGTCAGACATGGGCCCTTAGGAAACAAGACGAAAATAGACTAGCGATAAATCAAAGGAAAATGGACCGGAGTATGATAGGAATAAGAATATCGGACAGAATTACAAACAAGGCTATTAGGAAAAAAACTAGAATTACAGACATAATTGAGAGGATACGGAATCTTAAATGGAAATGGGCTGGGCATGTATGTAGGATGGAAAACGGAAGATGGGCGAAGAAAATCACAGAGTGGATACCTAGAGATGGAAAGAGAAAGCAGGGAAGACCGAGGACACGCTGGAGTGACATATTTAGGAAAAGATGTGGCGCAGACTGGATGGGACAGGCGAGAAGGAGAGAGAGGTGGGGGAGGCCTACGCTAAACAGGCGACTCCAGAAATTTAGAGTTTTTTATTTTTATTTGAAGTTTGTTTTAAGCGTATGTAATACTTATATTTCTGGTAGAATAAAGGCTTTTTTATTTTTATTTTATTATGTATAACTCAAAGGTGACTGACATAGTGATCTATCAACGCACAGCCCAAACCACTGGACGGATCGGACTGAAATTTGGCATGCAGGTAGATGTTATGACGTAGGCATCCGCTAAGAAAGGATTAACGCAAGCGAAGCCGCGTCCAAAAACTAGTTTTAGGGATATATTTGCTATGCCTCTGCCAAACGTAGCTCAGCTGGGCCTTGGTCGTTTCACATCACAAGCGATCCAAACCGCGGACCGAATCGCCCAAGAACCCATTTTGAATGGGTTGTTTCGCACCTCAGTGGTTGGAGCGGTGCGAATGACCCAAGGTACCTTACTAGAAACGACCAAAGACCAGCTCATCTATTGGTTTCATCAGTCGAAAGGCACTATCAGTTCCACTATCGGGGTATGGCGTGGATGGCCTTAGCTAAGTGGTAGCCATCCTGCCCCAACAGATCTCTGTTCCGAGCGCTATGTAGTAGGCCTATTGCCACTTCAGCGGGCGAATCCACTAGACTATCGGTAAAATTCGTCCTTCTAAGGATTTCAACACAGAAGCTGTGCGAAAAGAGTAGATAGATGAGTTACCTATGGTTGTACAGTCCTTGTGCCATCAGCTGCAGCGCCAGCGGGTTCCTCTGGCCTGACGCCTTCTTGATCTTGGCTCGCTTGTTCTGGAACCAGATCTTGATCTGAGCCTCCGCCAGCCCCAGCTCCGCCGCCAGCGCCTGTCGCCGCCGCTCCGTCAGGTACCGGTTTTCGGCGAACTCGTGCTGTGTGGTTTAAGTTATAGTGAGTATATAAAGTGGAACTGGGCTGGGCATCTGGCTAGAAGGAACAATGGAAGGTATACCTTCCATCCTTCCAACGACCCAGCAGTCGATCACGGAGGGCTGTAGATGATGAGTATATATGACTATACGATAACAAGACAATATCATCATCAGATATTTTAACATTCCCACTGTTAGGGCTCTGGTCTATTAAAGGATAAGGAGGATGTCCCATCACGCCACCCAAATGCGGATTAATGGGTTTTGACTACTGCGAATACAGTCGGGACCAAAGACTTAACGTGCTTTCCGAAGCACAAAAGAGCTCGAGATAATACAGTTTTGCTCACCTATGATAAGTGAGATTGGCCATCCCATAACTGACCAAAAAATTCTTAAACGCCACGATTCAGTCACAGTTTGGATGACAAACAATTTGTCATCATGAGTTTTTTGTGCTTCGGAAAGCACGTTAGCAACTGCTTATCGTGCCTACATACAATACAGTTAATACAGTCTAGACAGCAGTCATGGTATTCCCCACAGATGGCAAACAGTCAGGATTTCTTTGCCTGGCTGAGTAACCTTGGTTCTTACCATCAGCCTAGCAAGTTGTGGTCCATAAAAAGCTGTCCTGGGTCGTTTCTCATCGTTAGAGGTACGGTCTCTCCCGGAGGTTTCTTGGACCGTCTGAGTAACCTTGGTTCTTACCTTCAGCCTAGCAAGTTGTGGTCCAGAGAAAGCAATCCTGGGTCGTTTCTCATCGTTGGAGGTACAGTCTCTCCCGGAGGTTTCTTAGACCGTCTGAGTAACCTTGGTTCTTACCTTCAGCCTAGCAAGTTGTGGTCCAGAGAAAGCAGTTCTGGGTCGTTTCTCAACGTTGGAGGTACAGTCTCTCCCGGAGGTTTCTTAGACCGTCTGAGTAACCTTGGTTCTTACCTTCAGCCTAGCAAGTTGTGGTCCAGAGAAAGCAGTCCTGGGTCGTTTCTCATCGTTGGAGTTACTGGTGTCTCCAGGAGGTTTCTTGGGTCGTCTCGTCCGGGGACCTGCGGGGAATATCGCATGTACAGTGGGCCAGATAGTAAAGCATACCACGTTTAAATATGTATTTCGGGTGGTATACTCTTGTATGTGGCCCACTGTACCACGTACAGTCACCTGCACGTCAAGTTGTATTCAAAGCGAAAGTCTGCCTGTCTTTTACGCTTTTACGGCTAAACCGCTGGACTGATTTTGATGAAATTTGGTATGGATACAGTTAAAGATTCTAGGTCAAACGTAGGCCAAATGAATCCCCAAGGGCTGAAAGTTTGTGAGAAAAACGATATACTTTTGTGGCAACTAGAATGCGGCCAGATGCTCAGTCGCACCGCACACCAAAAACGCGTTTAAGTATATGTTAAGACCTACATCAAACAGAATCGTGTTTTTTCATTAAATTAGAAGAAAAATGATCATAAATAATGTATTTTTTGTATTTTTGCAGTTTTTAATTAGGTATTTTAGCGTTATTTTAGAAACGATTATTAAGTTATACATTTTTTTAAAATTGTATTGTATTGTAAACTGGTTTGGTATTCGAATTTATTTATAATTGTATCGTAACCATTCTACCGACATTTTATGATGTTCTTTTGAAGAAAAAAGTAACTTAGATAATATAATAAAAAATAGGATTTATACCAAATTTTTATTAATATAATAAAAAATAGGATTTATACCTAATTTTTATTATATTGCCATTTTTATTAAAAGCAGAGAAAACATAGTTTAACACATTGACAAAACATCATAACATATTTTACATGTCAAACACAAACTAATTAGTTATTAAGAAGGACTTAAATTATTAAACAAACGTATTTAACACACAAAAAAGCAAATGCATACACACAAATTTAAGCTAAAACCCATTAAGAGCACATTATTAATATAAGATAAAATCACACAAAGCATTATGTTGCGCACAATACATTAAATTTAAAAAAAAAGCACAATAAAATTGTAACTCTAAGTAAAACATTGTATAACATGACATTTTTTTACATTTTGCCACAACATGTTAAAGAATGTTATAAGTTGTAAACGCTCCCTTGGAGGCGAATTCGAATGATGTTGTAAAATCAGTTAAATACCTTAAAAAAAATTTAATGATGACTTTAAAAGTCAACACTTGATTTAGAAAATAATGCAATAAGTATATCGATGATAAACAATTTCATTTCTTAGATATTCAAAGAAAGGAGACAAAAAAGTTCCTTATTTTATTCATAATTGAATAAAAGTTTTAGGTATCTTTTAAGGCGCGTTAAAAAAAATGTAAGTCTAAATTAAAAATTAATAAACAGAAGAATTGAAGTCCAAAAAATAGAAGAAGAAAAAAAGAAAAATTTAACTCTTAATTTTATGAATATTAAATAGATCTTTGTTCACAATTTACCATCTCACGTATAAACAAAAAAAAAAACAAAAAACACAAAAAAGTTGCAATCCCACGCTGATAATCCCGATACAAGCAGACGATGCAATATCTTAACCAATTCACTTAGTCCAGCAGTGGACAAAATTGACTGTCGTTTAAAATTGGTCAAAATATTACACCGATTGCCTGCCGGGTCCACTGATGCTGGGTCCAGTTGAGAGGTTATTGATGATGTCATGATCTCTTCAGTGAAAAGCTTCCAGCAAGTTAACACACATACAATAACACACACACACAATAACAGAGCATCGAAGCGCCTTGTGCTCTGTACATCATTTTACTTTCGGTGAAATGATATTTAGGTGATGTGAAAATATAGCAAATAATGAAATGAAAAAATCAATATAAACTTCGCTTCGACCAAAAGTAAAAAGATTATTTTTAAGTCATAACTAGATAGGTAAAACACACATGCCAAATAATTTTAAAAATATACAGAGAGTGTTTTTTTTTATTTTAGTTTAGTGTGAAAAATGCATTTTCAAAAGTCATTGAATGCAGTTTTGTTTCTTTTGAAAAATAAAAGATTGTATCCTTTGAGTAAAATTTGTTTGGTAATACTCCTTTAGATGTTTTGAAAAAAAAATCCACTCTGTATATTACCTACAAAAAGCAAGAAAATACTTCCCTGTTTTTAAATGATGTCGGTTGAATGGTTTTTTACGATTGAAATATAAAATAAAATTATTTATAATTAACTTCAGTTAATCATAATTATATTCATTTTAGTAATTAAGTTCACTTTAGTATATTCATTTATCTCTCATATCTTTTCATTTGAAACTGTCATTTATATATCTTTAATTTTCTTTTATTCAAAACTTTGTTTGGTATAAAAATGATTACTCCGAAATTCAATTATTTTTACTTTAGATTCCTCGCGTTATTCCAGTAACAATAGATAATCCTTAATATAATTTGAATTTCTCTATTTAGGTATTACTTATATTATTATTACATTACAAGTAACCTAACCTATATCCTAACTAATATTATAAATACGAAAGTGAGTTTTTTTGTTTGTTACCTCTTCACGCTTTATCTACTGAACCAATCTTCTTGAAATTTCGCATACACATAGTTAGAGGTACTGAGAAGGACATAGGGTACCTTTCATCCCGGGAAAAAGCACTGTTCCCGTGGGAAATTCACGCGGGCGAAGCCGCGGGCAGAAGCTAGTAATTTTACAATGTGGACTATGTACTGTTGTTATATGGTTATATGACGTCTACGTCCGCAATCGTGATTATTTTTGTAAAATAATACATTATATAATAATATTTTTATGAAGGTACCTACTGAAATGATTTTTCAAGTACTGAATTAACTGTATTCATATTTTACTTACAATTAAAACAAAAATAACCATAAAATTCATAAATTCTTTTGAAATATGATCACGACGGAAAATTATATACTTTGTCCTACATAAAAACGCTTTCAACTGGTTTTAATCTCTTTACCAGCCAACGTTAACAATGGATTCTTCGTAATCGGTAAAAAGAGTGCAAGTTTTAGTTTTTGTTGCTAGTTAGCGGCTAGTTTAGTCGACTAACGAACCGTGAACGCTTTTTGGTGGTCCCGAATTCCGATATATTGTATTGAGTGGGCTTAACCGACTTCGAAAAAGCGTGTACTGTCTCAGTAACTCTTAATAAATTATGTAAGTACACCGCGGCCTATGTCAGAATAGATTTTATTTATATGGTTACATACGGAGATAAAATTTTAGAGGTACATTACTAATATTGAGCTAGGCCCAAAATAAGTTCGTTGTACTATGGGATACTAGCTGAACAATACTATATTTTTATAATAGACATATTACAAACATCCAAGATCTTTACTATTTCTGTAATTATTTTATAAAATTTCAATAAATAGACTTAATTATTAAAAAATAAGAAAACACGACTGACAACTCACATAGCCTATGTCACTCGGAGGAATGCAAGGAATCTAACAATACCTCTCACATCAAAATCTGTTAAGCCGTTCAGGACTTATGGTGGAATAAAGAAACTTACATACATACATACAAGAACCCTGAAAACATTACACTACTTTTTTGGACAATAGTGTAATAATAACCAAATTTCATATTTTTCAATTGGTATTAGTACATAATTAATTAATCAGTACATATATGTTTATTTGCATAAAATGTAGGTATTGTCATAAAAATACTAAAAAGCGTTTGTAGGTTTGTGAGTTTGTTTATAGAGAGTAATCTTCGGAACTACTGAACCGATTTCAAAAATTCTTTCACCAATAGAGAGCTACATTATACCTGAGTGACATAGGCTACAATTTATGTATGTACCTCCCGAGCGAAGCCGGGGCGGGGCGCTAGTCTCTTACAATTTACCTCTTGCCGCATATTTACATTATCACGCCTTTTTCCCGTAGCAGGTGTGTAGTGGTAGGCAGAGACTAGCGATTTCCACTTGCTACGATCCTTACAGATCTCTCTTGCTTCCTCTACACTCATCACTCTCTTCACACATGCTCTCCGGTTATGGGTGCTCCTAATGTCTCCCTTTTTAAGGAGGTCCGCAATCTGGTTGGAGTGCCGCATATTTAGTATCTAACAAAACCTTTTGAATTAACTACCATAAAACGTGACAATAACTGAATTTACTTTCAAATTAATAAAAAAGTTACAAAAGAAATTTCTTATAGCGACTTCAAATCATGCCACGACAAAAATAGTTTTTAAAAAAATTGACGAGAAATTGAAAAACTTGACACTTGCGCTGTCAATCATAACAAAAAATGTCTCCGGGATATTTGTCAAAAAAACCCAAGGTCACTAACCTTAAACACATTTATCAAACAGTTAATTTGATAAAAAAAAGCTATACCCCGTTTTCGGGTATCGTTTTTGGAGAAGCGTGACGAAGACTTTTTTTACTGGACCCTTTTTGATGTAACTGTCCTATTAGGATGATAAATCTTCGACAATCAAAGGTCTGTGAACTAGGGCCTGACTTAATTTGACATATAACAGGTGGACGCGATTTTTTTTTTATAGAATAGTAGGCAAACGAGCATGCGGGTTGACTGATGGCACAGAATTAATATAAGTACTCTGATGGTAAGCAATCACCGATTTTGTATAAATATTAGTGCTTTACGCGAAAACTTTTGAAAAACATTTTTATTATGATATCAATCTGTACAAATTTGCCAAAATAGAGTCTTTAAAAAATTAATAAAATAAATGTTTTAAATTAAGCAATAATAAATGACGGCTATAAAAATAAATGTTTTAAATTAAGCAATAATAAATGACGATATAAATGGCTTAAAAGTTAGGCCACAATAAGTCAATATTTAGTTAAATTTTAAAAAGGATAAATTATGCAAAATAAACGAAATTAATAAAATTATGTGCGTCAAAAATTAGACCCAAAAACAGAAATGTAAAATTTTAAAAAATCTGTCCGATAAATGTGAAATATCTGTTAAAAAAATAAAAAACACGACTGACAACTCACATAGCCTATGTCACTCGGAGGAATGCAAGGAATCTAAAAATACCTCTCACATCAAAATCTGTTACGCCGTTCAGGACTTATGGTGGAATAATGAAACTTACATACATACAAACATACATATATGAGCCCTGAAAACATAACACTCCTTTTATGGTCAGTCGTGTAATTAGGCTAAAAATAAATGGAATTTCCTCACGTGGTCCCCGTGAGCTCGAGCCGTACTTACTTCGTCCTAAAACAAAAGAAAACAAACAATTAGACACACGAAATAAACAAATAAACATAAAATACATAAGTCCAAGTCAAAGTCAAATATTTTTATTCATGTAGGCTTAAAAATAGCACTTATAAATCGTCACTTTCTTGTTTTTTAGTTAGTTGACGTCAAAAAAAATTGACTTAAAGCTAAGGTTACTACCTCCAAAGCGCAAGTGGAGAAGAGGCAGCGCTACAAACTCCACTGCTGCATTTTCTCCAAAGACGTCATTTTACAACATATATGTGCCTTACAATTAAAGAACTATGTATGTGGACGAATATACATTGAATATATATATTTATTAAATGTAAATATAAATTTATAAATTAATAAAAATTATAAATTAATAAAATGTCATTGTAAAAGTAAAAGTAATAATAATGTACACAATATGCCAGATAGGAAATCATGTACAGTCTTAGGAGGTCACTGTACCAGGCTCGCAGGCCACGCATTTTTGTCATTTACATAATCATCCGTCGTATAATAGGCCTTCTTACAAAGTGTCTCCTTAATATAATGTTTAAATTTCTTGTCAGGCATATCAAGGACAGATTTTTGGTATTTTATTATAATAGCGTATACAGTTTCCCACAAATGATTTCCTAACCCTCTAGCCAGTCTGTGCCCTGGAACGTACAAGTTATGTTTGTTTCGCAGGGGATAGGTATTCTGTGACATCACAAACTTTTTTGAAAGAAGAAATATTTTTCCTAACCTGCATAATGTTATCAAAAATATATTGGGATGGTAAGGTTAAAATATCTATATCTTTGAAGAAATCTCTGAGTGAATTCTCTTTTCCTTAATCTTGTAAATAAAACGAATAGCTCTTTTTTGAAGTATAAAAATTGTTTGTATGTCGGAAGCTGCTCCCAAAAAGTATAGGCCATACGACACATTAGGCTATGGAAATAACTAAAATAAACCAACCTAGCAGTTTGCCACATCCGTCAGTTGTCTGATTCGTCTTACAGCATAAGCCGCGGAATAGTTTTTTTAGACAAATTAGAAATGCTTAGGCACCCCATTGTAATTTAGAATCTAATGTTATTCCTAAAAATGTGGTACTTTCAATGAACTCTCTAACTTATTACTATTTATATTGATATCAACATGGGCCTGCCTAACATTAGGGAAAGCGTAAATTAAATGCAATGGGTCTTACTTGCATTAAGCATCAGGTTATTAGCAGAAAACCAGTCTGATATGGCAGACAAAGTGCTGTTTACAGCATCCACATTTCTAACTATGGGCGGTCAGTCTTAAAAATTAAAGACGTGTCATCAGCAAACAACACTATACCAGTCTGCTTCTCAACCATATAAGGCAGGTAGTTGACATAGACTAAAAAAAAAGGAAAGGTCCTAAAATTGAACCTTGAGGTACGCCAATCATAACTTTTGATCCCCTTTTAGATTTTTACGTTATTTAAGTCTACAGTCTGCAGCCTATCACTTAAATCTAGATTTTATTAGTTCTATTGATTTAGTGTCAAAACCGTACTAAGAGAGCTTGAGCCAAGAGAGTCTCATGGTCAACACAGTCAAACGCCTTAGATAAATCACAAAACGCTCCAATTGCATCCTGTGAATCTTCCCATGCATTGAAGATATGAGTAACCAAAGCCTACTCCCGCATCAAGTTGTGCATTTACCACTAGTAAATCCAAATTGTTGGCCGTGAAATAGATTGTGGATATTAAAGTACTGTTTCATTTGACTAAGCATAATCTTTTCAAATACTTTTACTCAAGACTGGCAAAATAGATATAGGCCTATAGTTGCCAGGCTCTGATTCTCACCTTTTTTAAACAGTGGAATTAATTTGCTGGGTTTCATTAAATTTGGAAAAATGCCTTGGTCAACACATTCATTAAATATATAAGCTAAGTCGACAGCTATGATATACATAATACAAAGGCATGACGAGAATTGTAAAACACATGTAATGTATAATAGAATAATTTTGCAACTTTTCAGCACGAGTTTATTCGGGTTATTGTAAATTTGTCCCTAGAGTTAATTCGGTATCGGTACCTAAAAACTTTATGTAAATTCGTCCCTCGTTGTTATTTATATAGTAAATTCGGTACGTAAGGTTTTTCGTACAGACAGCAACAAAAATAAAGCACCCAATATGATAAAATCAGGTATTTTTTCTTTGGTTAAGGCACAGGGCGAGCGCTTCATAGAAACGGCGCGTCAAATATACCTACTACTACAAATGAAACTGTATATCCGTGAACACGTCAGTAACACGTCAATGTGTGCGTTTTCATAGTCGAACGTCCCACAGTTACACAAGAACGGGGGAGAAGTGCGGAAGGAGCGGGGGGGTGCCATATTGCGGGAGGGGCAGGGAGTTTCCTTTCTGTACGTAGTACTAATATTAATTCTGTGGTTAAGGTATAAATATTAATTTACAACAATAGCTTCAGAATTTCTCTTAGGTACGTCTAGTTATTTAAATATCAAAACAGTCGGGTTAATTTTAATGCATATGTATCAAAAGTATGACGAATTATTTTTATATACAAAATCCTTCAAACTTTGATATAATTACAGCCAGCCAATTCGCTTGCGATTAAGTAAATCAATCAGGATAATAAATCATCGTTAGTTTTTAATGTAATGATCACTGTATAATATAGTTATAATCCTAACTAATATTATAAATGCGAAAACGTGTTTGTTTGTTACCTCTTCACGCTTTATCTACTGAACCAATCTTCCTGAAATTTCGCATACATATAGTTAGAAGTACTGAGAAGCACAAAGGGTACCTTTCATCCCGATAAAAACCACTGTTGCCGTGGGAAATTCACGCGGGCGAAGCCGCGGGCAAAAGCTATAAAAATGTAATTATTAAATTCATGAGTTCTCATTATGTCTTGTAAAATGTATGTATTTCACGACGCCCATGTATGAAACATTACAAGTAGCGTAATATTTTAAAATTGTATGTGTTGGTTGACCATAATACACCCCCTTTTTGCGCTATTATGCGCAATGATAGGCCATATTGAATGTTTTTGAATATGCTTAGCATGTATACTCCGTTCATTCTTACCTGTCCTATTATGTAAACAATCTTCACAGTACTTTTTGTTGAAAATAAATCAAATATTAGTTCAAACCTAAACATTCTAAAGTTAAACATTTATTAACCACGAAAGTGATTTCCTAAAAAGTCTATTTTAATTTATACAGGATGTTTCTTAAATTATTGGCATCCTTCTACTGGTGAAAGTACTCATGAACATGAGCAACTTTTTGTATAGGACTGACTCAATCCGAGGGAAAAAAAAATCAGCTGTTCCATACAATTCGGGTGAGTAGGTATTGGAAAATAGTAATACATGAGTACTTTCACCAGTAGAAAGGATGCCAATGATTTAAAAAACACCCTGTATTGTTGTAAAATCATAAAAAGACATGGTAAGATTGTTTACATGATAGGACAAGTAGGTAAAAACGGAGTTTACTTAAAACCTGTCATTTTTAATTAAGTTCAAATGCGCAACTGTCAAAGTTAACGTTAAAGTTTTTAACCTTCCACGCAAGCAGAGGGGTGTTATAAGTTTGACGTGTCTGTGTCATCGTAGCTCAAAAACTGATTGTCTGATTTAATATAATTTTGTCGGTCATGCACTGACTGTCACACCGGAGCGCGGAGGTCCCGGGTTCGATCCCCGGTCAGGTCAAGATAGAAAATGATCTTTTTCTGATTGCCCTGGGTCTTGAATGTTTATCTATACAGGGTTATTGGTATTAAACGCAAAACCTTCCTAGGGGTGAAAGTACTCATAAATATGAACATCTTTTTGTATGGGACCGACTCTGAAATCTCAAGAAAAAAATAAACTGCTTTCCATACATTTTCAACCGACTTCCCAAAAAAGGAGGAGGTTATATGTTTCGATGTATGTATGTTTTTTTTATGTATGTATACCTGCCGATTTCTCCGCATACAGTGGACTGATTTCCGAAATTGTTTTTTTATTCGTAATGATATATACCAGATTGGTCCCATTTTAAACACGTCAAAATCTGTTCGGTAATTTTAAAGATACCTAACAAAATATAAAAATACCAACATTGCATTATAGAGCAAAAGCCCGCGATAGCATACCCTTCCTTATTTTATTAAAACTAAAGATTTTTTGTGTATGTTCCCAACGCAGAAATAGCGATTAGCGACTATAAAAGTTGGATCATGATTACTTGAGGCAGATTGTTGTAGTTTGTGGTAGCAATAACATTTAAAGTGGTAACTCAATTTCCTTAGTAAAGTTTTTTAAAGATTTTATTCCTAATAATATAAGAAATCAAGCCATCCATTGCCAGGCAATTGGTGCAGATATAAACCCCTGTTAGACATTGGTAACTTTACTAAATTATAGTTATATTTGTTTTAACATTATAAAAGATGAATATTACTTTGGAAGGCCCCATGTGCTTTTTATACCTATAAAAAATCATCCTTGCTATCCTCTATTACCTGCATAGGCAACTAAGATCCAAACTTCATACCTAGTCGCTAATATTTTTTATCCGTATATACCACGCAGAAAACATTCAGCATTTTTAAAATAAGGAAGGTTTGGTCATCGCGTGCTGGAGTCTATTTATGTGCCAAAAATAATAGACAATTTGACGGCATGTACAATGACATTTCAAATCAAACTGACATAAAAAGTTTCGAATTCTTAATTCTTTATTTTCGGCCACCAGTAAAAGAAAAGTTTAAGTTTTTATTAAAGAAAATGAAAAGGTGTAGAAGCACTAAAAATGATAAAATAAAACTTTTTTTCAAAAAAGTGAACCGACTTCACCTCATTCTGTAGGTAGAATGCTAATACATTTTTCTTTATTGTTATTTTATGATTTTAAGTTTTATGATGGAAGTCGGTTCACTTTTTTGAAAAAAAGTTTTATTTTTAATAAACGAATACCTAATGTATGGAACAGCTGATTGTTTTTTGAGATTTCAGAGTCGGTCCCATACAAAAAGATGTTCATATTTATGAGTACTTTCACCCCTAGGAAGGTTTTGCGTTTAATACCAATAACCCTGTATATGTATTTGTTATAAAATATAGTATCGTTGAGTTAGTATCCCGTAGCACAAGTCTTGAACTTACTTTGGGGCTAACTCAGTCTGTCCGTATATATTTATTTAGCCTGTGGCCGCGAACTTCGTCCGCGTGTAATTTATTATTGTCAATATCTCAAGTTCTAATTGACGTATCAAGATGAAACCTACGCCAGATTTTAAGTTAGACCTTCAACAATACAACGATGAAAACCGCATCAAATTTGGTCCAGTAGGTTTTGCGTGATGCGCGTACAAACACACAGACAGACACAAATTTAAAAATAATCGTTTTGGCTTCTATTAGCCCTATAAAGACCCCTCCTAGTTTTTTTTTTAAATTTCTCCTATGTACAGACACAGACCAGTTACAGTTTTATTATATGGATTGATTTTAAGTTTCATGTGTGGTGGCTCCCATCAAACTTGTGGTAACTTAATGAACTTAACTTTTGATGTTAATTGCCTAATATAAATAACTTATATGCGGTTACTGTACTACCGGAACCAAAAATTATTGACTTCCGAATCGATCCCAATACCCTTTGATCTTAAGTCATTAGAATCTTGAGTATAAAAAATATTCATTGAAAAATATACAAGCTATAGTGACACTTATTTCAAGTAAAATAAAGTTCAAAATGAATCAACTCGCGTTCTATGGAATCTTTGTTAATAAAACTGTTAACTTCAAAATAATTGATAATTATTTTAAAGCTTCAATCGATAAAAGATTCTAAAACAATAGAGTTCAGGTCGAATTTAAATATGGAATAAAAATTAAAAAATTCGATCGTTCGAATTATAAATTTTCAACGGCCAGAATTAAAAACCGATTTGTGTCAATGAATAATGTACTTTATTGGGTGTAATTAAGGTTTATAATAGCTTGTTTAGAATAGACAGTTGTTTATCAGTTAAACAGTATAATGACCAGTTATTCGAAGCAAATGTCTTCATTAAAAACTTCGTTGGTGGCTTGACCGACTGCGACTGGTAGGGTTGTGTTGTTCCTTTTTAACTATCGTTGGATTGGGAATATCTTGTGGGAATTTTGAGAAATATTATTAAATGCTTTGTTTGAAACTAAGAAAAAACTTGCTATTAAAAATGTTGACTGCCTTTCAAAAAATAACTATGAATCCTAAGGGCTGATTTCATCGATCTTATCGAAATCCGAGTTTATGAAAACTAAGTTTTATCTAAACGAGATTAAAGGTTTTCTTTAATCTCGATTACATACCAATTGATTTCTCCAGCTTATTTTGATCGCGTTTACGAAAACGCAGTTTACGGAAACGTAAGTATGAAGCATAGACAAAAAATTTGTGATGCGTCTTGTTTAATATTTTTTTGATATTTATTTATTTATTTCCATGCTACAATTTAATAGAAATTATAACTATAATCAAATATAATATTTATTTACACATAAAGAATATATTTTGCGACATTAACAATACCGGCAACGCTTTTAGAACATTTTTTTTCAGTAACTAAACGCATCTGCCCATAAACCCATCTGCCCAAACTGTCACGAAGACGTGACGGCTGACGCATTATTATAATCTCAACCTGTGTCGATTGTTGTTTTCTAATGTTTAAACTCGTTTATACGAGCTAAACGGCGGAAATCGGGCGGTTAGATTTGAAACCGAGATTAGCTTTAACTGAGTTTAGTTGATGTTGGTGAAATGCAAACTGGCGCTTTAAACTCGTTTTTTCGGCCAAACGGAGATTAGCTTCAACTAATCGCGATTAGTTTCATCGGTGAAATTGGCCCTAAGACAGATATATAAGGAATCCAAAACCTTACATATCCAAATCGGTAAAAGCATAGATATAAATAAACTCACATACTGGATGTTTATCTATACACTATATTTTTTTTTTTTTTTTTACTTATATTTTATTTTATTTTTGACTGTACACAATCTAGTGTATGTATAAAGTTAATGAATAGCCCCTCTGGCATGCTAGGCGACCAAGACTGTTTCATGAGTTTCTTTCGGCATTTCTTCCCAGCAGTGGTCGTTCCGAAATGCTAGTAGTTTGTAGCTTTGAGACATAAAATATTATGATTAAATAATTAGTTATCGACGTGAAAAAGAGCCTTCTTTGAAGGCCAAGTTTCAATAAAAAATTTTGACTTTGACTTTGACTTTGACAGGATGTTTTTTAAATCATTGGCATCCTTTCTACTGGTGAAAGTACTCATGAACATGAGCAACTTTTTGTATGGGACCGACTCAATCCGATGGAAAAAAAAATCTGCTGTTCCATACTATTTTCGGGTGAGTAGGTATTGGAAAATAGTATGGAACAGCTGATTTTTTTTTTCCATCGGATTGAGTCGGTCCCATACAAAAAGTTGCTCATGTTTATGAGTACTTTCACCAGTAGAAAGGATGCCAATGATTTAAAAAACACCCTGTATATCCATACTAATATTATAAATGCGAAAGTTTGGATGTGAGTTTGTGAGTTTGTGAGTCTGTGAGTTTGTGAGGATGTTTGTTACTCAATCACGCAAAATCTACTGGACGGATTTCGATGAAATTTGGTACAGAGGTAGATAATGACCTGGAATAGCACATAGGCTACTTTTTATCCCGGGAAAAAGCACTGTTCCCGTGGGAAATTCACGCGGGCGATGCCGCGGGCAAAAGCTAGTTTGTTATAAAATATAGTATTGTTGATTCAGTATCTCATAACACAAGTCTATACAGGGTGGAAACTTCATAGAAACGGGGCGTCATTATACCTACTACTACTACAAATGAAACTGTACATCCGTGAACACGTCAATGTGTGCGTTTTCATAGTCATAGCGTCCTAATCCGCAAACGAACGGGGGAGAAGTGCGGGGTACGCCATGTTACGGGAGGGGCAGGGATCCTTTCTGTACGTAGTACTTATATTAATTCTGTGCCTATACACAAGATTATTTTTATACTAAGACTTACATGAACCCTAAAAACATTATACTTCTGTTTTGGGCAGTCGCGTAGAATGGTTATGGTAACATTATGTTAATCACGAAATCTGATACTAATATTTAATAGTAAGTTTCATGCGAAGAAACTGGTGACACACCGTCCGCAAATTTGGAAAACAACAATGTCCTGTTCAGCGGATAAAAAAAGTTAGTTGCCACGGGACGGGAGTTATGTTAGGCCACCAAGACTGTTTCATGAGTTTCTTTCGGCATTTCTTCTCAGCAGTGGTCGTTCTGAAATGCTAGTAGTTTGTAGCTTTGAGACATAATATATTATGAATAAATATAATTAGTTTTTGACGTGAAAAAAAGCCTTCTTTGAAGGCCAAGTTTCAATAAAGAATTTTTAATTTTGATTTTGGACTCTCGGCAGATGTCAAATGTCAACTAAATGAGCATCGAAATGTTTCAGATTTTAAAAAAATATAAAAAAACAAACATTTAAAAAAAATATCATTAAATTCGGACCTGTTTCCTACAAGTTTTTGTAGGTAGGTATATAATTTGATTGCTTCGTTGCTTCTACTTAAGTTTTTCTAATATTTAACTCTGAAGAAAACCGTGTAGTGGAAATAGTGTAACTTATATTTAACCAAATGTTTACAAAATTAACTAAAAGTACATTTATTTTCGAAGAAAAAAGAACTAACTTATAGATTGACGTAATTTTCATTTTTTTACATTTTCCTAATCTCAATCCCAATAGTCTTTTTATGCCGAATTTATTTCGGCGTGTCCTCTTGACACATAGGCCTTCTCCAGGTCCTTCCAGTGCTTCCGGTCTCTGGACAGTCTGACCCATCAGCCCATCTCATCCTTAGCCGACCCTATTTTCCTAATATTTAACTCTATATACATAAGAAAGACAACCGACGAAGACACCGACGACCTGGTGAAATCGACGACCTGGTGAAACCGACGACCTGGTGAAGGTCGCGGGTTGCGCATGGATGCGGGCAGCGCAAGACCGGTCGTTGTGGAAATCCTTGGGGGAGGCCTTTGTCCAGCAGTGGACGTCTTTCGGCTGAGAGAGTGAGACATAAGAAAGAAAGCAATTGTTGAGCGCACGTTACGTCCGTATGTCCAAAAAACAGCAAATTCTCACTCAAATCCATCTTATGTTAATTTTATTACGTCCTACATTTCATAAATAACGTTCATTTGACATTTATCGCTTTATTATCTGTGCGACCATTAACGAGCGGGCATGACTGCTATTTGACAGTTAGTTTTTTAAACTTATTAATTATGCAACGCAAGGAAATTTTATTGGAATGCCAATTTCACAATTTTTTCGATTTTATTTCTTAATTGGAGCGTTTATTGGAGTATAAATCAATTTAATGTAATTAATCAACACATTTTTTTTAAAGCAGCTAAGGCATTTAATTATAATGAAAGTTTGTGAAAATTGATGTTTGGATGTTTGTTACTCTCTCACGCAGACTACTGCACAGATTTCGATGAAATTTGGTACACGGACAGAATGAAACCATTAGGACATAGGGTACTTTTTATCCCAAATCCCTAAGCTAGTAGGTACCTAAATAAAAAAAGGAGATCTCAGTATTAGGCAATCACAAGGAGTTTTATCTTAATCTACTTAACTTTGCTCAAGGGGAACTTCAAAAAAAAAAATATTCCTGTAATTTTTTCTATTATTTTGCTATTCCTGTTATTTTGCTACCCGTGTACCAAATTTCATAAAAATTCGTCCAGTACATTTTGCGTGATTGAGTAACAAACCTCATTTTACACGACTGACCAAAAGGAGTGTATGTTTTCAGGGTTCATTTTTGTATGTTTGTATGTATGGTAGTTTCTTTAGGCTTAACAGATTTTGATGTGAGAGGTATTTTTAGATTCCTTGCATTATTTTTTTATTGAGACTATTTTCATCCACTCAGACCATTAAAAATATTGGCTGGATGGATAATTAGCTAAATATTCTACTTCCTACCTACTAATATTATAAATGCGAAAGTTTGGATGTGAATTTGTGAGGATGTTTGTTGCTCAATCACGCAAAATCTACTGCACGGATTTAGATGAAATTTGGTACTCTCTCTCAGCCGAAAGACGTCCACTGCTGGACAAAGGCCTCCCCCAAGGATTTCCACAACGACCGGTCCTGCGCTGCCCGCATCCATGCGCATCCCGCGACCTTCATGAAATTTGGTACCTAGATGAAATTTGGTACACGGGTAGAAAAATACCGGGAATAACTCATAGGGTACTTTTTATCCCAAAATTCCCAATTAAGCGGAGCCCCGGAGCGCAGTTAGTATAAAAATGCACATAAAAACTGAAAATAAGTCTCTAAAATAATAAATCTTTATTATAAAATAGTTAAAAGCGTATCATTGCGTAAAATTGTTAATTATTTCTCTGATTTATATCGACATTGCTTGTTTAACGAACCGAGCCGTGGAACATAAAGTTTTTATTTCATTTTGCTTTTTATCATCTAATCTAATTATTATCTCAGTCACAAGATGTCCACTGTTGGACATAGACGCCTCCTATATTCGTAAACGACAAAACAAAAAAAAACGCCTTTGAAATGAAATGAAAATGGTTTTATTTAAATAGGCTAAAAAATAGCACTTTTAAATCGTCATATTCTTGTTTTTTTAGTTAGTTGACGTCATAAAATGACTTAAAGCTAAGGTTACACCGCCTCCAAAGCGCAAGTGGAGAAGAGGCGGCGCAACAAACTCCACTGCTGCATTTTCTCCAAAGACGTCACTTTACAACATATGTCTTACTACACCTTTAAATAACTTTATTCGATTTCAGAAAAACAAAAATGTTATTGCAGCTAAAAATCTAAAAATTAAAGTGATTTTTATTGTTTTAGGAAAAATGTGTTGAAAAAACACCAAAAATAGTACTTATCTATACTAACGTATTTTTTTTTAAATTACACAAATTTCTTGCAAATCTTTATATTGATGAAATTTGCAACACCCCTAAGTATATTCCCTAAAAATGTCCTTTCAAACAATCTACCGTTTACGTGTCCCCAAAAAAACCCCAAAACTGCCTCCTTTTTCGGAAGTCGGTAAAAAACGCCCGAAATACCGAAAAGCATGTGTTAATTGTATGTTAATGTATTTCTCATAAAGAATGTACACCACGCATTCCTTATTTTATCATAAGTTTATCTTAACATCTACATGCTTCTGAATTACTTAAATTGCTTTATTAATTTCAACTTTAATTAGGGCGCTTATTTTAGCTTGTAACAGCTTTTGTTTTGAGAATGCGAGTTTTGAAAAATAAACTTACTGACGCAATTTTTCGTCAAAAATAGCATTTATTTTTCCTTTTCTCAATTTTTTTTGTCTAATTTTGTTCCAGTAATCCTAACTAATATTATAAATGCGAAACTGAGTTTTTGTTTGTTTGTTTGTTTGTTACCTCTTCACGCTTTATCTACTGAACCAATCTTCCTGAAATTTTGCATACACATAGCTGGAAGTACGGAGAAGGACATAGGGTACCTTTCATCCCGGGAAAAACACTGTTCCCGTGGGAAATTCATGCGGGCGAAGCCGTGGGCAAAAGCTAGTACTTCATAAAAGAGTAAATATAAAGAGGAAGTGTCTGTAAGTTTGTTTGTAGGGTATAATCTGCGGAACTACTGAACCGATTTCAATAATTATTTCACCAATAGAAAGCTACATTATGCCTGAGTGACATAGGCTACAAATTATGTATGTACCTCCCGTGTGAAGCCGGGGCGGGGCGCTAGTACTGTTAAAACTCTATTTGGTTTGATCAAGACATTGCCCGCTGACTCATCTGACTGTCAAGTAAGGTTATACTCATGCATCGGGCCGCATATTAGGGCGTAGACCCCAAGAAACGTCATATGCCGTTTAGACGCTCCTACACCTGGGCATGACGGTCAATTGTCCATCTAACCAACTCAGTAAAGAGGGATTTGTTTGAGGAATATTAAAAAAAAAATCCCCTCTGGCATCATAGAGACCTATTGGTCTCTATCAATACAAACTGCTGACAGACTGCTGCTACCAATACAGGCAGGGAACAGTATTCTGTTAAATGTGTCACTTTGGGCGTTTCTTCTAAGCAGTGGTCGTTCCGAAATGCTAGTAGTTTGTAGCTTTTAGATTTATAATATAATCAAAAATGTAACGTGAAAAAGCCTGTTAAAGTTTATAATCATCATCCTATTTCCTACTAAAATTATAAATGCGAAAGTTTGGATGTGAGTTTGTGAGGATGTTTGTTACTCAATCACGCAAAATCTACTATACGGATTTCGATGAAATTTGGTATACGGGTAGAAAAATACCGGGAATAGCACATAGGGTACTTTTTATCCCAAAATTCCCATGGGAGCGAAGCCCCGGGGCGCAGCTAATAATCAATATACATGTATAAAATTCTTCAGTTACTGAGTGACTGACAGACAACGCACAGCCGAAACTACTGGGCGTAGGAAGCTGAAATTTGTCATGTAGGTTCCTTAGGGAGTGTAGGGGAGCACTAAGAGAGGATTTCCCGAAATTCCCACGGAAACAAAGTCCCGAGCCTATCTAGTTTCAGAACAAACATTCGATTTTGAACAAAATTCGCGAACGCACATTTACGCCATTGAATGCGTCGTAACATGAATTTTACAGACTTCTACACTAAGGCGTACGGGTCGCCTGCCCCTGTATAGCTCGGGGTATATCTGGCAGATAAAACAGCAACTAACCTACACACATGTTAGTATATCGGCGCCTAATTCGAAGCGGGCCTATTGGGTGGTCCGGCCACCCAGAAAGACGAAAGCTGTGGAGCTGTGTTGTAGTATAATTTATAGGAGTTTATTTTTAGCTTATTGATTTTAGAATTGAGCTGGTCGTGGAGTTCTGGGCTGGGGATGCCTAGTAGTGGCAAGAAAACTTATAGGATTCTTATCAGAATTTAATATATGACATGAAAATGAAAGAAGTTTTATTGACCCATTCTTAAGGCTTAAAATAGTACATTCGGATCCATCGCTCAACCAACTATCATTGAACTAGGCATTACCAATAACCACCGAACTAGGCAATATCGCGGATATGTTGCAGCCACGAGAATTAATATGTATTCAATTTTAGACCTTATCACATCGTCTTAATGATCGATATTAATTCTGGTGTGCATGTGTTGGTGTGGCAACAATGAATATACTTTTGTGTCTCCTATATGTATATGTTATCTGCAAAAGGGTTAAAAACTTTCCGAAACTAATATTTTATTAACGAACTGTCATTATTGTATCTGTTTACTACTGAAGGTATGAAAGACACATTTTTCTTGTCTGAAGACAATATATATCTAATATAATCCTTGAATATAATGAATGAAATAAGATATTTTGTAAATACATTGTAGAGTATGTTTTTAGGATTAATTATTAAATCGATGCATTTTTGTTAATATGCTCACTTTTATATTTTTGCTGTTCCTTTAATAAATTAAGTGACGTTGCATTTGAACTTTATAAAGATACAGTTAGATCAATTTATTAGTCTTATTAGAAATTCAAACATTATAAAAAATGTCGACTCCACTGCATCTCTGTCCGTCATTCGCTTGCTCATGTCACCAAAACATTTCAAGCCTGACTTACTGCGATAGCTATCGACTCAACACGACTCTATTTAAATATACACCGTATTCCGATCACAAAGAGTTAATATTTGCTTAACAACTACACTACATTTCTTATAAGACTCACGCACAATGAAATGTATACCTTATGATTTGCATTTTAAGTCATATTTTTGATTGACGTTCTTATTGTAAAGAATTGGCTATGTCAAGTTTTATTTGAAAGAAAAACTAAATCTAGGTTATATTTTACTGAAATTGTAACTTACTCATGAAACAATGTAATTTCATTATAATGATCTAATTTTTTTAGAAGAAAAATCTACTCTTAAAACTACAAAAAATTCAAGATAGATAATTTTATTCTAGCCTAATTAACTATTTAGATAGACAGTTTGTTTTACTAATATAAACTTAATGCAATAATGACAATAATATGTGATCTCGTGCGAAGGCGAAAAAAAAAACCATTTTATAAATGAAAATCTACAATAATATCCTTAAATCTAAAAAGAGTTTTTTTGTTCATATTTTTTTGATCAGCTTATACGGTCCTACGAAGGCTAAATCTTATTAATTATCTTTAAAAAGTCGTCAAAAAGTCACAGCTTAAAAAGTTGACTTAGCCAATACAGTCTGTATACGACTTTCAATCATTTCTAAACTGTATTTCTTACGCACAAAGATTCTTTTTCCAATGACAATTGAATTTCTATTTTAAGCTTGTGCCTGTGTGAAGTAATAGAGTCATCTTCCATGTTTTGGTCTTTTTGTCTGTCTGTCTGTGATGCATGTGTGTTTAGTGTTTAATCATATTTTGCCATTTTTTTTTTGTTTTTAATTGGTGCTTTGGGAATTCGGGCTGACATAATCAATGGTTGTAAAAATTGTGATTATTAGTAGGCTTTACAAGGTTTTTTGCTTGATTGTTGGATGTAAGACACAGTAGCCGCAAATGATGTGTAACATCTGACTCAATATGGTTGTCCACCACTAGCTTTCGCCCGCGTGAATTTCCCACGGGAACAGTGCTTTTCCCGGGATGAAAGGTACCCTATGTCCTTCTCAGTACTTCTAACTATGTGTGTGCGAAATTTCAGGAAGATTGGTTCAGTAGATAAAGCGTGAAGAGGTAACAAACAAATTCACTTTCGCATTTATAATATTAGTTAGGATTATTCCATCAGAGAGTCCACTATTCAGCTAAGCGTGGCCTTTAAATCTCACGACTCTTGGCTCTGTCTACCCCGTAAAGGATAAAGACGTGATTCTATGTATTAATACATTTACTTTTGTGCCAAACCTATGTGTAGAGAAACTAAAGGATTACTTATCACTACCACAGACAACAAAGAGAAATTAACATCAAAAAGAAACAAGCGAAGTCTGAGGCATTTGTTAGTGAACGAATTGAATCATCAAAATTAATTTGAGATTAAGACAATTATCTTTATGTGAGAGACGCAAATGCGCGTGAGTCATCCGGATGTGAGGTTAAGCGACTTTAGCGATGGCCTGTAGAGAGATGGGTTACTGAATATTGAGGAAATCTTTTTGGGTTCACCCAAATGTTGACAATTGGTATCTACACATGCCAAGAAGATTTTTGCATGGCAATCACTTGAATTGTGTACTCGGATTCTTCTTTGATTACGTCTTTATACCTTACGGGGTAGACAGAGCCAGAGTCGTGAGACTTGAAGGTAGGCTTACTGGTGGAATGGAGATTCAGTTCAGATATACAGGATGAATACAAAAACATTGATAAAAGTTCTACTGGTGAAAGTATAAAAACTTTTTGTATGGGACAAACTTAATGCGACCGAAAAAATATCAGTTGTTTGTTCCATACATTTAGGCGAGTAGGTATATTGTAGAATTGTATGGAACAGCTGTTTTTTTTAAAGTATCAGAGTCGTTCCTGTCTACTTACTTTCAAAAGTAAAATGCCATGTTATGGATTTACCCTGTATCGGGTGATACTGTATATTACGCCAGAAGCAGTCAGGCGGTTTAGAAACGGACACCAGGGTACGGGTCAGTTGACCTCACATTCCACATTAAGTGCATCTCTCTTTAGTCGTATTTCCTCATTACTGAGGATCGTGGTCAATATATGGAATGAAACACACACAACGACTCTCTTGGCAATTTTTAATGGAGTGGTTTGCCATTGCCTTTTCCATTTCACATACTTGCTGATAATCATCAACTAGTGTGCAGGTTTCCTTACGATGTTTTCCTTCACCGGAAGCAAGTGGTGGTCGATTACATTGCTACATGAGTCAGATTGGTATAAAAATTCATGTGACACGGGCAGGATTCGAACCTGGGACTTTGCTGCCACAGGCGGGCGCCCTCCCTACCACTTGGCCACCACCGTTTCGCTAAGTGCTTCTTGATTTTTGTTAGCCCTAGATACGTAACAGTACAATGAAACAACATAATCAACTTACATTTTTTCTCTATACACCTACTTGATAGACGAAACCAAAAGATTTGAAAAAAAGCTTTTTAATCCGACTAAAGCTCCTTTTAGACGCTTATAAGCAATGCAGTGAGTCAGTATGCCACCCAACAAGAATATGTCTTCCGTCTCGCTCATGCGTATAGCTTTGTCCCGCTCGCACATTTTTTTTTATGTCCATTGAAGAGCGGACTGTCAAAATAAGGATTATAAAAGAGTTTGGATGGTTTTATGCAACAATTTTGTTACGCAATTGGACATTTAAAAAGAAAATGAAAATTAAAAATGAAAAAGTTTTTATTGACCCATTCCAAATTACATTCGCATTCAGGCGGATCCATCGCTCAACCAACTACCATCGAACTAGGCATTAACCTGTATCTCGAGTGGCAGAGGACATCGCGAAGCACCCGCCGAAATGAATACAATGGTAAATTATACCTAAATAGAAATGGTGGAAATGTATAAAGTACATGAATTCCATAATTCCCAAACTAGAGAAATCTGGATATTGGGAATTAAAGTAATAGTTACAATTTATACAGGATGTTTTTACAAATCATTGGCATCCTTTCTACTGGTGAAAGTACTCATGAACATGAGCAACTTTTTGTATGGGACCGACTTCAATCCGATGGAAAAAAAAATCAGCTGTTCCATACTATTTTCCAATACCTACTCACCCGAAATGTATGGACCAGCTGATTTTTTTTTCCATCGGATTGAGTCGGTCCCATACAAAAAGTTGCTCATGTTCATGAGTACTTTCAGACTTCCAGTAGAAAGGATGCCAATGATTTAAAAAACATGCTGTATATGCGATGTTAAACATCACAAAAAATATGTTTACAAACAAAGACAGATCTATTTCTTTAATTATCTACTAGGTTTTGGGCGCGACTTCGTCTGCGCATGATTTACTATTTACTATTGTTTTAATATCTCAGGTCCTAAGCGGGCGTGTCAAGATGAAACCTATCAGATTTTGAATTAGACCTTCAACAACAAAACTGTGAAAACCGCATCAAAATTGATCCAGTAATTTTTGCGTAATACTAAAATACAGACAGGCAGATAAATAGGACGGACAAATAATTTAAAAAAATGTTTTTGTCTTCTGTTGGCCATATAAACACCCTCATATTTTTTTTCTTAATAATATTTCCCATATACAAACAGACCAGCACTTTGATCCCAACAAGTAACCGAATAGACACCTTCTCAGCAGTGGTTGTTCCGAAATACTAGTAGTTTTTAGCTTTGAGACTTATATTATACTAGCTTTTGCCCGCGGCTTCGCCCGCGTGAATTTCCCATGGGAACTGTGCTTTTTTCCGGGATGAAAGGTACCCTATGTCCTTCTGCGTACTTCCAGCTATGTGTATGCGAAATTTCAGGAAGATTGGTTCAGTAGATAAAGCGTAAAGAGGTAACAAACCAACAAACAAATCGCTTTCGCATTTATAATATTAGTTAGGACTAGCCGCGCCCCGGGGATTCGCTCCCGTGGGAATTTTGGGATAAAAAGTACCCTATGTGCTATTCCCGGTATTTTTCTACCCGTGTACCAAATTTCATCTTAATCCGTCCAGTAGATTTTGCGTGATTGAGTCACAAACATCCTCACAAACTCACATTAAAACTTTCGCATTTATCATATGAGTAGGATAATTAAGTAAGTTATCGATTTGAAAAAGTACCTTCTTTGAAGGCCTAGTTTCAATAAATATTTTTTTGATTTTGACAATACAAAAATATTTCATGATTTTTTTTCAAACTATATGCACGTGACTTAACCATTCAAATAGTCTCTTGCGCATACGGCCATCCATATTGGTATTCACAAAAAAACCACATCCATGCAAGTGAGTGATGACTTAATTTTTAAAACCACCCGAGAAACCGGACGAGTACACACGCAAGCTTAACTGGGTACATCGCGAGACAGTTTTTTTCAAGGACACGATTTTTTTGCTGAAAAAAAGTTTGTAAATATATTTTTTTGTGATGTTATTAGTTAAATAATTCTACTAATGCGAAAACTTTGATGTAAGTTTGTTACTCAATCACGCAAAATCTACTGGACGGATTTTGATGAAATTTGGTACACGGGTAGAAAAGTACCGAAATTAGCACATAGGGTAATTTTTATCCCGAAATTCCCACGGAAGCGGAGCCTTGGGGCGCATCTAGTAATCTTTATATCGAGTGATCCGAACATTACTGTCTTATTTTAACCTAATTTTTCAAAATATTCTTCTTGAACTAACAACCATTTAAATGTCGATTCTTCTTCTTCTTCTTCTTATTTAAGAGCCGCGCTCTTGTCGGTGGAGTATACGCCATACTTCTCTGTTCTCGGCTTTACGTTTAAGGTCTTGATACGACACGACGCCTGCCTTCTCTTTAAGTTGGCTTACATAACTCTTTCTCGGTCTCCCTGGACTTCTTCTTCCATTTACCTTTCCTTCAATTATATTTTTATATAGGTCATCGTGTCGTATTAAGTGGCCGATCATTCTCCCTCTCCTCCAATAATGAATACAATCTATGGAAATTTAGGGAGGAACGGACACGAATAATGTGTCGATTCTACTAACATTAAATCATAATAGTGTCTCAATGGTGTTTTAATAGTAGGTATTTCCACATTACTTACAAGCTGTGTAAAAAAGCACTTATATTGAAACAGCATTGGGCATTATAGGCGGGGCATTTAAATTTTTTTTACCGACAAATTCCTACAACCATGATTCTTATACTTAACATTATTTTGATGTTTTTAGACATCCTTATATATAAAAAAAAGAATTTTGATGATCCGATATGAAATGGGAGGGGTAAATAAACTATACTGAATTGCTCGTAAACAAAAAAGTTTACAATAGAGATTACTGTTCACAATTAATTAGTAAGACTTCATTTACCTGTAAATAAAAGTTGGCCGGTTTATAATAAGGCTTTCTAGTCATAAAATGTATTTTTAACGTTATAAATGTCAATATGGTTTTTATTTAATTACAGGAAATCGGGTTCATAAACATGAGTCGTTTTTTAAAATTAAGATTGAATAATTCACATTACGTACGAATATACAATTTTCTCGACTGTAGAATTAAAAAAAAAATTAAAAGTTAATAAAAAAAACTGTTGTAGTCACCCTTATAAAAATTGAGGATATGGTTCATTACAATAGTATACGAATAATATATAAAAGTCACCATTGCTGGATTTTTTGTTTTTGTACAGGATGTTTTTAAAGTATAAAAATTACAACTCATTAAAAAATCCATTTCGGATTGTTATTTATTGGTGATTTTTTAAATCAAGCTTTTATTATTCGTAAGGAAACATGTAACAAAAATCACCCTGGTAGGATTTTTTGTTTGAGAGTTATAACAATATGAGTCTTATAATAGCGTTTAAAAAAAAACGGCAGTGGTGATTTTTTTTTTACACTTAAATTTGCAGTTGTAATATCATAATCTATGTAGTTTATAAAAATCACCATCGTAGGATTTAATGTGACCACCTCCATACAACTGAAAATTCACAGCCCCGACTATTAGACAAGACTGGGCAGAGGCCTATATCCACAATATCCTGCGTCTGTACCATCGTCATCGGATACGCAACTTAATACTTCACCCGCGACACATCTCAAAAAATAACCCATTTGTCTACATGTGGTTTTAATAAATAACTAGTTGTAACTCTTTCTTGGTTTTATTTGTCATCGGAAACCATAATTACGAGTGTGATGGCCTGTTTCTCTGATATACTTACTGATAAACATATTCACAGCAAATCTGACAGATAAATAAATATACATACATACATAGAATCACGTCTTTATCCCAGAGAGACAGAGCCAAGAGTCGTGAGACTCGAAGGCCACGCTTAGCTGAATAGTGGGCTCTCTGATGGAATGGAGATTCAAGTCTTCAGGTTGCTACCCTATGAGTGGAGGGATCCCCAGTTTAAGCCCTTTCCCTCGATTGACTTTTACAATCTGCGCGGGAAGAGAAGCAGCTGGCACATTCTATGTTTTTTTCTTTGCTCCCAGACCAGCATGGAAGAATAAATAAATATATACGGACAAATCACACAGATTGAGCTAGACCCAAAGCACAGGGTGGAAACTTCATAGAAACGGGGCGTCATTATACCTACTACTACTACAAATGAAACTGTACATCCGTGAACACGTCAATGTGTGCGTTTTCATAGTCATAGCGTCCCAATCCGCAAAAGAACCGGGGAGAAGTGTGGGGTACGCCATATTGCGGGAGGGGCAGGGAGCTTCCTTTCTGTACGTGTCCCAAAGTAAGTTCGAGACTTGTGTTATGGGATACTAACCCCCGGTTTCTGAAACGCAAATCAACGAAAAAATTACGTAGCAAGTTGATAATCTCTATTTAAAAGCAGTTTGGGTTTCTGAACAAGCCTAGTGACAGTGTGTCACTAGGCCGGATCGATTTGTTGTTCTAAATGTCAGATCTCGAATTAATGGCCGATTAAGGTAATTTTGGGTTTCCGGAAAGCTTTTTCGCATGTTGACAGCATTTACCCCCGGTTTCTGAAACGCAAATCAATGAAAAAATGACGTAGCATGTTGATAATCTCTATTTAAAAGCAGTTTGGGTTTCTGAACAAGCCTAGTGGCAGTGTGTCATCGATTTGTTGTTCTAAATGTCAGATCTCGAATTAAGTAATTTTGGGTTTCCGGAAAGCTTTTTCGCATGTTGACAGCATGTTATAGTCTTCAGAGATAATTCGCGAAAATCGACCAATTAACAAAGTGTCACAATAAATGTCACCAGTATTTTGTAAAATCTATCGATTTTCTAAGCGAAATTTTCAAAGAAAACATAAAACGAAAACGTTGTTCGTCTGAAATATATAAGTCGCAGTTTGTGGCTTCGCTCCCGTGAGAATTTCGGTATAAAATACCCTATATGCTATTCTTGAGATTTTTCTACCCGTGTAGGTACCAAATTTCATCTATATAGTAGATTTTGCGTGATTGCATCAAAACTTCCAATCTTTTATTCAAACTTGCGCATTTATACTGAAATTTCATCGACAAAAGCCCCAAAAAAATAAAGGAAAAAAAAACACAGATATGACCGGGGCTCGAACCCGGACCCCGCGTTTCAGAGGCAAGGTCTTTCCCACTGCGCCACGGAAACCGTCATATAAAGTGGCAAAAGTCGAATTTGGCATATGTTGTCAACGGAAGAGACAAAACTAGAGCGTTGGATGTTACAAGGAGTATTTTGAAACTCTTTGGATAGAAACAAACATGAATGAGTGAATGAAAAAAGTCAAACAGTCGATTAGATAATTTTACGGTGAATAGAAACCCAAAGTTGTTTAGCAGATTGTTAATTATGACACTCTGTTGCCAAATTCAATACTTGACATGCTTTTCGGAAACCGGGCGTTATAGTCTTCAGAGATAATTCGCGAAAATCGACCAATTAACAAAGTGTCACAATAAATGTCACCAGTATTTTGTAAAATCTATCGATTTTCTGCGCGAAATTTTCGATGAAAACTTAAAACGTTCGTACGAAATATATAAGTCGCAGCTCGTAGCTTCGCTCCCATGAGATCTTCGGGATAAAATACCCTATGTTATTCCCGAGATTTTTCTACCCGTGTACTAAATTTCATCCATTCGCTTAGTAGATTTTGCGTGATTGCGTCAAAACTTCCAAACTTTTATTCAAACTTGCGCATTTACATATTAAATAAATATAAATAATAAATAAAATATGGACAAATCATGTTCAATGGGACTGACATGTCATCGACAAAAGCCCCAAAAAAATAAAGAATAAAAAAAAAAACACAAACATGACCGGGGCTCGAACCCGGACCCCTCGTTTCAGAGGCAAGGTCTTTCCCACTGCGCCACGGAGGCCGTCATTTAAAGTGACAAAAGTCGAATTTGGCATTTGTTGTCAACGGAAGAGACAAAACTAGAGCGTTGGATGTTAAAAGGAGTAGGTATTTAGAACCTCTTTGGATAGAAAATAACATGAATGAGTGAATGAAAAAAGTCAAACAGTCGATTAGATAATTTTACGGTGAATAGCTTTTCAGAAACCCAAAGTTGTTTAGCAGATTGTTAATTATGACACTCTGTTACCAAATTCAATACTTGACATGCTTTTCGGAAACCGGGCGTAACTTAACGATACTATATTTTATAATAAATACATGTACAGATAAACATCCAAGATCCAGGCCAATCTGAAAAAGATCATTTTCGATCTTGACCTGACCGGGGATCGAACCCGGGACCCCGTGGTTCAGAGGCAAGGTTTTTACCACTGCGCCTCAGAGGCCTCTAGATAGATCTAGAGATACCTAGGCAATGACCGATAGAGCCATGATTTAAAGAAACATTGCAAAATCCTAACTACTCCTACTTACATACATACATACATACATAGAATCACGTCTTTATCCCTTACGGGGTAGACAGAGCCAAGAGTCGTGAGACTCGAAGGCCACGCTTAGCTGAATAGTGAGCTCTCTGATGGAATGGAGATACTCCTACTACCTTGTATAATATTATAAATGCGAAAGTTTGGATGTGAGTTTGTGAATTTGTGATGATGTTTGTTACTCAATCACGCAAAATCTACTGGACGGATTTCGATGAAATTTGGTACACGGGTAGTAACATATCGGGAATAGCACATAGGGTACTTTAGATACCTTTATATTTATATCCACAGCTATTTCTGCAAAACCCAAAGGTTGGCTGGTAGATAATGCCTTAGCATTAAGCCTACCTATTGCACGTTTACTTTGTATTTTTTCTACACTATAGGCACAGAATTAATATTAGTACTACGTACAGAAAGGAAACTCCCTGCCCCTCCCGCAATATGGCACCCCCCCGCTCCTTCCGCACTTCTCCCCCGTTCTTGTGTAACTGTGGGACGTTCGACTATGAAAACGCACACATTGACGTGTTAGACGTGTTCACGGATATACAGTTTCATTTGTAGTAGTAGTAGGCATATTTGACGCGCCGCGCCGTTTCTATGAAGCGCCCGCCCTGTGCTATAGGTAAAATAAATAAATAGTCCTCCATATTTTGGAATCGATGGTCCCTGCTATTATCCTTAGATGGCAGTAGACAAGGTAAATCACCTTTATAAAGTAAAAACACAAAATGATGAAGTACTAAAGTATTAGTTTTTTCTTCGCCAAAGATAGTGACAATATAATTTTTATCAATCCTTATCAAATAATCAAGGAATACAGTGCAGAACACTAACCATTTTTTAAAGCCCACTCAACCGAAACTACTGATTAATCGGACCATAGACTATTATTAATAGACAACGATTAAGCCTATCCATCAAGCCAACTTATCTCCGAGGTAGCCGTGTAAAATTATCGAAAAAAAAATCAAATCGTTATTTGTCAACTTAACTCAAAAACGCGGCTGACATTTTTTACTTCCTTTGCCAGACAAGCGAAAGTAATTAAAAAGTTAATTGGGAGTTTTCGGTGACGTTCTCTTTTTGAAATTCTTCAATGGCGGCATTGTAATTTAATTAATATTGGTGAGATATGCTATAGGGGTCCGGACAAGGTATTAGAATTGTTAAAAATATGTAATTTTATGATATAATACATATAATTGAACATATTTTGCGAATTTTCAGCGTGAGTTTATTCTCCTGAGTTAATTTATTAGAGCTCAAACTTTTTGGGAAAGTAAATTTTCTACGCGTGACGTCATATAATTGTAAGTTTAGTAAGAGCCGTTTTGGTATCGTCCAAAAATCGCTTGAAAATGTGAATTGTTTTTTGTTATATCTTGGGAAATACTTTGGTTACCTATTGATGTGATTCTTTTACTGATGATTCTATTATTGTGAGATATTTTGAAGGGGCATTAAAAAAAAAATTCCGGTCATCCTAAATTCCCATAGAGCGAAGCAGCAAGGTACAACCACTAGATCAAAATATTAACATTGTTTTTGTATTTCAAATACTTTGTTGTGTTTGGCACACATAATATAAACGAGAATGCTCCCGATTCAGAGACACCTAATATTAGAAACATTTAAAAAAGCACATCACTAATCTCATAAAAACAAATCACGACAGATTATAAACGCAATTAAAAAGATGTTGACACAAGATGGACGCCGAGTTCAATCCGTTCCGATCGTGTTGTGTGGCCTTCTAAATTAAATTTTATTAATTCAAATCATTTTTTATTTTCGCCGCGGCCGTAATGGTCGCATTATTTATTTTGTGGCTCGCGTTTGCCGCGTAAATCATACGGCGCTGTCATAATGACAGCGGAATTGGCGCCAAAAGCGGTGTTGTCAAATCCTCAAATGTTGACGTGAGGTTGTAGCTACTGGAAGTTCAGAGTTTTAGCGACATTTTTTTCCTAATTTTTAGTTATTATATTAAATATAATAAAACTCAGATCTACGGTAACCTTCTGTCTGTTTATTCAACAGACAGAAGATTACCGTAGATACAGGAATATCAGCTGGTATTCAAATAATAACTGCCAGGTGTTTGCGTACTGAATACAAGAAGGTTCAACTCTAATCATGACTGCGAATACCTAAATTCTAATAAACATGAGTCTCTGACTGTCTCTGATGTTTCTTTACATGGCATTAGTGACCTAATTTCACTTTTATTTGACAGGTATTAAGTTCAGTCTGCAACCACAGATTAGATAAATTCCCTACTCATGTGCCTGCAACTCAATAGCTGAGAGTTACTGATGCGTTGCCGGCTTTTTATGGAAGCTATAGGCTTCTTCCTTAGGAAGACCCCAATCTCTAACCTATTTGGGAACACCGTTGAACACTGTAGTTGACACCAACCACAAACCGTCAAGGAGATGGAAGTGGAACTTCTCCTGACGGGTGGTATGGTGGTGGAATTCATCTGCTAGTAAAAGATCGAATAGCCCCATCATCGTCACGAATTTTCCGTTATTAATGCCGGTTGTGGTAAGTAATTAACACGTTAACACTATAAACGCCATGACAGATGCAATAAATTTTATTGTGTCTAAAGCGACAACAATCAAATTTACCACATGACAAATAAAAACCCCCTTTTATTACCTAGAGACACCAGTCTTTTCTTTTTAGTTCTTTTATTATAAGACACTATTTTGTAAAGTGACGTCTTTGGAGAAAATGCAGCAGTGGAGTTTGTTGCGCCGCCTTTTTCCCACTTGCGCTTTGGAGACGGTAGTAACCTCAGCTTTAAGTATTTTTTTGACGTCATCTAACTAAGTATGACGATTTAAAAGTGCTTTTTTTAAGCCTACTTAAATTAAAAAAAAACATTTCATTTCATTTCGCCAGGCAGGTAAGGAAGAGTGACTTCGCTAGAAAGAACTGTGTATCCTTCCTAGTTATTACAAGAAAGAATAAATGTTTGTTTTTTAGAAAATATTTTTTATTCTAAAAGGTAAGAAGCATTAAACTTAACCCTTCCAGTCTAAAATAAACATCCAGAACAACCACACGTCAACGGCAGTATCCGATGCGTTTTAATGGATTATTAGTCTGTGGTAATGCGTTTGTTGACGTATTTGTGCGTTGGTCTGTTGCTGTTATGTTAGCAGGTTTGTAAAAATAAATCTTGGTATTCAAATAGGCACTTAATCCTTTTAAAGTAGTGATTTATACTTAAGATGCTAACTTAACAGTTAATTTAGAAAAAAAATTACACCCACTTTTGACCGTTTAACGAAATAAATGCAAAATATTGTAGGAATGCAAGAAAAATTACACCTCAAAAATCTCAATAAAGTTTATTTATATAACCTTTATTGTACAAAAAATACAAAATTAAACGTATAAGCTTAAGAGCTTTAAGTTAAATATTCTATAGAAAAAATCAAAAACAAGACAGATTTCACGATATATGTCACCTTCTAGCTCTACCTTCAATCTTCATCTTAACAGAACTTTTCTCCAATATTATTTCATGTTACAACAATTAAAAAATACACAGTAGCAAACGAATCAAATCCATCAAGGCGGAATGTTATTTTGACAGCTGTCAAATTAGTGTCATGGCGGTCCGTTTGAAGATTAGCCGTATAGTTAAGGGCATTTGTAAACTGTATACCTGTTTTGTTAAATTAACTATTGTTGAGAAGACTTTTGGTGATTAAAACGCGTATAAATCTTTGGCATAATGTTTGCTGCCTCTTTATTTGCGACTAGTGCTCGCGACTTCGTCCACGCGTAATTTACTATCGTTAATATCTCAGATTCTAAGCGGCGTATCAAGATGAAACCTACGCCTGATTTTAAGTTAGACCTTCAACAATACAACAGTGAAAACCGCATCAAATTTGGTGCAGTAGTTTTTCCGTGATGCGCGTACAAAAATATGGACAGACAGACAAAAGTTCTAAAGAATATTGTTTTCGCAAGGTGTTTTCGCTTCTATTTGACCCTATAAAGACCCCTTGTAGTTTATTTTCTTAAGTATCTTCTATGTACAAACACAGACCTGTTGCAGTTTTATTATATGTGTTGACTGAAAAGCTCGAACTACGGTAAATCCTAAGATTTTGTAGTAAAACCTAAGATTTACCAAGCTTTTAATGGTAAAACGAATAATTTTGTGATTCGCACTTTTATCACGTCATTCGCTTGGTAAGTCTCAGGAAATTTAAACATTATATTAAGGTAAATGACTGATAGATAAGGTTTAGGTTATTTTTTTTATGACCGCCCGGATGATTATGTAAATGGCAAAAGAAGGTAGGTTCAGGTTATTTTTTTATGACCACCCGAAAGACTTGAGGGAAGAATTACTCTTTGTTTTATTCCCAAACCCAACATTTACCACCTGTCAGTGGAAAAGCCTAGCATGTACTAAATTCTAATTGTCAAAAAAATTCATCCCATTTTCATTAAATCCTTATAATTTTTATTAATTTATAAATTTGACTTACTCTTAATATCTTAGAATTTACCGTAGTTCGAGCTTTTACAGTAACATATGTATTGATGAAAACAAATTACTCTGTTTTGTAGTCTAGTAAATACCACAGCTTTTTCGCAAAACGTCTACTCGCTAATCTCTACTTGGCTTGAGGACGTTCTTAGTCGTTTTACAATTTTATGACGTCAACTAACTAAAAAATAAGAAAGTGACGATTTATAAGTGCTATTTTTAAGCCAATATAAATAAAAATAATTGACTTTGACTTTGACTCGCTAATCTCTACTTGGCTTGAGGACGTTCTTAGTCGTTTTACAATCTGGTCTAGACAATGTTTTAATTACGGCTATTTGCAATAATAGTCATTAATTATTAATTTGACTATTTTATACTCATTAAAAATTGTAAAAACTCTATATTTCACCCATGTGACTTGTGGAGTTAAATGTTAAATATAGATAGACAGATAGATCAACACTTTATTGCACCATTAACAAATGCAATTTCTTCCAGCCAACCTTTGGGTGGAAGGAAAATAGACTTTTTTTTCACTAAATATATCTGTCTAAATGTATCTGTTTTACTATACTCTGTAACATACAGAGTATAGTAAAACAGAGTACGTCTCTGTGTCGTCGAATTTGTACGCGGCGTGGGCGCGACAACTCTATAGACCTCACACGTCGTGTGCGCAGGATACAGGGTGATCAGTTTGCGTGGAAAACATCGTGAGGGAACCTGCACATTGGCTGACTGTTTAGTTTACTAGTGTGTTTACGGCTACTGCCACTAGATGGCGGTAGTCGTAAAGTCATGTCAGAAGCCTAGGTGACTTGAATAAAATCTGACACCAGTGTTAGTAATAACACACTCGATAAGAAGTTTGCCTTGGTTAGTATGGAATGGGGCGCTGAGTTTCTGAAAGACCTCTCTCTCTTTAGTCGTATTCCTCATGACTGAGGGTCTTGGTCATTATATGGAATGAAACACACACAACGACTCTCATGGCAATTTTAATGGAGTGGTTTGCCATTGCCTTCTCCATTTCACACACTAGCTGATATTCATCAACCAGAGTGCAGGTTTCCTCACGATGTTTTCCTTCACCGGAAGCAAGTGGTGGTCGATGAAAACTAACATGAGTCAGATTGGTATACAAACTCATGAGCCCGGGCAGGATTCGAACCTGGGATTTTGTATCCACAGGCGGGCGCCCTACCACTCGGCCACCACCGCTTCTTTAAATCTCTACACGGAGAATTTGTTGTTGACGACTGTACAAGCTTTTAATGAGGTGAAACGTTCATCTTGATGAAGAAAACAAGCCAAAGACGAATTTTCCTTAATTTATAATAG
>CM031565.1:7035496-7149606 GCA_018467065.1 Ephestia elutella
ATTTATAATAGAGTTTATGTGGCTTAATAAATCAGATCAAGATATATATTTATATATGTATGTATATTTGCTTTCATATTTATGTAGTATATTTGTAGTATTTACCACAAACTTAGTCACTTTGTGCACCCATGCCATACTTATTTCTGTTTATCCCGAAGGTTGACTGGTAGAGAATGCTGTTAGCGTTAAGTCCGCCTTTTATACAATTATATTATTTTGATCTAATAAAGTTTTAAATAAATAAATAAATCAACTTTATGTCACAATCATAGAGTTAGATGAATCTGTAAAATATCAGCTTTATGATCACAATCATGTTGATATTTCAACAACGGCTAACCCGGTTTTGATGAAAACTTTAAATCACCTAAATAGCGTTAAGTTTAATAAATTATCGCATGGATAGTTTTTTAAGAACAAATAATAGTAATAATGAATGATTTAATAACTGAAAAGCTGCTGATCCGATTTTGATGAATAAACTTAAATAAAACTTTGAAATATATTTAAATAGAAAGAAAGACAAAGAAATACTAGGTTGATCAATAAATTTTTGGAAATACAATTAATTTCTAGGATACGTATATGTAAATTGTTGCTAAAACGGTGCTTACTTTGTTTATCAAAGTAATCACCTTTTTAGCTAATGCACCTTGAATAACGTTTCGCAAGTTGGTTAATTCCCTTGGAATAAGGACTTGATCCTGGGACTCAAAAAAGGCTCTACAGCACACATCACCTTATCGTTTATCTATAACTCATTGATAAGTGTCCTATTCCAAGAACTTATTGATCAACCTAGTAGAGAAAATAAATTTATTGGCCAAACACTAACTGCAACTAGGTAAATACATAACAAAGACTTATTAATAAACTTTTATATTGTACCTAGGATTTATACTTTATATTAAACTATGTACTTTTAATAGAACTTTTTTTTTATTTAAATAATTAATCATCATCCCCCTGTATCTAAAACTCGTAAAAAAGAAACCTCCATCTACCCACGCGTTGGATTTCGCATAAAGTGACTGACTAAACGTACATACATACACACATTCGATTGCTTTTTTTGCGGCTTACGTCTGAACATAGGTCTAGCCTGTTCTATAATCCTAACTAATATTATAAATGCGAAAGTGAGTTTTATTTGTTAGTTACCTCTTTACGCTTTATCTACTGAACCAATCTTCTTGAAATTTCGCATACACATTGTTAGAAGTACTGATAAGGACAGGGTACCTTTCATCCCGGGAAAAAGCACTGTTCCCGTAGGAAATTCACGCTGGCGAAGCCGCGGGAACAAGCTAGTAGAGTATAAATGGATTACTATAAAGATATACTCTACATAAACCTACAATATATCTTTGCTCTCTACATCATTTCTACCCACGGGAGTAAAGCCGTGACAATTTCGAAATAAAAAGTACCCTACATATTACTCTTGGTATTTTTCTATTCGTATACAAAATTTCATCGAAATCCGTCCAGTAAATTTTGCGTGATTGAGCAACAAACGTACATGCTCTACACTACAAAGTTTTTCATTTATTTATAAATACAAGTAGCGTCCCGAGGCTTCGCTCTCGTAGGAATTTCGGTATAAAGAATACGATATGTGCTATTCCCGGTATTTTTCTACCTGTGTACCAAATTTCATCGCAATCCGTCCAGTAGATTTTGAGTGATTGAGTAACAAACATCCTCACAAACTCACATCGAAAATTGGATACTAGCTGCGCCCCGGGGCTTCACGCCCGTCATCCAGTGGGAATTTCGGGATAAAAAGTATCCTATATGCTATTCCAGATGATATTCCACCCGTATACCAAATTCCATCAAAATCCGTCCAGTAGATTTTGCGTGATGGAACACCAAACTTCTACACAAAGATCCAAACTTTTGCAAAATAATATTAGTGCGATAATGAAATTTGATAAACACTAATTAAGATTAAAAATAGGTTTTACATGTACGTTCAATGAAAGGCTTATTTTGACAAATTAATTCCGCATACTGTTATAATTATCCGGGATAGGGCTGTCACTAGATAGTTACAGATTTATTTTAAACATTTATTTATTTTTTAAAATAAATCAATTCACTTTATTTTTATTTTTATATGTATAATAAAACTGTAACTGGCCTATGTCTTTACATAGGAGATATTTAAGAAAAAAACTATACGGGGTCTTTATAGTTTTTATTAATAACTAGCCTGTGCCCGCGACTTCGTCCGCGCGTAATTTACTATTAATATATATTTTTTTATTTTATCAATACATCTAATAAAACTGTTACTGGTCTGTGTCTGTACATAGGGGATACTTAAGAAAAAAAAACTACAAGGGGTCTTTATAGGGCAAATAGAAGTAAAAACAATATTCTTCAGAATTTTTGTCTGTCTGTCTTTCTGTCTGTATGTTTGTACGCGCATCACGCAAAAATAACTGGACCAAATTTGATGCGGTTTTCACTATTGTATTGTTTAAGGTCTAAGTATATTGTTTTCGCTTCTATTTGCCTTATAAAGACCCCTTGTAGTTCTTTTCTTAAGTATCTCCTATGTACAGACACAGACCAGTTACAGTTTATTATAGCCCTACGGGAAAAAGGCGTGATAATGTATGTATGTAATATCATAGAAATAGGTAAGTATACAATATGAGTACACGAGTTCTGCTTATCTAAAAAGAATCTCTTCCTAGTAGACCGTGAGGTAGACTAGCTGACTTATATCAGTTAAGTTTCAAATTAATACATACATATTATCACGCCTTTTTCCCGTGGGGGTAGGCAGAGACTAGCGATTTCCACTTGCTACGATCCTCACAGATCTCTCTTGCTTCCTCTACACTCATCACTCTCTTCATACATGCTCTCCGGTTATGTGTGCTCCTAATATCCCTCTAACTAATCCAAAGCGTTCTTCGAGGTCGACCCTGACCAACTCTTCCATTCACCTCTTCCTTTATAAATACCTTTCGTCAATCTCTTGTTTCAAATTAAAAATATTACAATAGTATCGACAACCCTGTGCTATCGACTGGGTGGCCCGCGCGTCTACACTGCAGGAACAAAACGAACACGCCCGTAGAGCGAGACGGAACGTGTGACGTCACGCGCCTCTCGCTCGCACGCGCAATTTATCGCGATATTTTTATGACGGTTACGGTGCGTTTACATTAGACATGTAATAACTTTTTCTTTTCTATTTTGTATAAAATAAAATATATAAAATTCTTCCGTTACTGACTGAGTGACTGACAGACAACGCATAGAAACTACTGGGAGTAGGAAGCTGAAATTTGGCATGTAGGTTCCTTAGGGAGCGTAGGGGAGCGCTAAGAGAGGATTTCCTCGAAATTCCAACGGGAACAAACTCCCGGGCCCTGCTAGAGTAAAAAAATGTTAGGTCGTATAAACTATAGGGGCTAGAAGGGAAGAAGGTCGATGGACCAAGGCAGTAACGGAGTGGTGGCCGAGATAGGGAAGACGACCAGTAGGAAAGCCACCAGCTAGTCAGATGACATTGTCTGCGTTACGGGAAATCGATGAATGAGACTGGCACAGGACCGTAGTAAGTGGCGTCAAAAAAGGGAGGCCTATGTCCAGCAGTGGGCTAATATAGGCTGAAAATAGATAGAATAGATAGTAAACTATAGCTTGGACCTTGGTGTAGACTGCAAGAGAAATGCGAAAGTGAGAACCATCTTCCTGAAAGTTAGAAATACTGAGAAGGACATAGGGTACCTTTCGTCCCGGGAAAAAGCACTGTCCCCGTGGGAAATACACGCGGGCGAAGCCACGGGCAAAAGTCTTATATAATCTAAACACACAGACCACCTACCCCTGGGGTGAGGTAGGTGGTCTGTGTCTAAACATGATTTAGACTATTTCTAAACATTACAGGTGAATTAAGTTATACCATGTCTAAACATTATTACAGGTGAATTAAGTTATACCCAAGTTATTAATACACTTACTTTTGTGCCAAACCTATGTGTAGAGAAAATAAAGGATTATGTTATTATTTTATTTATTAGAAAATCAAAATCAAAAATCAAAATATCTTCTTGTCAAACATAGAAATGATCCAATTACAAAGACCAGCATTCAGATCAATTTCCAAAAACAAACTTTAAAATTCATTCAAGTGTTGTAATTAAACACTCGAAAACAAAAGACGGTTAATCCCCGCTCAATAAAAAAAACGCAATTTCTTTCACACCCCCGCCTGGGGGCCTGACTAATGATTCGGAATAGATTGTTTATCTGCGGACTTCAGACGTGTGCTGACTTTGCCAACGATACACGTAGGGTTGAGAAAAAAAAAACTTAAATTATAAATGCGAAAGTGAGTTTGTTTGTTAACTCTTCACGCTTTATCTACTAAACCTTTCCTAAAATTTCGCATAACATAGTTAGAAGTACTGAGAAGGACATAGGGTACCTTTTATCCTGGGAAAAGGCATGGTACCCGTAGGAAATTTACGCGGGCGAAGCCGCGGGCGAAAAAAAACAAATAAAATAAAAATAAATAATAATTAAAAAAATAAATAAAAAATAAAAAACCAATGACGAAATGGACAAGATATTTTTTTAAATTGGAAAAATAACAGCGTTTAAATAATTGTTATCGTTACTTCGCTCACTAGTTGGCAATATTGGCGATTGAGGTCTGTCAGATGGTACAATACTGTCATTTGAATTTGACAACTGATGACAGTATTGTACTATCTGACAGACTTCACTCGCCAGTAGCGTCAACTAGTGAGCGGAACAAGCTAATTATTCAAAAATAAAAAACACGACCGACAACTCACATAGCCTATGTCACTCGGAGGAATGCAAGGAATCTAAAAATACCTCTCACATCAAAATCTGTTGAGCCATTCAGGACTTATGGTGGAATAAAGAAACTTACATACATACTTACATACATGAACCCTGAAAACATAACACTCCTTTTTTGGTCAGTATAAATACAATAACCCAATAACCCTCATTAAAATCAGTATAAGCTGCCAGCCCTAACGAAGAAGTAGGGTGAGCAAATTAATGTACCATACTATGGGACGTTTTATAACGCCTGTTACTTAAATATATAAAGTGCCCGCTCTGTTGGCGCGGCGATAGCTTCAATGGAATTTTTATCACATTTTTAGGGGAACTATCGGCAATTTTAGAGGCAAATATTATGTTGCAAGCTACAGTCAAAACTTCAATGAAGCTACTTATAAAAAAATCACAAAAACCAAATAATTGCTTCCATGCTGGTCTGGGAGCGAAGAAAAAACATAGAATGTGCCAACTGCTTCTCTTGCCGCGCAGATTGTAAAAGTCAATCGAGGGAAACGGCTTTAAACTGGGGATTCCTCCACTCGTAGGCAATGGGCTAGCAACCTATCACTATATCTGAATCTCCATTCCATCAGGGAGCCTACTACTCAGCTAAGCGTGGCCTTCGAGTCTCACGACGCTTGGCTCTGTCTGCCCCGTAAGGGATAAAGACGTGATTCTATCTATGTATTTATGTACAAAAACCTTTTTTCTTTCTCGGGTCTTCTGGAAGAAATTTCTGTAGTAATAAACCTTAGTACTTCGCCCGGGCTTAGCAGAAGGGGAAACCCCAAGAAGAGCTGGCGTGATGTCGTCAAGGAGGTTAGCGTGTCAATGGTCTCACAACTAAGGAGGAAGACTGTGCGAAGTGGAGAAGAAGAAGTAAGAAAGCGGACCTTGGGCACAGGGCGGGCGCTTCATAGAAACAGGGCGTCAAATATACCTACTACTACTACAAATGAAACTGTATATCCGTGAACACGTCAGTAACACGTCAATGTGTGCGTTTTCATAGTCATAGCGACCCAATACACACAAGAGCGGGGTATAAGTGCGAGGGGTGCAGGGGGGTGCCATATTGCGGGAGGGGCAGGGAGTTTCTTTTCTGTACGTAGTACTTATATTAATTCTGTGCTCTGGGCTCACGCACTTGTTGAGGATGCAACTGGGAAAGCGCTCAGATGAGAGAGGTAAGAATGTTAGATCTCTTACGTCATTTTGGGTAATATGTCACAACGATGACTGTAGTCTGAGACGTCACATGTGACGTTCAGGTTCAGGTACAGTATTAATATAAGTAGGTACAGTCCGCGAGGCCTAAGCTAAGCTTTGCATTTGTGTGAGTGATTCCGAATAGTAAGTGCGCAGCAGATTGCGCAGAACAAGTGACATCTCACACATCACGGTGGTTGTCAAAATGTTGTACAAACACTGCCTTTTTACACTAACTGTGTGCACTCACACAAATGCAAAGCTCAGCTTAGACCTCGCGGACTGTACCTACTTATATTAATTCTGTGCCTGAACGTCTACGTACAGAAAGGATACTTCCTGCCCCTCCCGCACAATGGTATCCCCGCACTCCCCGCACTTCTCCCCCGTTCTTGTGTGTATTGGGACGCTATGACTATGAAAACGCACACATTGACGTGTTACTGACGTGTTCACGGATATACGTTACATTTGTAGTAGTAGGTATATTTAACGCCTCGTTTCTATTAAGCGCCCGCCCTTTGGTTCAGGACTGCGTCGAATCCCTTATTTTATTGAAAAATCGATATTATTCCCAAACTAAATGACGTCATAATAACATCATAGATGAAATTGAATCACCACACAGAACCTATAATTATTCTCAATAAACGCAAACAAGAACAAATGAATTATCACTCAAAAAGTCTAAGGTGATTGTTTCAAGGTAAACTAATTTATTTGCTAACTGTACTTGCTAATACTCAGGCAAATTACTCAAAATAACTATTTTGAGTAAACAAATTATTGCTTCAGCTCATTTTCTTCAGCATCATAAGCAATTACGCAAATTGCGAGTAATTAACGTTAAAATAAGAAATATAGTCATAGAGTAAGGAATCTTTAGTAGATATAGTTTTACTAGATCATGCAAAAATCAAAATCAAAAATTCTTTATTGAAACTTAAATTGGCCTTCAAAAAAGGCGTCAAAAACGAATTATTTAATCATAATATATTATGTCTCAAAGCTACAAACTACTAGCATTTCGGAACGACCACTGCTGAAAAGAAATGCCGAAAGAAACTCTTGAAACAGTTTCAATGCATGCTTTAAAATCAATCAACAACCATTTATCAAATAATTAAAAACGAGCTTCTGCCCGCAATCTTCGCCCGCGCGTATTATACTATATCTCAGGTTCTTAGTGACATTCATACATGAGTCAGATTGGTCTATAAACTCATGTGGCACAGGTAGGATTTGAAAACGCGTCTTATCCGACCTCAGACTCATTGTCATTGCCACTCAACGACCACTGCTACAAAAAAAAATATTTAAAAAAAATAAATTCTGTGTATGATAGTAACACTTATGAGGAAGGCTGTAGGCAATCCAGAATTCCCTGCTTGTTATTTTCATATTTATTGCATCCAGTATTTTTAGGTCCTTGTTGCAAATTGCGCGAAAACTTGTAACTGTCAATTTTGACAAGCCGCCATCTTGGAATCTCCAATGCTCCTCGGATAATTACTTGAACAATTAGTTAAGTTGGCTTCAAATACACCGCACCGAATTAGCTACTGCTTTTAAGTCCTACTTGGGTATGATTTAAATACTATTTAAATCCTTATCCTAATTTTCTAACCAATATTATAAATCCGAAAGTGACTTTGTTAGTTTATTTGTTTGTTACCACTTCACGCTTTATCTATTAAACTAATCTTCCTGAAATTTCCCATACATATTGTTAGAAGTACTGAGAAGAACATAGGATACCTTTCATCCCGGGATAAAGCACTGTTCCCGTGGGGAATTCATGTGGGTGAAGCCGCGGGCAAAAGCTAGTTGTTAATAAAAATACAGCTGATTAAAAATAACTTTCTAATGATGAATGATGAAAAGATTGGTTCAGTAGGAAGAATATGTTATACATAAACAAATCATATTACATTACAATCATTCTCAAGTATGCTTTGTTGTTTCGCAGGTTTAATAGTAAATATTGAGTTATCTAAACAAGTAAATAGATACAAGTACATCAAGTTACGGAACAGTACGGTCATATACATGGAACCCTAAAAATTGACTTAATTTGGGTCACCAAGCCCAGACAGTAACATATCAAAAAGTATGCGATTTATGAATTGATTCATAAATAACTCGTTGCTTCTCTTTCGAAAGATAAAGATAATTTAGAAAGATACATGGAAAAAATAAGAACTTCGATGGTCGAATAATACTTCAAAATTGTAGAACAGAATTTGATGACATTTGGCACATTATAAAAATAATCATTGAGCTTTCAAATAACAATTATTTCATCTACAATTACATTGTTATATTCATCTATTGTTCAAAAAGAACCAGACACATTTCATTCTGTATTCGGTATCTTCGACAAAAATGCAGTGTTGTTACGTTACGGTGTAACAGTCAGCCTTAGGTTAAGAAGCCAAAGGTGGCGCCTCGTTAATTATCCCCACACGGTTTTGGAGTTATTGACGAACAAACAGACTAATTGTCTAGTACTGTAGATGTTTACATTTTCCTGCAATTAGAAAATACATATCCCATTCATTCACTAATATACCTAAATGCGAAAGTTTGGATGTGTGTAACTTATGTTTGTTACTTAATCACGCAAAATTTACTTGACATATTTCAATGATATTTATAAATATATAAAATTTATAAATAGATTACGCACTGAGCACGGACTCTGCGGTGAATATAATTTCAGGTATGGTTGGCGAAGCTCACCGGCATGCGATTGTGGTGCACCCGTGCAGTCTGTCCACCACATCATCTACGACTGCCCAAAAAGAAAATATGCTGGCAACTCCTGGACTTGTTCTCTCCGGATGCGAACGCAGCCCAATGGGTTAAGAATTTAGATATTAGGTTATAGCTACTAGTTAAATATAACGAGGGGCGACTCTGGGTGCATGCATGCCATACGACTAAATAAATAAATGATATTTATACACGGGTAGAAAAGTACAGGGAAAATAGCACATAGGGTACTTTTTAATCTGAAATACTTATCTTATTACTAATTGTCCTCCAGGAAATAGTACGTAGGGTACTTTTAAGCCTGGGGGTCGTCCACCATTGGGTTTTGACAGTTCAGGCACGTACTTCGTTTCACAGATGGATGGATACACACCATGTACACATACAATGATTAGATGTGTGTGTATCCGTCCACACACACTATTATAAAAAACATTTGGAATGTATAGACAATACAAAAAAATATATATTGGCAAACTGTGTAGGGATTGCATGAGTAATTAACCGGCATTTGCCGATAAGCTCAATTTTTAGAGAAATATGTTAAAATTTTAAGATAGGTACCTACATTATCATTTCCTGAAGTCCGGGGTAATCTGTGTATATGATTCAAGTAAAATTAAATTATAATTTTGCTTTATGAAATCTTTGCCGCAATATGGCTTTATGAGAATAGTTTTATATGCCGAGTGAAATATGAAATTGTATATTTAAGTGATTCCCTATTCAGATTTACCAGAAATTGAGGGAGTTAATTTGAGAATGTTCGATTCGGGTTATCGTGAGGTATCTTTCGTTTAAACTCACATCGTTTTTTCAGATTAGATAAAATATTGAATATGTGCTTTTTTTCAAAAACAAGTACAATTTTATTACCAAAAAAAGTTTGTGAAAATAATTACATTTTTTTATTTTTTTATTTATTGCGACTAGAAAGTCGCGGTTTGCCGTGTTGACCGCTATACCACAACAATTTGTATAAAATGTTCTGTGTTACCAATTTATGAATTGTACTTACTCATTATTATTCAATACTAAGGGGTAAATATTAACAGCTGGCAACAGTGAAGGTGTCAAGAGTCGATCCATCAAAAATATGTCAAGAAAACTAAAATAAAATGATAAAGTAGGTTCCTACCAAAGAAGTTTTATACATTTTATAGGTATCTATCATAGAGCAACAAAGACTAAACGCGAAAGTCCTTGTATAGTATCAACCATGGAACTAATAAGAATGTATCTAACTCTAACTCCACAGAAATAAAAATATCTACAACAATTTTTAAGCTTTTCACAAACAATTATAAATATAACAATCAATATAATCAATGTAGGTACAGTCAACAGCACATCAACCTACTCAAATTCATTGCAAATTCGACTCTGCGGCCGCGGCATAAGAGATCATGCAGGGTAACTTGAGGTGCGGTCGACTGTACATAAAGATCAAAAGAAGAGTTACAAAATGACTATGCGCGTTTTCTACCACAGATTTTTTTTTCTACATAATATCATAGATAATGTGCGATACTATACTTCGAGCAACAAGGACTTCCGCAGGCGGGAATCCGGGTATCCATAAAGTTATTATATTGTACCCCCATGGGTAACATAATTAGTTATACAGTACCAGTAATATTCATATATTAGTTATAAAATACCTAGCGGTCACAGAAATATTTATTTTTTAGATAAAGTACTCTTTATTTAATAATTTAAGTCTGTGCTACCCACAGAAATATATATAAAAAAATTGTTTCTGTGGTGCTACCGGTATAATAAGTTTATGGTTGTCTGCTTTTTGTAAAAAGAAAATACTCTATTGAAAATTCTAGTTTGGAGAGATTGCAACCGGTATTTATCGTTAAAGACTTTGATTCGTGAAATATTCATGGCTGGAAATAAAATATCATCTACAAAAAAATACATTAAATTTTCAAGGAAGACACAATGATGTTTACCCTAAATTTCAGGAAAAGCGCAAAATTATTGTATAAATGTCCCCAAGTCCGAAAAATATAAATCCAATTTTTTATAAACATTTTTCGCTGCTGCCCGGTAACACTTTTATTGAATTTTGCATTCTATGTACTCTAACAGTTTTTTTTTCTTCTAACTAGCTTATCTAACTTTTAACTAATATTATAAATGCGAAAGTTAATTTGTTTATTTGTTTGTTACCTCTTTACGCTTTATTTACCTGACCAATTTTCCTGAAACTTCGCATACATATAGTTAGAAGACCGGTAGGACCAGAAAGACATGGTACCTTTCATCCTGGGAGCACTGTTCCCGTGGGAAATTCACGCAGGCGAAGCCGCGGGCAAAAGCTAGTAAATTATAAATGCCAAAAAAAGCAAGTAATATTTATTTGAATTATATTATATACTAGCTTTTGTACGCCGCTTCGCCCGCGAGATTTCCCACGGGAACAGTGCTTTTTCCCGGAACGAAAGGTACCATATATCCTTCTTAGATTTTCGAACAATGTGTACCTATGCGATATTTCAGGAAGATTGGTTCAGTAGATAAAGCGTGAAGAGGTAACAAACAAACAAATAATTAACAAACAAACTCACTTTCGCATTTATAATATTAGTTAGGATAGGATTAGGATTAGTTAGGATTTAGGAAGGTACGTAGTATTGGATTAGTATATTCTCTGGACAAAATTGACAAACCTACAACTTATTTCATTTGTAATGCTTGGTAATTTTTTTAAAGAGGTTGCCACATTTGACTGACGTGATTTGACCACAGACATAAAATACTCTAAAATAAAATATATCCAAGCTTGATAATATGTCATAAAATACATTTAACCCAAAACATTTTCAAGTAGCAAAATATGTTAATGTAATTGGTTATTTACCTACATTTTACCTAGTACATTTATAAAAGATAAAAATAAACAAATATAGCTCTATTTCAAGGTGGAATGCACAGATGGAATCAAAAGCTCGATGTAACATTAAACCATTGCTTGATTCATAAAATTACAAGATTCAAGAACTGATTTATCTCCTAATTATGGTCTAAAAAGAGAAGGAAAAGGCTTTGACTATTCTGCGTAACAAGAGATGTATACACTTATACCTATTTACTGTATATATACATCATGTTTTTAATAAATAAATATATGTAAAATATGACTTGTTATTTATTTAAGAAACCTACCATGTAACTATGATAAAAGTACAAAATATTGTGCATTGAAAGCAAATGCACGTAAGCCTTTCCTACGATAATATTTGATTTATTATATTCTTTCTGTGTAGTGATCAAGATTATGGATCAGCCACTTGTTAGGCACTATAGGCTATTTTATTAAAATTATGTACTTTCTCCACGCATTATTATAGTCAGGCGCTAGAAAGTGCTACTAGATTGACAAAAGCTTGAGAACAATGCCTTTATTTATTGATATTCTATATAAAGTACTCTCATATAGAAATCAGATATATAGTACTAATTGCATGCATCTGAGATGCTCAAAAATCCAAAAATAGATATTCTATAACGTCTAATAACGTACCTAACTCAATGATATAAACATATTAGACGTGACGTATTAGTTGGCTGTTCTCGATTACATACAATATTTTTAAATTTAGTAATTGAAACAACCAATCATAGGCCAAGAATGAAGGTTCGTTTGCTGCACGTAGTTGCTCGGCGCTATCTTGAGCTGACGGAAAAATATCATTGAAAGTGCTCGCTTTTCCGTATCTTTCGTTGTCAAAAGCAAATGACAAGCTGTCGAAAAATGCAGTTGTGTGTGTAAAATTTTCTGAGATTCCTGTGATTGGATGATCGACGATCGTTCGGAGTGGTGTGTAACTGTCTAATCGACCCGTGAGTTGAGGTTGGATGCGGTTTTGTGCTTGTGTGTATTCGGTAGGAATACACACAAGCACAAATCACGTGGTTTCACGTGTCACGTCCAGCACGTAAGGCACTTGGGAGACGACCTTCTGAAATATGTCCTTCTCATGCGAAATTTCAAGAAGATTGGTTCAATAGATAAAGCGTGATGAGGTAACAAATAAATAAAATTAGTAGCGATTTTTTGCTTCCATGCTGGTCTGGGAGCGAAGAAAAAACATAGATTGTGCCAGCTGCTTCTCTTCCCGCGCAGATTGTAAAAGTCAATCGAGGGAAAGGGCTTTAATTTAAACTGGGGATTCCTCCACTCATAGGCGATGGGCTAGCAACCTGTCACTATATCTGAATCTCCATTCCATCAGAAAGCCCACATTCAGCTAAGCGTGGCCTTCAAGTCTCACAACTTTTGGCTCTGTCTACCCAAGGGATAAAGACGTGATTCTATGTATGTATGATTTTTACCGGCTGACTCTATCACATCGCAACAACGTTTAACTTTTATTTGATTGCTAATTATTTCTCAATTGGCGCCAATCTCTGCCCCTTAAGAATCAGTAGCCTTCGCCTTAATAAGCAGCAGGGTGGTCCCATAAACGGATAAACCCGTACTTTTAGACTTTTAGAGGCAATAGTGATTATCTTTATGTCTTAATTGGAATATTGCTCTGTTGGGAGATATTCTGAGAGCTCCCGTGAGAGAGAATTACCGCAGGAATAGGAATAATATAACGACTAGAAGCTATTCATCATTATTCAAAAGTATCAAAACTATCAAAATTCTATATTGTACTTACGTGCGAACTCACTTAGAATATGCCTCTCAGGTATGGAACCCTATCTACAATGTCTATATCGATCGCATTGAAAGTATTCAAAAGAAATTTGTTAAGTACTTGTGTTATCGGCTCAACATTAAGTATAGCTCCGATAACTATTTTGACCTTTGCAAAAACCATCATTTAGTTCCGTTAAAAGTTCGCAGAGACGTTGCTGATATCGTATATTTGTTGAAGATAGCTTCTGGTTCAGTGGACTCTCCTGATCTTCTGGCAAAATTAAATTTGAACGCACCTTCTAGAATTTTCAGATATAACCCCCTTATTCGTACACCGATAGTATCTACTAAATATCGGCGAAATTCGTATATGGTGCGTGCAGGCAACAATTTTAATAACATATCTCGCAGTCTTGATATAGATTTATTTACTACAAGTGTAGCAAGAGCTAAGCGACTTTTGTCAGAACATCTACAGGTTTAATATTTCTTTCTGTAATTTTAATATTCATACCCACTGCATTTGTTTTAAGTAGTGTAAAAAAAAAAAAAAAAAATGTTCAACTTCATTGTTACATATTTAATATTTTTTCTATTTGTGAGGACCTATAATTGGCTTCTTTAGTTCTTAAGTGTTAACCTATTGTTGTATAAATGGCTGTTGGTCTTCCTAATAAATAAAAATAAAAATAAAAATAAAATAAAATAATATTATGCCTAGTATAAGTATTGTGAGGTATTCCGTGAAATGTCAGGCAGTAAGATTATTTAATAACTTACCGGTGGATTTTAAATGTATACCAAGGCTAAAGGTTTTTAATGATAAATCGCCCGGTGGTATGTCCTGCTAGAAGCTCTTCTGGAAGGACGGGTAATTTTTGTGAAACGTACTGCCGGAAGACGCCAAAAGTCCTGCTGGTAGTACGAGATTTGTATGAAAAATGGTCTGGTCTTTCCGGCAATACGGTGACCTTGGCCTCACGTCGCCAGGGCACGAACGCGCCGCCCCCGTGTATACTCGTGCGCCATCCCTTGCTGACTAAAAGCCAGTACAGTATAGCAACAGATTTCTCTTTTCCAAGAAAGGGACAGAAATACTGTATTTTTTCATATAATTTTGAACCCTGTACTATATAGTATTAAGACCCTGTGATCGAAAAAAGTTGCGTCCTTCTGGAAGGTCTTAAAGTCCTGCTAGCAGGACTCCGGGCGATCTATCATTAAAGCCACATTACAAAACTTCTTATTGGAAAAATGTTACCACAGTATGGACGAATTTTTAGACTTGGAACTCCCTACCTGCGTCTGTGATCCCGAACACATACAACCTAACTCTCTTCAAAACCAGAGTGAATAGGCTGCTTCTGGGTAAGCTCGCTTCATCGTAGACCTCATTTCTGTCCTCGGGCAAGGTTGTGGTCAAGAGCAAACCCATCTTTAATAATAAAAAAAAACTTTAATAATTTAAATATTAAATTTCTTCTATTATTTTTAAATTTTATATCAAATTGTTAATTATCTATTATTTAAATTAATGTATTTCAGACACAATATTCACTGTTTGTGAATAAATAACTATGAACTACATATGAACTTAAAAGACCCCAACTTAAAAAAGCCAAGATACCTGCTAATGAAGATAAGATTTCTCTGGCCATCCAGCGAGGCAATGCTGCTGGGTTAGGAACCTTTTGGTCAGATATGAGATCTGACTTCCTTTGCTTATTCTATGTATCTGATATTAATTCTTTATTATACACCACTTTTTCGTCTTAAATTTTTACATATTTTAAATATTTAATAAACTAATTGACGTTATGACACTCCAAAACGTCGTAACGGAAATACTAAAGTCTAATTTTAAAATCAATACTTATGTAAAAAAAAACTGCAGATTTTATTTTTCTGGAACCGGTAACATTACCCTACCTACCTTCCTACAACTTACCTTTTAGACCTACCGATTTGAAAAATTATACTTTTCCCACGAAAGGGAAGCCGCGATGCAAAGCCAGTCATCTAATAAAGACTACCTCAAACGTCCCAATTTGACACAATCCCTTCTCACCCCTCCTCCCGCTGTCAAACAGACAGGTCCCCCCCCCAGAAATTTCAATTGGCACAAGTTTTCTAATTAAAAGTCTGCGAGGGTTTCATGGAACGAATGGTCCCGAATTGTTAATTCATTAAACTCAGAGCTCAACAATTATGTTGTTAAAGAAATGTATGTTTTGAAGAAATATATACTACTTAAATTTAAAAAAAATCATGACGTTATTCAGTAATTGTAATATTTGTAATTAGCATATCTATAAGTCTGTATATTACAAAATTTATATGTCAAATATTAAAAGTCAAATAATAAAAGATAATTTAAGTTTTCGGTGTAAGCTGCCCAAAACGCTGGCCGCGTTGCCGCGTTGTATGGCAATAGCGACCCTTTGCACCAGAAAAGGGCAGGAGCGGGAAAGTCGCTAGATTTCTCGGATATTATGATACTAGATTTCTCGGATATCTATACATATAATAAAACAGTAAAAATATTTTGTCTGTACATTTAATATTTTTGACTGAAATGGATAGAGGGAGACCTAAAAAGAACAATAGAAAGCAAAAAAATTTTTTTGGAATTTCTTGTCTGTCTGTCTGTCTGTCTGTCTGTCTGTCTGTCTGTATGTATGTACGCGTTTCACGCAAAAACTACTGGACGGATTTGAATGAAACTTTTTTTGTTGTATAGCTATTAAGCCTGGGCAACATATAGGCTATAATTCATTTTGAAAACTGGAACACCTGATGAAGAACCATAATGGAACAGCTAAACTATAAGTAATATGGAAATGGTGCCTTAACAAAAATCGTTCAACCTGATGAGCATTTTCTGCCGACGTATAAAAATTTCAGATCTGGAACATCTGATGAAAAGCTCCAAGAGACCAGCTACACTATAACATATATGGAAATGGCGCCTTAGCAAAAATCGTTCAACCTGATGAGCATTTTCTGCTGACGTATAAAAATCGAAGATCTGGAACATCTGATGAAAAGCTCCAAGAGAGATTTTTCATCTAAGCGAAACTCACGCGGGCGAAGCCGCGGGCGACAGCTAGTTATGATATAAAAAAAAAATATGCTGTTTTAAGTATTCTCGTTTTTACACGACTGACCAAAAAAGGAGTGTTATGATTTCAGGGTTCATGTATATGTAAGTTTCTTTATTCCATCATAAGGCCTGAACGGCTAATCAGATTTTGATGTGAGAGGTATTTTTAGATTCCTTGCATTCCTCCGAGTGACATAGGCTATGTAGGTTGTCGGACGTGTTTTTATTTTTTAATAATTAATTTAAATAACTACTGTCCCGTACGGGGTAAACAGAGTCATGAGTCGTGCGATTCGGGCCACGCTTAGCTGAATAGTGGGCCTGGTGGAATGGAGATTCAGATATAGTGACAGGTTGCTAGCCCATCGCCTATGACAGGAATCACACAGTTTAAAGCACTTTCCCTTGATTGACTTTTACAACCTGCACGGGAAGTGATGCAGCTGACACATTCTATGTTTTTCAAAATCTACTGTAGAAAAAAACGACATTTTTTTCAGGATTTACTTACTTATAAACATATTTCATTTGGTTGAGTTGCTCAATCACGCAAAATCTACTGGACGGATTTCAATGAAATTTGATACATGGATAGAAAAATACCGGGAATAGCACGCAGGGTAATTTTTATCCCGAAATTACGACGTAATTGGGTCACAGTTAGTAAATAATAAGTAATAACTCAACAAAAAATATGAAAAGATTTTCTTACATACAGGTCATTTTCCACCCTAAAAATAACCTTTAATTTGCTTTAAATAATACGAACCAAAATATATAGGTACTTTCTAAATAAATTACCCAAATATAACCTAACCTCACACCTAGAAAACTAATTAATTAAACCAAAGTTATCAACGTGTCATTACAGCGACGTTGCCGCTAATCAACGTAATTATAACACTGGTGTTACCAATTATTATTTTTTGGGTTCCTCACTAACGTTCAGAAATCGATTTTCTACCGCTTCCAAAAAACTTACATACATAGAATCACGTCTTCATCCCTTACGGGGTAGACAGAGACAAGAGTCGTGAGACTCAAAGGCCATGCTTAGCTGAATAGTGGGCTCTCTAATGGAATGGAGATTCAGGTATAGTGACAGGTTGCTAGCCCATCGCGTGTGAGTGGATGAATCCCCAGTTTAAAGCCCTTTCCCTCAATTGACTTTTACAATCTGCGAGGGAAGAGAAGTAGCTGGCACATACTATGTTTTTTCTTCGCTCCCAGACCAGCATGGAAACAAAAAACTTGGCACTGATTTTAACTCAATCACGTGCTAATACAATTTTATCTTATGTCGACTTATGTTATTACTTGCGTGTGCCCGCGAACTTTGTTCGCGCGTAATTAACTATTGTTTATATCTCTGGTTCTAAGCGGCGTATCAAGATGAAACCTACGCCAGATTTTAAGTTAGACCTTCAACAATATAACTGTGAAAACCGCATCTAATTCTGTACAGTAGTTTTTGCGTAATGAGCGTACAAACACAAACAGACAAAACTTCTAAAAAAAAATGTTATCTTCTATTAGAGACCCCTCATATTTTTTTTTCTTAAAAATCTCCTATGTACAGACATAGACCAGTTACAGTTTTATTACATGTTGTATTGGTTACACGATTTTGAGTGTCTAAAGTCGGTTAAATTTTTAGAATTTTTTTAAAGTGATTCCGTTCCTTCCTCTCACTTATCTGCGTACTAAGTTTCATTAAAAAGAAAAAAAGAAATTTTAAAGAAATCTAATAAATAGAAACCTGGATTCTCGAGTTCGACTCTCACTTGGCCGTTTTAATTCAAACTTTCAAAATGGAATGGAATATTTTTACTCGTCTAATGTAATTATTGAGTGACACTTCATAATTATATGTCACCTCGTGTCTGTAATTAAATTACATTAGATACTTTTGTAATTGCACACTCACAAATGTAGTGTTGTAATTTAGTATTACGATTTTAAAATCTAAGTATGATTTTTTACGTATTCACTAATTATTTTTACTAATTATAGATCTACAAAATAATACAGCGAATTTTGAATGAACCTTAAAAACATATTTAAGACTAGCATGTGCCCGCGACTTCGTCCGCGCGTAAATATCTTTTGTTTATAATCCAAGTTCTATCAAGATCAAACAAACTTAGTAGTTTGTCGCTAGGACAAACTACAAGCAAATCTCATTCTTCTATCGAGCATTGAACATGTGTAACAATATTTGTTCTGAAAATGATAGTGTAAAAATTTAAGGCGTTTAGTGGAGGGCAAATTTTTCAATTCCCAACCCTAATCATACTTTTATTTCACTTGTCTGGTGCTAAATTTTTCATGTGTCTTTTTGTTATATGCATATATTAATTAGTACTGCTATTAATTGTAGTTTAATACCTTTTCTTATATTCTTACCTATCAGCGAGAACAATGTAATTGGCTATCTAGCAATCATATATGTATATCTTATAATATTTATAGATATTCCAAAGCTGTAATGTTCTCCAAATAAAATAAAATAAATAATAAATAAGATGAAACCTACACCAAATTTTAAGAACACCTTCAACAATAAAACAGTGAGAACCGCATCAAATTTGGTCCACAACTGCTGCTAAATGGCAGTAGTTGTCAAGTCATGTCAGATGTCTTTAGGCGACTTTAGAAAAATCTGACACCAGTGTTATTTATCTACTAACGCCCCGCCCCGGCTTCGCTCGGGAGGTATATACATAAATTGTGGCCTATGTCACTCAGTAGTTAGGGTCCTTAAGACGTGAAATACGGTCCCATCCGGAAGAAAGCATGAAACTTGGCATGAATGTAGCTTTCATATATCTATTTAAATATTGATTGAATTGTAGAAACACTTCGAGAAATTAATGTTTCCGCCCTTACCCCCCCTTTTATGTCCCAAATCGTGTTTTTTCTTATGTTTTATGAAAATGATAAAAGTTACGCAAAAACTGTCAAAGACCAATATGTTCTTCATTAAATTCTCTATAATATTGCCATAGGATGTATGTTGATAGGACTTATAGTTTACAAAATATGCCCATGTTACTATAGGACGATTTTTTTAAAAATTCGAACTTTTTCTATTATTGCACGGTCATGGTAGAATTTCGTATTTAATATAATGGATAGCTTTCGACTTCTGATATACATTGTAGTGGTCCCAGACTTCGTGTCGACATATGTTACCATCATCAACAAAGTACCTCTTCCAATTGGGGGGTGGAGGAGGAGTGCACCGCGCGCGCTACAAGCGAAGAACTATTCTGTTGAAATATTATATCGTGTCTGGTATCGTTTTCGTATAAATCAAGCACCAGGAATTCATTTTTGATAATTGAAAAAATGAATTATTTTTTGTTAGTTACATATAATAAAACTTTAACTGGTCTGTGTCTGTACATAGAAGATTTTTAAGAAAAAAAACTATGAGGGGCCAATAGAAGCCAAAACCATTTTTGTAGAATATTTTGTGTGTCTGTCTTTTGTTCTGTCTGTCTTTCTGTCTATATGTTTGTACGCGCATCACGCAAAAACTACTGCACCAAATTTGATGCGGTTTTCACTGTTGTATTGCTGAAGGTCTAACTTAAAATCTGGCGTAGGTTTCATCTTGATACGCCGCTTAGAACCGGAGATATAAACAATAGTAAATTACGCGGGAAATAAATACACAGTCGCGAGCTACAATTAGTCATCGATATTTAGTACTAGCTTTCGCCCGCGGCTTCGCTCGCGTAAAATTCCCACGGGAACAGTGCTTTTTCCCGGGATGAAAGATACTCTATGTCCTTCTCCGTACTTCCAGCTATGTGTATGCGAAATTTCAGGAAGATTGGTTTAGTAGATAAAGCGTGAAGAGGTAACAAACAAACAAACAAACCAACAAACAAACCAACAAACAAACCAACAAACAAACCAACAAACAAACAAACAAACAAACAAACAAACTCACTTTCGCTTTTATAATATTAGTTAGGATTATACTTACGTTTATCGTTCACGATAATTTTTGCGATAAATGCATTTTCCCTAACTCATATTATAAAAGCGAAAGTGGGTTTGTTTTTTTGTTTATTTATTTGTTTGTTACCTCTTCACGCTTTATCTACTGAACCAATCTTCCTAAAATTTCGCATACACATAGTTAGAACACGTAGTCCTGGACCTTTCATCCCGGGAAAAAGCACTGTCCCTGTGGGAAATTTATGCGAGCGAAACCGCGGGCAACATCTAGTATTATATATATATTATATATACATATAATAAAACTATAACTGGTCTCTGTCTGTAAAGATATGTTAGAAAAGTATAAGGGGTCTTTATACCGCCAAAAAGCCAAAATGATTTGTTTTTTGAAGAATTTTTGAAAGTCAATACAATTTTGTTAGTTTGTCTGTCTATACGAGCATCACGCAAAAACTACTGAATTAGTAATTAAAGTTGATGCGGTTTTTGCAGCTGTACCTATTACTGAAGGTCTTACTTAAAATCTGGAGCATTTTTCCTCTTAGAACCCGAGATATTAGCAATAGTACCTAAATTCCGCGCGGACGAAGTCACGGGCAAAAGTAAGTCAACATTTTCAAGTATAAAACAACAACAGTGCAATAAGCACTTACTCGAATTGTAATAAATATTATGCAAATTTATCGATATATTGAGATATTATTTGAATTAATACTTTATGACAGGCAAGGATAGGTAATATATAAAAAGGTCGATGATTCATTTTATTTTTATCGTGACAAATATTAGACGAACGAAACATGTCCTAATTGTATTTTTATTAATACTACTTATATTTATTATTACTATATTTTTTATTAATTATATAAAAGTATTAGTGACTTTTTAAATTGCAAAAGAGTGTTTGACACTGACAAAGCAGCATTTATCAATATGTAAGTTATTTAACTTTAATCTTTGTTAGGGCTCCGTACCTCAAAAGGCTAAATAGGAACCCTTATAAGATCACTTTGTTGTCCGTCTGTCTGTCAATTTTTTTTCTCAGGAACGCTAAAAAGTATCACGTTGAAATTAATACCGAATACTCGAATCCCCGTGGATTTGTGGTTGATTCTTTTTTTTCTGAACTCGACCTTTCTCTTTCAGCAAAAATAATCAAAATTATACATCAACGCAATCAGGAGATATTACCGTAAATGTTGCGAATTTTCGCATATTTTGCGATTTCTGACAGCATTCAAAACCTATGGGGTACTTCCCGTTGTCCTAAAATTATGAAATTTTGCATAAAGCAAGGTCTAACAGTACTTATACAGGAATAAATCTGAAAATTGGAAATATGTTGTTGAAAGTCTAAAAAAAGTGATACGAACTTATTTTTTCGCTGAATTCAGTATTAGGGATCGAACTGCAAAGATAAGTTTGTTTTTGAATTTAGTATGTGTTTTAGTGAGAGCTATAATGTGAGATGCTTTGCGTGTACGGAACCCTCGGTGCGCGAGTTAGACTCGCACTTGGCCGGTTTTTTTTTTATTGTCTTCCTAATTATTTTTTGATATATTTTTCAATCGGGCCGGTATTTCTAGATATTAGCGCGTCCAAACAAACAAACATAACTCTTCAGCATAGATTAGATAGTATGATAAGAACATGATTTTGTAAATTTTTCACACCTAAATAACAAATTTTTCAAATTAACTTTTTTATAATCATTATTATTTTATTTTTCAGGTCACTTGCAGCTATATTATTGATTTGTATCACTATTATGACATATAATAGTTTCACTATTAGTGATGCTACCAAATGTACTGCCAACCTTGCAAAATATGAAAAAAATATGATCAATTGTGTGTGCGTCCCAAAATCAAATTTAAAAAAATATTATGACAATAACAGGTTGTGTCCTGATGGGTACATTGTTAATTATTATTAAAAATAGTAAAATTAATATAATAAATAAGGTTAAGTCACTTATAAATTATTACCTTCTTTGTTTTGAGTCTTATTTCCACTCCAAAAAGCATCTTCATTTCTACACGTACATTTTTTCTTACATTTTTTCACGTAGGTATATTTCCTTCCACCCAAAGGTTGGCTGGAAGAAATTGCATTTGCGATAAGCCCGCCTTTGCGCTCTAAATGAGTAGTAATGTATTTACTTTTTATCACTACTTTATATGTTCTTTTCTGTAAATGGTGCAATAAAGTGTCGATCTATCTATCTTCATCCAGGGTAACGCAAAAACCATACAGTTATTATAATTACTTTTTAGTTACTTTTTTTTTATAACCTAGGGCGGCAAACGAGCAAGCGGGTCACCTGATGGTAAGTAATCACCGCTGCCCATGGACAACCACAACACCAGGGGTATCGCAGGAGTGTTGCCGGCCTTTTAAAAAGACGTAGACACGTTTTTTGAAGGTTCCAATGTCGTATTGGTTCGGGAACACCGCCGCAGGAAGCTGATTCCACGGTTTGGTCGAAAAATGGTAATGGTAACTTTATGGTAGAAAAATTGAATTTTGTAAAGAGGTATATGTATAGCATAGGTGTAAGAAAGAATCCTAATCCTAACTAATATTATAAATGTGAAAGTGAGTTTGTGAGTTTGTTTATTTGTTTGTTTGTTTCCTCTTCACGCTTCATCTACTGAACCAATCTTCCTGAAATATCGCATACACATAGTTAGAAGTACGGAGAAGGACATAGGGTACCTTTCATCCCGGGAAAAGGCACGGTTCCCGTGGGAAATTCACGCGGGCGAAGCCGCGGGCGAAAGCTAGTTTCTTATAAAACACCCTTTACATGAGTGAAATCATCCCAGTCCCAACTTCACGCTTTATCTGCTGAACCAATCTTCCTGAAATTTCGCATACACATAGTTAGCAGTACTGAGAAGGACATAGGGTTCTTATCTCAAAATTTCCACGGGAGCGGAGCCTCGGGGCAAAGCTTGTTATAATATAAATTACAAATTTAAACCCCCGAAAGTTGTAAAAATTCTGAAAACTCCTAAAACGGCTGAACTTATTTTGATAAATGAAATGAAAATTGTTTTATTAAAATAGGTTCAAAAATAGCACTTTTAAATCATCATATACTTAGTTGACTTCAGAAAATTACTTAAAGCTAAGGTTACCACCGCCTCCAAAGCGCAAGTGGAGAAGAGGCGGCGCAACAAACTCCACTGCTGCATTTTCTCCAAAGACGTCACTTTACAACATAAGTGTCTTATAATTAAAGAACTATCTATGCGAACTATGTGGACAGTTAATGGCTAAAACATTCTATTGACACATTTCAAACAAAAAACTACTTATTTCAAAATCAATTCACCGGATTGTGAGCTAAATCCTAGAAAACTTCGACATTTATCGACTTTTCCCATCCCTAGCTATTAAATCCGGACCATTAGTCAATACATTTTTCACTTATTTTAATCGACTCAGTTCTACCGTGTAATGACTGCTATTCTTATATACTACTAATATTATAAATGCGAAAATTTGGATGTGAGTTTGTGAGGATGTTTGTTACTCAATCACGCAAAATCTACTGGACGGATTTCGGTGAAATTTGGTATACAGGTAGACAAATACCGGGAATAGCACATAGGGTACTTTTTATCCCGAAATTCCCACGGGAGCGAAGCCCCGGGGCGCGACTAGTAATTTATAACTTACATTAATGTAGTTTAAATGGATGTTAATTTTTTTTTGGCGAAGCAAGCAATGCAGTTAATAAGAAAGATCCTACTAATTATAAACGCAAAAAAGTTCATCATTTGTGACTCCACCACGCAAGAACTACTGAAGAGATTTCGATGAAATTTGGTGCACAAATAAATTTAATTTTAATCCAATTTTCCCGGCATTTGTTACTTAAAATTCGAATAATAAATCTTACTAACTAACTATTTATTCCTAAATCGAGTGAAAACTGCGGGAAATTTCTAGTCCACCAATTATTTATTTTTCAACCTATTTCGGCCCAAAGCTTTGCAAAGGTCTCCCCTCCCTTTTCTTTCAAATTTGTCTGTCCAACGCGAAATCCAACTATTTCTTCTCAAAATATTTCCTCCTAAATTTTTTTTTTGCATAAGGTTGAGAGATTGACTCTCCCCTAATCCAAATACTTTAAGGGATGATAGTGCAAGAATTACAATTTGTAGTGCCAAAACATATGCCAGTGGCGAGGAGCTAGGGATGGGCTGATAGATCAATTTCATTATCGATATCACTTGTCGATATAAATATTCATTTTCTCAGACACACAACAAAGTGATCCTTAAAAATCCTCTTTTACCCTTTGAGTAACAAGGGTCAAACTGAAGACAAAGTTAATAAAAAAATCTACCAAATACATCTGCTTCGTATGGAAATATAATTGGCGTTATATTAAAGTACTCATGCATTACCGTCTAAAAATGTAACAAAAACTGCAATATAAGGTCGAATATAGTCAATTTGAACCTTAGAAAATGGGTTTATTGTGTGGTTACATGAAAAACCGCAGTTAGTTAAGACTCGTTTGTTAAGTAAACGTTAGCGATAGGTAGATAATTATGTACTGAAGGCAGAGACGGACTTAAGTGTAAGGGCCCTAAGGCAATACAATTCTTGGGGCCCTTTTTTCCTACATCACATTACATTACATTTATATACATACAGCACATTTTATTCTAACGCATATCTTGTACAATTCTGCTAATGTTATAATTTATAAAAGTTAGAATTTTTTTCAAAAACATTTAGGCAAAAGCAATAGCTTAACCATAAAGTAAAGAAAATTTAAAGAAAAATCTAACTAAATGTAAGTAAATACGGGTTTCGATTAAATATGTACGTCAAGTAAAATCCTAAAGAGTGTTTATGCCAAAAATTTAAATCGAAGCCTGTTGCCACTATTTAAATTTGAAAATAAAAATGTGATATATTAAAAAACAAGGCAAGAACATTGCTTTTATTCTTCTCGTTTTCCAGAGAAGAAAAAATAACATTATTATGAGAATATAACTTTTTGCTCAGAGGCCCTTAGCCGTGTAGGGCCCTAACTTGCCTTATGGATAGTCCGGCCCTGGGTCCGATACATAATTACGCATTATAGGAGGAATAATCAATATAAATGGTAGTTTAGACGTACGTGCGACTGGTTATAATTGAATGATCCAATAATGGTGTTGCAAAAAAGGTAATTTTTTTAATTTAAATTTTAACTAGACACTTAGTTAAGAATATAATTTATGTGGTAAATGACGTTTTTATTTTTTTCTTTTAAAATAAAAATAGGGGCCAATTAGTATATAATAATATACTAATTGGCGCCAGCGACTTCAATGAATATTTAATAAGAATAAGCTAACATTACAGTAGTCACATAATGATGTATAAAATCTGAGGGCTACTAACTCTACAACCGCGAGCGCTCATAGGTCAAATCAAATAGTTCGCACTTCCCCTACTTCCTGTTACACACTTCCGTCCCTATTTACGGATTGATTAACTCCAACAGGATAAAAAAGCGAGACGAAAATATTTATGCCACTAGTAAGCACTACTGGTTCAAATATACCTATTTAAAAAATCTAAATTGCAAAAAAGGAATGAGTTACCAACATTCAAACTTTAACGAATCTCCACACCACAATGGACGATTATAGGTTAACGATAATAACCGCCATTGCCGAGGAAAGAAATAAAGATAAATTCAACAGACAAACAGACAGACTACCACATTACATAAATCTGCCTTGTCTGTTTCCCACTGCTTTTGTAATTTTGAGTATTTTTGAGTACATAAATGTTCAGTGGTAATGCAAAATACAGCAGCTGTAAATAATTTTAAGGTTATGCAAGAGTTCTAAATTCAACGGAGCCCATAGTCGTAAAAAAGAAAATTGTAAGTGTTGCCAGCTACAGGCACAGAATATTTATTGTCTACGGCAGATCACTGACAACAGAAGTGGCTTTTAAGCTTATACTTTTTTTTCATAAGCTGTATTTTGCGTGCCTTTTGATGTGAGTAATTGTTTATTTATTTATCTATAGCTAAGGCTATAGCTTGATTGCTTGTGGCAGCCGTGAATATTTTCGACAGATTAAAAAAAGGTAATGTCGACAAATACCCATCGTAGTGATGGGAATTTGTAGTAGGATATTTTCGGCACATTAAAAAAGGTAACAAAAAGAGAAATATCGACAAGTTCCCATCACTAGGCGTATTTCGCGCACCCTCCACATTAATATTTATGAAGCTCTCATGCCAAATGATTCCTAATTTGATTACACGGGATTTTGTTTAAGAATCTATGGTTAGAAAATTCTCTTGTTTCTGGTATTAGTTTCCCCCACACAAATCAGAATCACACTTCATTATTAAATGCGAAAGTTTGCATGTGAGCACAGAATTAATTAAGTACTACGTACAGAAAGGAAACTCCCTGCCCCTCCCGCAATATGGCACCCACCCGCACTCCCTGCACTTCTCCCCCGTTCTTTTGTGTTTTGGGACGTTATGACTATGAAAACGCACACATTGACCTGTTACTGACGTGTTCATGGATATGGATATACAGTTTCATTTGTAGTAGTAGTAGTAGGTATATTTGACGCGCCGTTTAATGAAGCGCCCGCCGCCGTTTATAATCACGCAAAATGTACTGGACGGATTTCGATGAAATTTGGTACACGGGTAGAATGAAACCTGGAATAGCACATAGAGTATTTTTTATCCCGAGCGAAGCCCCGGGCCGCGGATCGTACTATATAAAATCGATAGATTGTCAGGATGCGAGTCATTATGTTTGTTACCTAATTATGCCAAATCTACTGGACGGATTTCGATGAAATTTGGTACACGCGTAGACTGAAACCTTGATTAACACATAGGGTACTTTTTATCCCGAAATTCCCACGGCAGCAAAGCCATGGAGCACAATTAATGCAAAAAATGCTTCATACTTCTTGGATTTTTTCTCCAAATTTCAACCCCTCTTTTTCGGGCCTTCACAACAAGTACCATAATCACTCGCCAATATTGACTCCCGTTACGGCCATTTAATGGACCAGACATCCCCACACCCCTGTTGCGCGCTGATAAAGTGAAAACATTTATTATTATTAACTGCTAAGGGGTTGGGGAGAATATGAATTTATATTGTTTATTTTAATAGTCGGAAAACAATTTTAAAGTTGTCAAAAAGAATTGAAGAGGTCTTCTGATTTTATGTGGTTTTTAGTGTAAATATTATTTATTTTTGATTTTTGTGCGTCTCAGATGCAGTTAGTACTAAAGTACTCTCATATAGAAATTAGATATGGTGAAAAAATCAATGCGAGCAGGACTTGAACCAGAAACCAGGAGCCCTATTTTTGAAAGTGTGACATACCGCCGAAAACGAATAGACTATTATGTCGCACTCGTCTTATTATGTCACTAAAAACATAAAAGCCGTATTTTTGAAATCACTCGTCTAGCAATGTTGCCAGTGATATGAAAATAATGCGAGAAACAATTTCTGCTTCATTTTACGCAACGAAAACCGAATCGGTAACGAATCGTTAAAAAAATATTCGTAAATTTCCAATCAAAGGGAACGTAAGCGTTAAACGGAACGCAAAAATGAAAATTCTAATAGACTCCATCTATATCCGTATCCGGTTGTCTATGTCAATCATGATTTTGACGTAAAAAACGTTCGACTACCTACTAAATCATACGAAAATGAGTGGTCCACTCGTTGCGAATTATTCGACATAGACAATTCAAAAATACAGAATAATTGATATCGAATGAAAAATTATTCGGCTCACGCTTTTTTGGTGAGTCACCCTTTCCCAGGTCTTTATACGACCTTGCTTTTCGATGCGCAGAATTGAAATGTGGATCCTAGTGAAATGCCCAGAACAAAAAGGTATAGAGCCCATGAACGCCTCAAGGCAAGGGCAATCACAGAAAATATAATACCCTAGTTGCTATGGACCCATGGCTGAAAAGTACAAAAATGTAAAGCACCGTACTCACCGGAACTGGGACGGTCACTGTACCTCGTACAGTAGACCCACGCAGGCCACACCATGGGGCCATCCCCACTCGTGGTCCCTGAAAGCAAATGTACCTATTTAATTATTTATTAATCTTTGTACACAACAAATTAGGGTCATTGGTGTCTATGGACTGCGGTGATTGCTCACCATCAGGCAACCCGCATGCTCGTTTGCCTACTATTCTATAAAAAACAACAAATGATGATGATGTGTGTGTGTGTGGTGTGTCCGACCGATATTCCTGCAAATAGACCTGTATTTTGTTTTTGATTGATTTCGGTCATGGCGATCACTTCATGAGTTAAGGGCTCTCTCTTGAGCTCGCGTGTGTTAACGATTATTTAACGGTGTGCTCACATGCCCGCAGTGTGCGAGGATCTTCTCCAATAAGATTGGCTACATAACCCACACAACAAATACATATGTAGATAGGAAACGTAAAATATAGTAAAACTAAGTACAAAGGTACTACTTATATAGAAATTTCTTCCAGTAGACCCGCGAAAGAAAAATGGGGAAAAGAGGCATTGGCGTGTAACTAAAAAGAAAAGAAAATAGCTAATAGAGATAAGTAACAGATAAAAACTACACAAATAATATAAAAAAACTAGCTGGCACCCGCGGCTTCGCTCGCGTTAATCCTTTCTTAGCGGATGCCTACGTCATAACATCTACCTGCATGCCAAATCTCAGCCCGATCCGTCCAGTGGTTTGGGCTGTGCGTTGATAGATCACTATGTCAGTCAGTCAGTCACCTTTGAGTTATATATATGTACATAGATATTGTTAAAATTTCATCATCATTTTTTCATCTCTGCGCTGCGGTCAAACAAAAAGCAGGAAATTGTACAAAATGTCAATAATGGTGATGTTAATTCGGTAAACTGCCAAAACTCAAGCGTTGCGTTTGTCAAACGTTCACTGGGATAGGATCATTCATTGATAGGATTGGTTAGTTGGTAAAATGGTTTTCAGCAAGACGTACGGAACTCCTCATCAAAAGCTACTGATGTTTTTTAATAACAAGGGCGGCAAACGAGCAAGCTGATCACCTGATGGTAAGTAATCACCACCGCCCATGGACAACTGCAACACCAGGGGTATCACAAGAGTGTTGCCGGCCTTTCAAGAAGACATAGACTCGTTTGGATTAAACATAAATTTACACTGACCTGTAGTAGAACTCTGATTGCTTCCACTATCATCTCCCTTCGACAGATCTATCGCAACTCCCTTCTCCGCTGGCTTCACCTCAGGTACCCTCGATTCCACATCAGGCTTAGGCACACTGCATCCGCTCAACGAAACCTCTTTCACCAACTTATTCTCCTGTCTAGCCTTCAAGTTCTTCCTCTTATTCAACGGATCCGTTATCCGCCTCCCAAAATCCGCTTTCAAAATATTATCTATACTAAACTTCAAACAATTCTGATTAATGAAATCCCTAGACTCATCAGGAGATTTTGGATAATTTAATCTCCTATTTTCATCAGTTCTTGTGTTCCTTAATTCTTGAGTTTGAGATTTCCGAACTCCGAAATTAAGGCCGTAATGTGGATTTATATTCGATTGGGGTACAGGCATTCTACTCAGTCCATTTATCCCAGATTTCAAATCAACTTGACTTATCAATGGATTCTGAAATATCAATGGTTGATTTAGAAACATTAAAGGATTCGGTGTTATTGGGCTAGGCCTTAAAAGCAAAGGCTGATTTATGTTTAAGTTTTGACTCAATTGTGATATAGCATTTAGATGTGTTTGTATGTGTTTAAAAGATGTTAGGCCTTGTTCGTCTTGGGATTTGTCTCCTTCATAGCTGGACATAGGAGCTTCATTGCCAACTGATAAAACCGTGTCATCACTACAACACGAATTGTCGTCAACACTGATTTCGGCTCTGGTGTCATTTGTTTTATCATCTTCGTCCAAATGTGGACTAATACTGGCCGAATTTCTTGAATTCTCTTCGAAATTAGGTGTGTTTTGTAGCAGCTTTTCCGTTGAGAAGACGTTCTCTGGACTGTTGCTGTCCCTTTCTTTTTTTAGCACGTTCTGTATGGAGAAAGAGGATGTGTGTATGTTTCGGTCTTCGTGCTTATCGTCGTCGTGGTATTCTGGGCTGGTGGTGTCTCTGGTATTCGGTGAGTAAGGTTCGTCATCGCTTTCCTGGATTTTGATTCGGGATTCCTGCAAGTGCACGTTGGTAGTTACCGCGGCCATCTTAGATGCGATTTGTTACGCCATCTAGCGGACAAAGAGAGAAATGAAATGAGTTTAATTGTTATCAAATTGTTAGAAAATAGTCATTGTTACCTGACGCTATTTTTTGCACGACTGACCAAAAAAGGAGTGTTATGTTTTCAGGGTTCATGTATGTATGTTTGTATATATGTAAGTTTCTTTATTCCACCATAAGTCCTGACCGGCTTTACAGATTTTAATGTGAGAGGTATTTTTAGATTCCTAGCATTCCTCCGAGTGTCATAGGCTATGTGAGTTGTCAGTCGTGTTTTTTATTTTTTAATAATTAGCTTGTTAATCAAATCTTTAAGTTATGTTTTTGCATTTGACTAACCGTCCAATAATACAATTATATTAGCTGTTTCCCGCGGTTTCGCCTACAATTCATTATTAATTTAAAGTAATTTTTAAAATATTGAAAGGATCAAATAGGCAAGACCATTTTATTTAACCATGAGAAAAAATTCAATTGTGCAAAAAATCTAATTAGGATTTTTTACATCTGAAACTATGATCTAATCTCAATTATTTTTAACGATTTTTTGAAAATAAAATCAAAATTTGAGCTGAACAATTCCTTTATTACATCACCATTTTAATTAACAATTAATTTATAAATGAAGTTTATACGGTTCCACGGGTTTATTGTTTTTATAATTAATTACTTAAGTACTTACTTATTTCTATAATTGCAATTTTTCAAGTGGGTTGAATTATTACTTTTCATAATTGGGTATGATTTTTTATTTGCGTATAAAAAGCTAAGTTTTATTGCGAATTTTATCATTTATAATCAAGTTATATTTTATTTGTTTCAATTTTTTTTTAGATTCATATATCCTAGTTAGGTACGTTTTAGTATTTGAGAAAAAACGCGGGAAACTTTTGCTTTTTTGAGAATTTCAGGGTAACGCATAAAGTTAGCAAAAATATATTATTATTATTTTTTTTATGTGAGCTGATCCACCAAAGCTGAGAAGAGAGGAGATATTTCAATCACCAATAAGATTTCTTTAACAAAATTCGAATTTTAAATAACAATATTCTAATGGTTGTTTTTAAAAATTAATATCTTCTTCTTCTCTCAGCCGAAAGACGTCCACTGTTGGACAAAGGCCTCCCCAAGGATTTCATCCTTGGAGGGTTTTGCCGTAATCGCCACGCTTGGCAGGCGGGTTGGCGATCGCAGTGTGATGGCATAGTACGCGGAAAGATGCTGCTGCCCATCCTCCGGTGTTTTAAATCCCTTAGTCGCCTCTTACGACACCCACGGGAAGAGATGGGTTGGTGCTATTCTAGGGCCACACCACAGGCCACTAAAAATTAATATAAAGACAATTATTTAAGTTTAATACTACTAATATTACCTACTATAACTAAATACTATAAATTAAAAATCTAATTCTAAATTTTGTTGTTATAACACATCTCTGATAAACAAACCGGTGCTAAAGTCGAACTTCCACCAAGAATATACCTAAGTACAAGTGCCACCACTGCAAACTATGCTAGCTAAGCTAAGCTATGTAACATAGAACTATGTAAAACTCGCGCAGCTATGCGAGCTAAGTTAAACTAAGTTATCTTATAGTTCATGATGAATGAATGAATGAGAATTTATTCAAAATCGATGGGATGAATGCTTCAGTATAAAGAGCCGATACGCATACATCGTCGCAGTGCGCCACGCACCTTCTAAATTGTTCATACTATGGCCAGATGGCCATGTATGAAATATGAAAAAAAAACCAAAACTATCGAAATCAAATATAGAATTGTGAACAAAATTTTCTTTTTCGATACCTAAAAATCATTTTCAGATCGAAACACAGGTGGCCAGTGTCAACCGCAACGTAACCAGTGCAGTGGTGCCAACTGCCCCGATCAGTGTTGCCCGCGCTCAATAATTATGAAATGTAACCGCGATGCCGCGAAGTTCGAAACCGCCGGTTGCCGGATAAACGAGATGCGAGCAGTGAGTGTGAATGTTGCTCTACTACGACGGCAATATTTTTAACCCCAGATAAAAAAGAGGTGTTCCTGATGACATCGCATAAAGCGTCACAGAAAGGGCTTAGAGCATTTAAGCAACAGAAGAGGCCACCTTCCCAAGAAGAGGCTTCCTTCTTTTCTACTCAAGCCCGACAGGGTCCATAAATGTACTTTCATTTATATGTCACCATGTCAACTTTACGGATGCAATAAAATATTGAGTATTGAGAGGTCACTTACAGTGTATAAAAGACTGTATTCACTCACTGTATTCACTTAAGGCTATACCCAATCAGGATTTTCCGAAAACGTACTGTCTTTAAACGTCAAGTGTGAATCATAGGTTATAGGTACTGAAGCAGGAAAAATATCCTGTAAAGAGAAAAATAGTAAACTAGAATTATACCGAATCAAATTACAAATAATATTAATAAAACTAGATAAGAATAATGATACATAATCCGGTTTTTTTTTCCTTTATCGTCGAAAATCACCGTAATTTATGCGATAACAATAGTTTTTTTTTTAAGAATCAAATAAAGAATACATTTATAAATCAAATAAAGAATATGTTTAGTGTTTTATCAAAATTAAAAGAAAACCTCTAAAATAATTACCCTAAGAGCCTAACGAAAACTCGCTAGCAAAAACACAAATTATAGAAAAAGTAGCCTTATTGTGTCTGTTTTCAGGCGGTGCTTACGTACCGCTCCTCACCCCCTCTGATCAGCCTTGGGTATGGCCTTAACTAGCAACACTAGAATATAGCCTAGAGTACCACATAGGGTACTTATTATCTCTAAATCCCCACGGGAGCTAAGCCCCGGGGCGTAGCTAGGTCATAATCATTTAAATGATTTTAATAATTTTAATTGTGATTTTTTAGAAATAATTTTCTACTACTTTTTATTAGCTTATTATTGTTCAAAATTCAACTATAACACACTCACACATTCATACATTAAAAAAATTAGATAATATATGTATCTATCTGTGAAAACCTTTAAATGACTGTATGTTTTTTAATTGTTGTTTATACATGTTATGTTAAGTTGTTGGTTTTCCAAATCAATAAAAATAAAATAACTGTTTCCTATGCTTGCGCTACAGCAGTCAAAACAAACAATTGTAAATCTCCCAAACCACATTAAAACAATCGAAATAAATAAATAATTTAAATTTAAAATAAACAAAGTAGAGCTACATTCAATGCGTGTCAGACCACACACGTCGAACGCATGCGCGCAAGAGGCATTCGGTTAATCTGTGAGCAAACTTATCTCAAACATCTACTACACGCCAAAATACACCTTACTCTCTCACAATAAGAGCTATAATAAGTGCTCAACATATCGTGGTACATTTAAAGGGCTTCACCAATTTAATCCCGATACGATTTAATCTATTTTGAACCCTGTAATCATCGTGTTAAGGTCTATTAGACACGTTTTGTGTATACGTGTTAAATTGTAGCGAAATTGAAGTTTTATTTTAACATCACGATTTCGCAATTTAAAGACATGTTCGTTATTTGTTGAGATATACTAGTCGCTTGCTTTGGCTTCTCCTCTTTTTATGGTATTATTCTGTAAAATAGGCCTTAGAGATCTAAGGCCGAGTAGACTAGACATGTTATGTACAGTCCGCGAGGCCTAAGCTGAGCTTTGCATTTGTGTGAGTGCACACAGTTAGTGTAAAAATGCAGTGTTTATACAACTTTTTGACAACCAGCGTGATGTGTGAGATGTCACTTGTTCTGCGCGATCAGCTACGCACTTACTATTCGGAATCACTTACACAAATGCAAAGCTCAGCTTAGGCCTCGCAGACTGTACCATGTGTTCCCTGCGTGACGCCGGACTGCCCTGGGTTCGATTCCCGGTCAGGTCAAGATGGAAAATGATCTTTTCCAGATTGACTTGCGTCTTGGAGGTTTATCTATATTTATATTTGTTCTAAAATATAGTATCGTTGAGTTAGTATCCCATAACACAAGTCTCGAACTTACTTTGGGGCTAACACAATCTGTGTAATTGGTCCGTATATATATTTATTTATTTGAGTACCTTTATAAAGATTTTCATTCTTTATTCCTACGCCGCCGCCGTGTGAATGACCGCTTAGTCACAGGTACGTAGTACTAACTAATATTAATTCTGTGGCAGTTTCAAAAATGCCCAATATGAGAGGCCAATGTGATAACAACTATAGAAATAATCAAATCGCCCGGGCATTATTTATAACGCTCATCACCTATCGGAGAGGTGAGCGAGCGAAGCGAGCGTTCCGTGGCAGCGGTTTCGCTCGGGAGGTACGTACATAAATTTAAGCCTATGTCACTCAGGTATAATGTAGCTTTCTATTGGCACAGAATTAATATTAGTACTACGTACAGAAAGGAAACTCCCTGCCCCTCCCGCAATATGGCACCCCCCCGCTCCTTCCGCACTTCTCCCCCGTTCTTGTGTAACTGTGGGACGTTCGACTATGAAAACGCACACATTGACGTGTTACTGACGTGTTCACGGATACCTATACTGTTTCATTTGTAGTAGTAGTAGGCATTTGACGCGCCGTTTCTATAAAGCGCCCGCCCTGTGCTATTGGTGAAAGCGTTTTTGACATCGGTTCAGTAGTTCCGAAAATTACCGCCTACAAACAAACTCACAAACACTTCCTATTTTTAATATTAGTATCTATGTTAGTATGATGACAAATTTGAAACTAAGGAATCATGTCCTAAAATTATTTTTGTCTTCGCATTTCAGTCTTAAGCCTCCTATCCGCCAATAGATAGTCTCTCTTTAGTCGTATTTCCTCATGACTGAAGGTCGTGGTCATTATATGGAATGAAACACACACAACGACTCTCATGGCAATTTTAATGGAGTGGTTTGCCATTGCCTTCTCCATTTCACACACTAGCTGATCATCAACCAGAGTGCAGGTTTTCTCATGATGTTTTCCTTCACCGGAAGCAAGTGATGGTCGATGAAAACTAACATGAGTCAGATTGGTATACAAACTCATGTAGCCCGGGCAGGATTCGAACCTGGGATTTTGTATCCACAGGCGGGCGCCCTACCACTCGGCCACCACCGCTTTATCTAGTACATTATCATATTCTTTTTCTTCTTCTAAAGGTGCCTCTCCAACCAGTGAAGGTTAGCGATTAACATGCTCAAGTGCTTCTTGTCCCAGGATTTTTTCCTTTACCGATCTTTCTTTTCCAGCGACTTTGCCCATCATTATCAGCTGCAGACATCAGCAATACAACCTTCGTATTGCTGATGTCTAAGAACATTACCCAAGTATAAGACTATCCACAGCACAGATTTTGATATACTCTAGATGCCGCAAGCAGTATGTCCAAGCGTGCACGGCGTATGTCCAATGGACAAACAATCACGCGTGTGCTACTCAGTTTGCCTTCATTCGCGTTTATGTTGCGCCCATCACTAAAATGACTGGCGTGACGTTATCGTAGGTAGAAAATAATGGCACGCTCGGTTTTCATACTATCGAACAAACATGCGGTATCTAGCCTAATCTAAATCTGTGATCCACAGTTTTACTGTTGGCATGAGCATACTATCATACTCTCAAATAGCATTATTAAAAAAAACTGAACAAATTGTTATTTAAAAGCGCAATTTCACGGTTTGGCTTGAAAATATAATCGTCTGTAAACGACATTTTACGCATATCTCCTTAACTCTGTTCACAATGCGGAATAAATATTACGGCTATTAATATACACGTTTAAAATATACTAGCTGTGCCCGCGGCGTCGTTCCTGTGGGAATTTCGGCATTCCCGATAGCCTTATAAGGAAGAGTTGGTCAGGATCGACCTCGAAGAACGCACTTCGACCAGATTGTGGACCTCCTTAAAAAAGGAGATATTAGGAGCACCCATAACCGGAGAGCATGTATGAAGAGAGTGATGAGTGTAGAGGAAGCAAGAGAGATCTGTAAGGATCGTAGCAAGTGGACATCGCTAGTCTCTGCCTACCCCCACGGAAAAAAAGCGTGATAATATGTATGTATGTATTATAGCCTACTTTATGAATGTGGCTATAATACTCAAAAAGATTTTTTTAAATCGGTCCGGTAGTTCTGGAGATATTAGCGCAGAAGCAAACCAACATTTGACAAGCTATTATTCGAATTGCAGTGTATGTAGATAGGTTTTTTAAACCGGTCAAGTGCGAGTCAAACTCGCGCACCGAGGGTTCCGTACATGCAAAGCATCTCACTTTATCTTCTCTTCTTCTTCTTCTTCTGCGGCTCATTTCGTCTACTGCAGGACATAAGCCTCCTCCAATCCACGCCAAGCTTCGCGATCTTTTGCAATCCTTCTCCACAATGGGCCTCCAATTTCGGCGATGTCATCGCTCCAACGGGCAGCTGGTTTACCCTGTTTTCTTCGCCCCATCCACGGCCGCCAGACTTGTAATTTTCGCCCCTATCTTCCGTCCTCCCTTCGGCTTATGTGACCTGCCCATTTCCACTTCAGAGTAGCTACCCTTCTTGCTATATCAGTAACTTTTGTTCGTTTTCAGATTTTGGTGTTTCGCACTCTGTCTCTAAGGGAAATACCGTGCATGGCTCTTTCCATAGCCCGTTGTGCCACTTTAATTAACTCTTAACTTTAATCAAACACTTTAATCTCACATTAAAGCTCTAACTAAAAAAACAACTCAAAAATAAGTGTTACAAACACTTTTTTAGACTTCCAACAATATATTTATTCCTGTACAAGTACTGTTAGACATTGCTTGCCAAATTTCATAAATTTAGGTCAACGGGAAGTTCCCCATAGATTTTGATTCCCGTCTGAAATCTCAAAATATTAGAAAGTTTGCAAAATTTACGTATGATTTTAATTATTTGTTTCCTGAAAGTGATCGTGGATTCGAGTATTCAATATTAACTTCAACTTGATATCTTTGTGATCAACAACAACAGTGTAACAAAGTGATCTTATAAGGGTTCCGTTTTTGCCATTTGAGATTACGGTACCCTAAAAAGGTATTTACGTTGGTATTTAATTTGACCATATCCGTCCCACTGCTGGGCAAAGGTTTTCCCAATTTCCCTCCAAACTTGTCTATACAATGTGAATTTCATCCATTTTTTTTTCAAAATAACAAAAACTATATCCACACCAAATTTTGTCTGAATCGGTCCAGCGGTTAAGAGTGTATCACGTCCGCGCGCCCGACCGAGTTTAGGTAATTGATAGACCGCAGCTGGCTGTGTGCAAGTCACACGCACACATCGACGTGAGATTGCCGCCAACCCGAAGTAATAAGTGACAGGGATCCGGCAAAGGATTTGTTGGTACCTATATAATTTTTTTTTTCTTGCTTTACGGTAATGAATACTAAAAATAAAATTACGACCATTTTCTTATGTAAAACATACTTGGCGCGACTTGGCAGTAAAATGGACACGAATGCCGCGACAGAAAATAGCATGACCGTCGTGCCAGGATGCTAAGATGTTAAACATCTGCCTGGCATCCCATGAAGGCCAATTTTTCGGGATGAGGTTTACAAAAATAGTATTTTTGGATCCAAGATGGCGGACAATTTTTTTTTAATTTTCAATATGGGTATCGTTTTATAAGTGTTTCAGTGCGCTGATTACGAAAATAACATTTATTTTGGAATCCAAGATGGCGGACAACTTTTTTTTCACGTTTACAATATGGGTATGGTTATAAGGGTTTTTCGGTGCGCTGATGACAAAAATAACATTTATTTTGAGATCCAAGATGGCGGACAACTTTTTTTTCAAGTTTACAATATGGGTATGGTTATATAGGTATTTCGGTGCGCTGATGACAAAAATAACATTTATTTTGAGATCCAAAATGGCGGACAACTTTTTTTCAAGTTTACAATATGGTTAACATTTTGTAGGTTTTTGGGGACGCTGATGACGAAAATAACATTTATTTTGAGATCCAAGATGGCGGACAACTTTTTTTTTAAATTTTACAATATGGGTATGGTTATATAGGTTTTTGGGGACGCTGATGACGAAAATAACATTTATTTTGAGATCCAAGATGGAGGACAGTTTTTTATTTTATTTTACAATATGGGTATCGTTTTATGGGTTTTTGGGGACGCTGATGACCAAAATAACATTTATTTTAAGATCAGCGTCCCCGAAAACCTATTAAACGATACCCATATTGTAAAATAATAAAAGAAACTGTCAGCCATCTTGGATCTCAAAATAAATGTTATTTTCGTCATCAGCGTCCCCAAAAACCTATAAAATGATACCCATATTGTAAAATAAAATAAAAAATTGTCCGCCATCTTGGATCTCAAAATAAATGTTATTTTTATCATCAGCGTCCCCAAAAACCTAGAAAACGATACCCATATTGTAAAATAAAATAAAAAACTGTCCTCCATCTTGGATTTTTCGTGGGCTTGGAACTCGTATATATTGAGCGATGGCATTGCCATACAAAAAATGTATGGGGAATTTCTTAGTGAATTGTTACGATATATAATATATTTTTCGAGTTATTTTTCAAAAATCTAAAACGAGCAACTTGTAGCTAGTTTAATAAACTCGCGATTTAACATTATGTAGAAATTATAATTTGTGTTTTACATAATGATTTCGTTAAAGCCGTGAACCTTGTTTTTCGTATTTTTCGTGTTTTCTGGAAGGTATTTACGCAAAAATAAAAGGCAAAATATTTTTATCTGTCTCGTATAAGTAGTAGCAGTTATTTGAGAAGCCTATAGTACTATTTTTATTATCAATAATGATCTAGTTTTGGCACCAGGGTCAATTCTGTAACGCCTGTTTTGGCTAAAAACGTGTGATGCAGGCTTAAGGCCTGAAAGCGTAGCGTAACAGACAGACAGAAACACAGATATTCGCATTAATAATATTATAGTATGAAATCCATATGGATACATACAACTAATATTATAGTATGGATACACACAAATCCTAACTAATATTAAAAATGCGGAAGTAAGTTTGTTTGTTACCCCTTCACGCTTCATCTACTGAACCAATATTCCTGAAATTTTGCATACACATAGTTAGAAGTACGGAGAGGACATAGGGTACCTTTCATCCCGGGAAAAAGCACTGTTCCCGTGGGAAATTCACGCGGGCGAAGCCGCGGGCGAAAGCTAGTAATCGATAATATATATCTAACTCCTGCTAAACCTCGTAATGTTTTGTCTCTTTTGTGCTTTGAAATATTGGTTATTAACACAACACAAACACATTTAACTAAAATGGATTTAGCGAGCTTTCGAATTAACTTTTATGAATACTAAGACAGAAAGTAAAGAAGCTTGTTGTAAAGCTTGCAAGGTTCTTAAGTTCTTAATAATAAAGGCTTCCGCCGACTTTTGAAACGGACGTGGACTTGCGAATGGGTATATTTCACTCTGTTCACCTGGGTGATATCACCTGGGTGAAAAGAGTAGACTTTTCACCTTAGACTCATTTCACCCAGAAAATTTCATCAGGTGAATTGGTGCTCTCAATATTTTCAAAGAACAAGCGGAAACTTTCTTGGAAATATTCTCGAGAACGTATTTTCCTAAAAACCCGGGAAATTCCCGAGAATTTTCAGATTTTTTTAAAGGAAGAAATTTTCGGGAACTGGATATTTCTGGCGGCACATTGCTACCTGGGACGAAATTCCGTCTCCTCACTGTAGCGTTGCTACAAAGATTGCCCCCTTTTCTCCATTTTCTCCATTTTTATTGATTTTTTTTAACAACCTGTAAAGAATCTGACGTACATTGTTTCCTTCAAATATGATTTAAATCCGTTCATAAATAACATACATACATAGAATCACGTCTTTATCCCTTACGGTGTAGGCAGAGCCAAGAGTCGTGAGACTCGAAGGCCCCGCTTAGCTGAATAGTGGTATAACTGATGGGATGGACATTCAGATAATAGTGACAGGTTGCTAGCCCATCGCATATGAGTGGAGCATATAATTCAATGGAGTGGAGGAACCCCCAATTTAAAGCCCTTTCTAGAACTTTTTTTTGAACTATTTTTTGTCAAGTTATTTTTTTATTACTTTTTTTGACGGATATCCGGAGATTATAGTTTTAGTCCTTTGCCTATTAGACTCACGTCTGCTCAGGCCTTAAGTTTCTACAAGAAAGCATTAAAAAAGTTGCAGAGGTGAACGACTCGGAGTAATTAAGTGCAGAAAATTCATAGAAGTAATAACACCTTATATGCGCGGAATGTGGGTAACGTTAGCGGAAAGGTGGGTGTTGTAATGAGAACGGGGAAATTTTCCTTTTTTTTAAGAAAGTTCAACCTACGTTATACAGGGTTATTTTGTAACTACGGGCCAAATTTTTACAATAAGCTCAGTACTTGGAATACAACTACGTCTGAAAGAAATTTATAGTAAAAGAATAACATAAAATTTCAACTTTCCATACTAAGTGCCATCAGCTGATCGACCAATTTGTATGGGAAAAAAAAAAAAATTCACTTTTGGACATAGATTTTTTTGGAAACCTGCTCAATTTCATCAACCAAATCTGCTGCGAAAATTTGACCATTGGTTTCAAAATAACCCTGTATGTATTTATTAGTCGTATTTAGTAGGCTTCGCTCCCGTGGGAATTTCAGGGTAAAAAGAAAGGTGCTATTTCCGGTACTCTTCTACCTGTATACCAAATTTCATCGAAATCCGTCCAGTAGATTCTGCTTGATTGAGTAACAAACATCCTCACAAACCAACATCTAAACTTTCGCATTTATAAGTAGGAAGTAGGATTATTAGAATTACTTGCACCGGGACTTTGTTTCAGTGAGAATTTCGGGAAATCCTCTCTTAGTGCTCCCCTACACTCCCTAAGGAACCTACATGACAAATTTCAGCTTCCTACGCCCAGTAATTTCGGCTGTGCGTTGTCTGTCAGTCACTCAGTAACGGAAGAGTTTTATAAATATTGACGAGCTGCACCCTGGGCTTTGCTTCCGTGTGAATTCCAGGATAAAAAAGTACTCTATATGATATTCCAGGTAATAATCTACCCGTGTACAAAATTTCATCAAAATCCTTCGAGTAATTTTTGCGTGATTGAGCAACAAACATAAACTCCATTTATTCTTACCAGTCCTATCATGTAAATACTCACAGTACTTTTTATTGAATTTTGTTGAAAATAAATCAAATATTAGTTCAAACCTAAACATTCTAAAGTAAAACATATATTAACGACGAAAGTAATTTCCTAAAAAGTCTATTTTAATTTATATTGTTGTAAAATCATAAAAAGACATGGTAAGATTGTTTACATGATAGGACTGGTAAGAATAAATGGAGTTTACAGCCGTGAAGCAAACTTGTGCATTTTACTACAACGAGTAGATAGGAGTTGCTCCCTGGGGCTTTGCTTCCGTAGGAATTTCTGGACTAAAAGTACCCTACGTGAAAGAACAAGCCAATTATTAAAAAATAAAAAACACAAATGACAACTCACATAGCCTATGTCACTCGGAGGAATGCAAGGAATCTAAAAATACCTCTCAAATCAAATCTGTTATGCCGTGCAGGACTTTTGGTGTAATAATAATAAAGAAACTTACATACATACATGAACGCTGAAAACATAACACTCCAAATATAACAATTTAGTGTAAACAAAATAAATGTAGGTGAGATCAAAGCAGCCAGACTCCTCTGACTCTGTGAAGAGAATGGGAGAGGAACGTGTGCCGTCAAAAGAGCATACGAGGGTCGACCGAGGGGAGGTTGACCAGTCAGGCGCAATAGGTACAGCTGGAGCGATGAGAAAAGACCTACAGTACAGAGCCTCAGAGCGGAAAACTGGCGAGAATTGGTGCAAGACCGCAAAAAATGGCATCATCTCGTGTCGGAAGCCAATATCCACTACGGGTCGCAGTAGTAGTCCTCTAGCGTTGGAGGACTATCGATAGTTTGACTATCGATACTTGACCTTGAAAAATAGTCATGCTATCGATAGCCAACAGTTTGCAATACTATTGATGGAAACCACAACTATTGCTTTTCGATAGTATCGATATTTTCTAATCGATAATATCGATACTATTGAATTGTAATTCTATTTAATTTTTACAAGCTATCGATAGTCCGATAGTATCAATTGTTTGTTGAAATATAAGTGTCAATAGTATCGATAGTATTGGTTATCATCAATAGTATTGCAAACACAGATTGCAAACTATTGGCTATCAATAGTGTGACTATTTTTTAAGGTCACAATACTATTGACAATACTATCGATAGTCAACACTATTGCTGCAACACTAATGTCCTCCTCCGTTAGTTGTATTCCTCATGACTGAGGGTCGTGGTCATTATATGGAATGAAACACACACAACGACTATCTTGACAATGTTAAAGGAGTGGTTTTAGTGACTTCTTCATTAGCAGTATAAGTTTAATTATGTCAATAAATGACAATTCAATAAAAACAACAAATCAATAATTCTTATTGTCACTTCTGTTAACAATTATATAAATAATTTATGAACTTGTTTAATCACTAATAAACGTCGTTTATAAATAAAATATATTCAACAAGGTATCACTGATTTAATAAAGGCTTAAAACACTTCTGTAATTATCCATTTGATTAATATTAATACTTGTCTCTGCATATTATAAAACTGTAACAGGTTCATATGAGATATTTAAGAAAATAATAAATATATATATACGGACAAATCACACAGATTGAGTTAGCCCCAAAGTAAGTTCGGGACTTGTGTTATGGGATACTAACTCAACAATACTATATTTAATAATAATGTATATTATATGTAATGTATTGTATGTATGTGTATTATATGTAATAATAATGTATGAGGGTTATTTATAAGGCTAATAGAAAAGAAAAAAAAAATCTTCTGTGTGTTAAAAGCTTCGATCAACCTCGATTAAGGTCTCATACCATATAACATCAAAGCGAAATTTGTCCGTGTTGATTGAATATAATTATCTATACCTTCGATCAAAACTTGTACAAAATCCTAAACTCAGAGTCGTCAACTTCAGTATTAGCCGAAATTAACTTTAGAGCACCGTCGCGAAGTCAGCGATTTCCTCAACTGTTTCTAATACCCGCTTGTACGAACAAAATTGGTCACAATAATCCTCTGTACAGAATGTGCCGATTTTATAACTCGCTTTGTTCATCAACAGAACTACCCGACATTTTTTGCACTTCACTAATGTCATTTAAGAGGAAGTGCCTTAATGTAATAAAAGATTAAATTTAAAAAAATAATAATTTGTATTTTATCCCTCTTTGTTTATATATTTAGGTATTTGTATTGTTTTGTTTTTATATTTAAGTAGCTATTTGTATTGTGGGCTAAATTTAACATGGTATGTACACTTATTGTTGGTCAGTTTGGTTAATTCTTTAAAAAAAATAATGTTTATATTTTATGTCATGTACCCACCTTACTTACTGTTTTGTGTGCTAATAAATAAAATAAAAAAATAAAATAAAAATATACCTCAAATCTGCAACAAATCTCTCTTTAGTCGTATATCCTCATGACTGAGGGTCGTGGTCATTATATGGAATGAAACACACACAACGACTCTCTTAGCAATTTTAATGGAGTGGTTTGCCATTGCCTTCTCCATTTCAGATTCATTTTTCCGTACTGTCTGAAATGAGATTTTGTGCTCTTATTGTGTGTCAAAAACAAACGGCTCTTTTCAGGGCCTAACATACAAAAAAGGCACTTTTCAGCGCTACACACCAAAGCTCTAACTAACTAACCCAGCTCAGAAGGTCTAGCTAAAGTTTCATTTGATTCGTAGCGATACGATATCTTAATTCGTAATCGTTTCGACAGATGACAAAAACAATTTTCTTCCTCATCAAAGCGAAAGCGAACGTCAAATGTATGGAAGTAAGCGATAAAACAGTTCGTTACTCTATGGTTTCGAATCGTTTTCTCTATGAACTTGCGATGACGATGGCGATCGACCACGTGATTTAGCGTGGCCTTATGTCATCCCATACATTTTAGCGTTTTCGAACTTCGCTTTCGTTCTCAAATTCTGACTTTGTCTAAAGTTCCTGGTCACTATTTCAATGTGGGATTTTCCGAGACCCAAATAAAAAAAAAATAGTTCCAGATGACTTCATAGATGGCGCTTAAGCAAAGGCGAGAGAAAAAGTTCCATACAAAAAGCAAAAATTCACGGGATTGGCAATTAAAAAAAAATATAACTTAGTAAAAAAAAACATCTAAAAAGTATCAATATTGTCGTTTGTGCAACTGTCAAACTGTTAGGTGATTTTTTTCTGCCTCTGGTTGACAAGAATAAGCGCACCATAAAGGTTTAGCCATTATTACGACTCGGCTTTCATAAAACGCTATCTGTTGAGACTTTTTTATACTGATTTTTTTTCTTAATTAGCTGTTAGAAAAATCGCTCAGTAATATAGAAGGATTTTTGACTTAAACGAGGGCAACGACAGAGCCATCAGCGTAGCCAAATATGGACCAAACTAATTTGATAGCTATTACAACTCGACAAGAAGAAGAAGAATTAAGTAACTTATCTACTAGTTTTTGCCCGGGGCTTCGCACGCGGAAATTATACACCAAAACCTTCCTCATTCCCCACCCCGTCCATTGGTGAAAACAGCATGAAAATTCGTTCAGTAGTTTTTGATTCCTCACACACATCCAAAGTTTCGCTATCTATTTATTTTTACTTATCTTTTTACCCTAGCTTTTGTCCTCGGCTTCGCCCGCGTGAATTTCCCACGGGAACAGTGCTTTTTCCCGGGTTGAAAGGCTCCCTATGTCCTTCTCAGTACCTATTTCTAACTATGTGTATGCGAAATTTCAGAAAGATGCGTTAAAAATAATAGAACCTGTCTCAAAATTTCAAGTACTTGCAGCTACTTTTGGTCCTGAGTTATGTCCTCTTTTATTCATCCTTCTATAAATAATAAATATATATAAATATATACGGACAAATCACACAGATTGAGTTAGCCCCAAAGTAAGTTCGAGACTTGTGTTATGGGATACTAACTCAACGATACTATATTTTATAACAAATACATATAGATAAACATATTAAACATCCAAGACCCGGGTCAATCTGAAAAATATCATTTTCCATCTTGACCCGACCGGGGATCGAACCCGGGACCTCCGGTGTGGCAGTCCAGCGTGAGACCATTGGGCCACGGAGGTCGTCAAAAATCCTTCTACTATTATAAATGCGAAAGTTTATATGAGAATTTGAGTTTGTGACTCAATCACGCAAAATCTACTGTACGGATTTCAATGAAATTTGATATACGTGTAGAAAAATACCGGGAATAGCACATAAGGAGCTTTTTATCCTTAAATTCCTACGGGATAGAAGCTCCGGGGCGCGGCTAGTATAAAAGAAATAGATATGGTGAGAAGCTATGTGCCTAAGTTAAAATAAAAACCATAATTTACCAAACAGAACATAGATAGATACATAAAATTTACATAATTATATACCACGGCCACAAATATGAAAACTCTATGCAAATATTTACATAAATTTTCCTCCCTATCGCTAAATCACATTTGCGCAATTAAAAAAAACATAAATCTGCAATAATCAAGCTTGGTACATAATAAAGTTAGTATGTTCGCGCCGTTTATGTCCAGAACCTGATTTAAAATTGGTTTACGATTAGAATTCTTGTTTATTTAGCCATAAAACAACCATTTTAATGGTTTAATTTTCGTATTTTTAACTGATTGGAAAATTATAATCGCGCTCATATATTTTATTTGTTTAAACAAGCAAAATAGTGGAATAATAATATATGCTAAAATATAAACTCCATTTATTCTTACCAGTCCTATCATGTAAACAATCTTACCATGTCTTTTGATGATTTTACAACAATATAAATTAAAATAGACTTTTTAGGAAATTACTTTCATGGTTAATAAATGTTTTACTTTAGAATGTTTAGGTTTGAACTAATATTTGATTTATTTTCAACTAAATTCATTAAAAAGTAATGTGAAGATTGTTTACATGATAGGACTGGTAAGACTAAATGGAGTTTAGTAATCTGATGAGCTCGTAATTCTAATATTGGCAATGTTGAAACATGTTTCGTCCTTATCCTAACTAATACTAAAAATTCGAAAGTACCTAAGTTTGTTTATGACCGCTTCACGCTGAACCAATCTGCCTGTAATTTCGCATACACATAGGTAGAAGTGCTGAGAAGGACATAGGGTGTGATGTTAAAAGTTGTTGTGTTGATAGTGCTTTTTCCCGGGAAAAAGCACTGTTCCCGTGGGAAATTCGCGGGAATTCGCGGAAAGCCGCGAGCGAAAGCTAGTATTATATATATCTCTCTCTCTCTCTCTCTCAGCCTAAAGACGTCCACTGCTGGGCAAAGGCCTTCCCCTTTTATTTAAGTATTATATCCATACTAATATTATAAATGCGAAAGTTTGGATGTGAGTTTGTGAGTTTGTGAATTTGTGAGTTTGTGAGGATGTTTGTTACTCAATCACGCAAAATCTACTGGACGGATTTCGATGAAATTTGGTACAGAGGTAGATAATAACCTGGAATAGCACATAGGCTACTTTTTATCCCGGGAAAAAGCACTGTTCCCGTGGGAAATTCACGCGGGCGAAGCCGCGGGCAAAAGCTAATACTTAAATAAAATTTTAATCAAATTAATCTGACTAAAATTGATAACATTTTAAGTTCGTAATTCTATTATTATTGCAATTCCTATTGGCAATGTTGGAACATGTTTCATCTATCCTAACTAATATTATAAATGCGAAAGCGATTTTGTTTGTTTTTTGTTTGTTTGTTACCTCTTCAAGCTTTATCTACTGAACCAATCTTCCTGAAATTTCGCATTCACATAGTTAGAAGTACTGAGAAGGACATAGGGCATCTTTTATCCCGGGAAAAATAACTGTTCCCGAGGGAAATTCACGCAGGCGATGCCGCGGCCAAAAGCTAGCAATATATAACATTTGACAGCTTTTCGAAAAAAGTCTGGGATGAAGAATTCCTCAATCTTTAAAAAGTTATATTGTGTGAGCGAGACAACTGCCAAGTGTAATATGACTTAAACCGGACGCACAGTTCATTTCCGTACGGAAATTTCAGATCCGGGCACCCAATTGCACACTTCACATGCACATTTTCATACAAAATGTTGGAGTGGGCGCACACGTCCGTTGTTTTTCCGTACGGAAAATGTAAGTCACGTGTACGCCACTCGAATATGAAAAGCGCGCAGTCGGGTCTCCGAATCTAAACCGGATCTAAAATTTCCGTACGGAAAAAAACTGACTCGTGCGGCTGGCTTTAATCTATGATTGAAACCATAAAAGTGCTTTCATTCTACCCGCATCAAACTAACAACTTATTAGACCCACGACACTGATTTAATAGCAATTTAACGCTTAAATTAATGTCCGTATATCTATTAAGTTAATAAGACAACAAAGTACAGCCGACAGGACATCAACGTTTCATTGCAAACTCGCTCCCATTACCACCCCGTAGAGTCTTAGGATACGCCAGCGGAAATATGTGGAACTAATAATGACAGATGACAGAAAGACTTCTTTCGTGAGACGAACTCTAGTGAGGTCCTTGCTGGCTATCCGATGTGATGCCTATCGATAGTCCAATATCGATAGAGTATCTGTAATTAAAGTAACAGCATCGATGGTATTTTAATCGCTTTGCTATGGATAGTATAAATACTATTGTTTGTTTGTTTGTACGTAAACTTTTTATTGCACATACACAAAAGAAAAATACAAAACATAGTGAAACAAGAAGAGAGGCGTACAATGGCGGACTTATCCCAAAAAGGGATTTCTTCCAGTCAACCAAGTGTTTGAAAGGAATTTTTGAATGAAATAAGAATTATTAGAACTATTATATCAACTAGCCTGTGCACGCGACTTCGTCTGCGCATATCTCAGGTTCTAAGCTGCGTATCAAGATAAAACTTATCCCAGATTTTAAATTAGACTTTCTACAATACAACAGTGAAAACCGCATCAAATTTGGTCCGGTGGTTTTTGCGTAATGCGCGTACAAACATACAGAAAGACAAAAATTCTTAAAACAATCATTTAGGCTTCTATCGGCCCTATATAGACACGTCATATTTTTTTTCTTAAATTTCTCTTATGTACAGACACAGACCAGTTACAGTTTTATATGTATTGACAAGCTGGCGCCCGCGGCTTCGTTCGCGTTAATCCTTTCTTAGCAGATGTCTACGTCACATCATAACATCTATCTGCATGCCAAATTTCAGCCCTGTCCGTCCAGTGTTTTGGGCTGTGCGTTGATAGATCACTATGTCAGTCAGTCAGTCATCAGTCAGTCAGTCACCTTTGAGTTATATATAGATTACTTGATAATCCGTGGTAAAAAGACAGAAAGCAGCCATATTGGAAACATTGTTAGCGAGAAAATTAAAACACAGAAAAAAAATCTTTACTCTTGCAAGTACAGGCCAAATATTTAGAACTAAAAAACGTATAAATTTAAACTTTGGGCGCTTTTAAAAAGCGCCCAAAGTTTAAATTTATACACGCCAATCTGAAGATGGAGGCAATAGCAATGTAAGCCTACTGGCTCCATCTATTGGCAAAGATTGAAATTATTTTTTCAATCAACAAAAATCTATAATTAATATTTACATATTTTTACGTTTTTAAATCCTTACGAGATAGTCATTTATTTTTAGGGTTCCGTTCCTCACAAGGCAAAAACGGAATGTTGTCCCTCTGTCTGTTCGTTTGTTTATCGAGAGCATTTTTCTCAGCAACGCGTAGAGGTATCAAGTTAAAATTCATATCAGAAACTTGAGATTTCAGTCTCTATTTGCTATGAGAAAAATCAAACTTATACATCAACTCATTCGAAATATACGTCCGTAAATTTCGCAAATTTTGCGATTTTAGAAGGAAATCAAAACCTATGGGGTACTTCCCGTTGTCCTAGAATCATGAAAGGCAACAAACAATGTTTTACAGCAGGTATTTATACAGAAATAAATCTAAAACTGTAAATATATATTTTAAACCAGGTTGAAAGACATATGATTAAATCTGTTTTGTACCTACAGAACCCTCGGAGTGCGCGTGCATCTCGTACTTGATCGGTATTAATAGTACTGTATAAATAATAACTAATATTATAAAAGCGAAAGTGAGTTTGTTTGTTTGTTGGTTTGTTTGTTTGTTTGTTTGTTACCTCTTCACGCTTCATGTACTGAATCAATCTTCCTGAAATTTTGCATACACTTAGTTAGAAGTACGGAGAAGGACATAGGGTACCTTTCATCCCGGGAAAAAGCAATGTTCCCGTGGGAAATTCACGCGGGCGAAGCCGCGGGCGAAAGCTAGTAATTAATAAATTAAAAATTACTTACCATAAGTATTTAAAATAACATACCGTACTTATTTCCTTCATAATATCATGAGCACAATATTATTTTGACTCGCCCGCGAACTTCGTCCGCGCGTTATTTACTATTGTTAATATCTCAGGATCTAAGCGACGTATCAAGATGAAACCTACACCAGATTTTAAGTTAGACCTTCAACAATACAACTGTGAAAACCGCATCAAATTTCGTCCAGTAGTTTTTGCGTGATGCGCGTTCAAACAAGACAGAGAACAATTTAAAAAAAATCCTTTTGGCTTCTATTGGCACTATAAAGCCCCCAAATTTTTTTCATAAATATCTTCTATGTACAGACACAGACCAGTTTTATTATATGTATTATTGATATGAGTTATATTAAATTCAGTACTTCTGGTTACAGTAATTTATTTAAACTGAATCAATAGGTTCAATGTTTGCTCACTGTGACAATGTAATTATTGCAGACAATAAATTTATAATGCCACATTATACTTGTTGACTAGAGTTACCAGTTCCAGGTTAAATAATCGGGACTTTGGTTTTAAACTCACATAGCCTATGTCACTCGGAGGAGGTAATCTACTTAGAGCACTAATCCGAACAGCACAAGGCCTTGTCCACGAACAGCACAATTTAATATTTTGGCATGTGCTGTTCGTGGATTCTCATTTTTATTTTATTTTGGTCCACGTACAGCACATACAACTATTATACTTATATTATGTGTATTGATTTGTAAATACTGTTGGAACCTAGTGCTGTCTGCTGAATGTGTTCCTATATAGGACGATATTATTTAAATGTCGCCTAGACATATTTCGTATGTACCAACGAAAGTATGTGTAATTAATAAACGATCGAGTGATGTTATCGATATCTTCCATTTAATATCGTCCTGTATAAGGAACACATTAGCAGACAGCACTAGGTTCCAACAGTATTTACAAATCAATAAATATAAGTATAATAGTTATGTGCTGTTCGTGGACGAAAATAAAATAAAAATGAGAATCCACGAACAGCACATGCCAAAATATTAAATTGTGCTGTTCGTGGACAAGGCCTTGTGCTGTTCGCGTTTGTGCTGTTCGGATTAGTGCTCTAAGTGGACTACCTCACTCGGAGGCATGCAAAGATTCTAAAAATACCTCTCACATCATAATCTGTTCAGCCGTTCAGGACTTATGATGGAATAAAGAAACTTACATACATAAAAACATACATACATGAACCCTGAAAACATAACACTTCTTTTTTGGTCAATCGTGTAAAAACGAGACAAAAGGCGTCCCGATGCCGAATTTCTTCTCAGCAGTGGTCGTTCCGTAATTCTAGTAGTTTGTAGCTTTATGACAATACACATTTTGACTTGAAAAAGAGCTTTCTTTGAAGGCCAAATTTCAATGAAGTATTTTTGATTTTGATTTTTTTTTTTATTAAAGATAGGTTTGCTCTTTACCACAATCTTGCCCGAGGACAGAGATGAGGTCTACGATGAAGCGAGCTTACCCAGAAGCAGCCTTTTATTTTGGGATGTCCTACGAAATTCAAGACATAGGTAGTATGGTTACTCTAATATTGACACAATGTCCGCTTATTGGACTCACTTTATTTAAGTAATTACAAATTACTACTTGTTTATAAAATAAAAATCCTTGAGAATTGGCGAATCGAAAACAATAAGTGTATGTAATAAATAATCAAAAACAAATATAAAAATCAAATAATTCATCGACCGAAATATAACCCGCGTAGTTTTGTACAATACACAAGCAGTTGTGTAAATATTAAACAAATATAGGTATTTAAATCATTATTAAATTATGTATATTATCAGCTTTCACCCGCGGCTTCGCCCGCGTGTATTTTCCGCAGGAACAGTGCTTTTTCCCGGGATGAAAAGTACCCTATGTCCTTCTCAGAACTACTAACTATGATTATGCGAAATTTCAGGAAGATTAGTTCAGTAGATAAAGCGTGAAGAGGTAACAAACAAACACACTTTCGCATTTATAATATTAGTAAAGATATGATATAATTAATGAGGTGTTTTCGTTGTTAATTGTTATTGAATTATTTGTCATGTGTATTGTATTATTCGAATTGATTTATCTTACACGCAGTATTATATTTACATAGCTGTTCAGTATAATTGAAGTAAACGATAATTCGCATACGGTACCCTATGTCCTTCTCAGTACTTCTAACTATGTAGTACTGAGAAGGACCTTTCATCCCGGAAAAAGCATAGTTCCCGTGGAAACAATTCACATCGATTCCTCAAGAAAAATAAAGTTTTAAATTTGTGTTTTTTGTTTAATGTTTTATACAATGTTTAAAACTTGTAAATATGTGTTTATAAACACATATTAAAGAACACGGTTTTAATAAAACTGTCTTTAACACTGTTTTTAACATGTGTTTCAAAACCATTTGTTTTAATCATGCCAACCCTGCCTCCAACAGTCAAACAAAACCACGCCCAAACTTAATAAACCAAGTGGGACTAGTAGCTAAGCTACTTATAATAAAGGCTTATTTTCATGCCGAAGATTGTGCGAAGTGGAGAAGAAGAAGTAGGAAAGCGAACTCTAAACCTTTAGACTAAGTCAGATTTTAATATCGAAATCGAAGTTCGCAAACGCTAAAATGTATGGGATGACATAAGGTAACGCTAAATCACGTGGTCGATCGCCATCGTCATCGCAAGTTCAGAGAGAAAACGATGCGAAACCATAGAGTAACGAACTGTTTTACTTACTTCCATACATTTGACGTTCGCTTTCGCTTTGATGACAAAAGAAAATTGTTTTTGTCATCTGTCGAAACGATTACGAACTTAGATAACGTATCGCTACGGGAAAAAAACCGGGAAAGCGCTTAAATCTTCTTCTTATCGAGTGTGTTATTACTAACACTGGTGTCAGATTTTATTCAAGTCGCCTAAAGGCATCTGACATGACTTTTACGACTACCGCCATCTAGTGGCAGTAGCCGTATACACACTAGTAAACTAAACAGTCAGCCAATGTGCAGGTTTCCTCACGATGTTTACCTTCACGGGAAGCAGGTGGTGGTCTATGAGAAAACTACGATACATGAGTCAGATTGGTCTACAAACTCATGTGACACAGGTAAGATTTGAACCCGGGTCTTATCCGACCTCAGGCGGGTGTCATTACCACTTGGCCACCACCGCTTAAATAAGAGAGAGAAAAAGCTGAACTGTTTGCATGGTCCATTTATTCAGTACTATTATGTCATCATCACAGTACTTTTTGTTGAATTTCGTTGAAAATAAATCAAGTATTCAAACCTAAACATTCTAAAATAAAACATTTATTAACTACGAAAGTTATTTCCTAATAAGTCTATTTTAAATTATATTGTTGTAAAATCATGAAAAGACATGGTAAGATTGTTTACATAATAGGACTATTATGAATAAATGGAGTTTAGATATGTAGGTACCTACAAATATCCGAATTGATTTCCGTTTTCAAAATATTTGACGAAGAGTCATTTCTTTTTAAAATTTGTTTCCTTTTTAATTTTAGTTAAATTAGTTATTCTTAATTTAGTTTTTGTTATTACCTAGTTAGTTTTAAATAGGTAAATATTTTGCGGTTTGCAAGAGCGGCGCGGCGGCCGGGGCAGAACAAAAAAGGATGAGTTACATTTTTGCCGTATTCTTGGAATTTGAAAAAAATCCGTAAGCTCGGATGTGAGTTTGTGAATTTGTGAGGATGTTTGTTACTCAATCACGCAAAATCTACTGGACGGATTTCGATAAAATTTGGTACACGGATAAAAAATTACCGGGAATAGCACATAGGGTACTTTTTATTCTGAAATTCCCACGGGAGCGAAGCCCCGGGGCGCAGCTAGTATAATAATATAATAAGAACATATCATATATGTAGAGAAATAGACGTGTTTTTAAATGACAAAGACATTAAATAACTTAAATAGGTATATAAATTAGCATACATAAAATCAAAGACCCGCTTGCCGCTCCCCTCTTGTTACTATTGCGCACCCGACAGGGTTCATATTGTACCTAAATGATAACAGATATAACTTATTATAAGAGAACTGTTGTATAATGTGAATTGCAATAAATGTTTTGAATTGAATTGAAAATAAAATGTCAATAAAAAAAATCTTATATATCTATCTAATTTAAATTTCTGCTTTGGAGCCTAGAATGTTTTTAAATCCTGTGGATGGTATGTCCCAAAAGCCTCCCCCTACTTTTCCACCGGTCTCTAACCGAAGAAGATAGATATTTTAATTTTTTTGTATATATAAATAGGTATACTTTAAACCCGTGTGGTTCCCGGGTTAGAATAGGACCACTCCATCTCATTCCATGGATGTCGTAAGAGGTGACTAAGGGAAATGCTTCCGATGGGCAGCAGCGTCGGAAGCTCACAAAGCCAAAAAAAACTGCGCTCGCCAACCCGCCTGCCAAGCGTGGTGAGTATGGCAAATCCCCCCAAAATCTTGGGGGAGACCTTTATCCAGCAGTGGATATTTTGAGGTTGTAATGAAGATACTTTAAATTTAAATATTTTGACTGGGCAGATTTTTTGTGTTTTTATTACAATCACTTATGTAATTGTAAAATAATTACATAAAGTAATTTGTACTTAAAATACACAAGAAAATCTGCATTATAAGTCCGAAAATATGATAGACAAGACACGCCTACCTATTTAGAAGATTCAACCGCCAAATCTGCCCCGCCCTCTTTGTTTATTTTTTTCATATTTGCAATATTGGTATAAGTCGGACGGCCAATTAAAAAAATGCGCAAATTAATTTTACTTCATAAATGTTCATTTTCACATTTTTATTTCAATGGTGTATCATTTGTCTTCGTAAGATTTAGAAAAGGTTTTATTAAAAGCATAGCGTCGTTCCATATCTTACATACAGGGTACTGTACTTGCATAATGTATATAATTTTGGTTCAAACACTGTGTTGAAATAGTGATGGAACTTTAAAGAAAAAACCTAGGTGAAAATAAATTCAAACACTTCCATTTTATTAATGTTATTGTTACTTGACTATGTACATTGTCAAAAATTATTATAATTTTGAATTTTTTTAAGTGTCCAGGCCTTAAATTAAGAAAGCTTATAATTATTAACTATATTTACTAAAAACTTACCTTATCACATAACTAGCACGCCTGCAATCCCACACACACAAACAAACTAAACTGTCCACAACACTGGCACACAAAAAACAAAGACAATAAAAAAATAACGCAATCTGTCAAAAAGCGCGCGCGGGAAATTAACAAACGTCAAAGATTAGGGCTGGGAAAGTGATTGATTTAAGGATTTTAATTGGGAAAACTGATTTTTTTTCGAACGAAATCGCCGTTCGCGGCTCGCGAATGCTTTTACCAACTGGCAAATACTGCGTGACGCCCCCCCATTCGAGGCAGAGAGGCGGGGCCATCTTGCCTCCACTGAGGCGGGGCAAACTCCTCCTATATTAAATTAGTTTTATTTTCTGTTTGTTCGTATTTAAATAAAAGTGAAGTTGTCACTGCGATGGTAACTTGTGTCTTAATAGATTTTTTATTTATTTGTGATATTAATATTAAAATATGCGTTGTCCAACGAGAACTAGTTGTCTTACATCATTATCTAAATATTTGGACTGCAATGGAATGTATCTATTATAGGATAATGGAATGTTGTTGTAACTAAGGATGTTTTCTTTTCGATAAATTGTCAAAGTTATCGTATAACTGGAAATAGTGCTTATAATTGACTTTGTATTTTTTTTTTATATAATGTGTAATATCAAAGTTTCGTGATCTTATTAGCAGGATAATCTGGAAATGCACTGTATATTTATATTCATTACAGTTCTAGTTTTAATATACTTCGCTTGATGTTACTCATTTATGCAGTTTGCCACAAATCTAAGTGGTTTTTGAATTGAAACATATTTAAAGTAAAAAATAAATACATAAATATATTACCACATAATTTCTAGTGGAAATACATAGCATAGATACGATCTTGTGGTCTACTTCGTTCTATCACTCTATGGCCATAAAGAAACCAAAAATGGATAAAGTTTACAAATAAACCTTCCTCCAATCTCCACACTAATATAAAATTATCAATTATGATTATTTGAATAAATAAAATAAAAAAATAAATATTATGAAGCGTCGAATGTGCTATGTTACACCACTAATACATCTATCTAGCCTATCTTTATTATCTGTTAAGTCTATGAATTGTGCGCTAATGCAAAAAGAGCTTTGGCCCATATTATTACTCTATACAAGGAAGTTCGAAGTTCTATGCATCTGCCCTATTTAAAAACTATTACCTACATTTTTAATGTATTTTTAATTATTATTATTTTTTTTTAGGAATTTCGTTCTGAGTGGTTAAAACACTTTGATGAATCGGAAACATTTCTCTTTTCCTGTATGTTGATAAACGAAAAATGTATTGGTCAATAAAGTTCATTTTTAAATATTTAGGAATATGTTTAGAATTAAGTGACTGAAAATTGATATATGATTGAATGTTGATTTCATGATGACTCGCCTCCTTTTCATAACCTATAAATATCTAGTTTCTTCCTGTGATTTGTATAACTTCTTTCACTTATATTAGTAGGTACCAACCTATTTATTATATAACTCATGTATTATTTGTACTAAGTAAAATAAACATTTTTTTTTCTTACTTTACTTTACCCACTATTAGCAGCAACTTGTATGTAAAAAAAATATCGAAATTGGTTACAAAATTATTTTTACTTTAGATTTAAGTCTTATTTTGACACCTATTTTGTAACTGTTTGTTGTTCCTTAATAAATAAACAAACAATTTAATTTAATTAAGTATTTAATTTTTTTACAGATAATCTTTTTGAAATTTCTTTTTACCTATGTGGGTTTTTGTGCCTGAAATAAATTAATTTTATTTTTTATTTTATTTATTTTATAAGTTTGACCTGTCTGTGTGTCTGTACCTATGTCTGTCTGTAGTAACGTAGCTGCCAAACAGATGCACCGATTTTGATCATCTCTTGGGCACCTAACCTACCTTAATTACAAATATTCTAATTTAATTCATTCATATGGATACGAAAACTTAGGTAAGTACCTAAAATAATAATACAAATTACAAACTAACCGACACCCTCCGACATCAGGTTAAAAATATGTTGATTAGGTGTGAGCCGTTTAGTTGAGTACCTAACCTACCTAAACGGCTAAACTGATTTCGATGAAGCATGGCTGAGAACACACTCCATATATATATTTTTAATTTATATAAGTATTTTCAAACAAAAAACAAGTAAATTAAGTAAATGTTAAAATTAAATGTTAAATTAAATGTCAATTAAAGGTTTTTAATTTTGAAAATAGTGATTATAATTTAGGTAATATTTTTGTAAATAACTTTGACAAATTAAAACTTAAAAAAAAAAAAAAATTACAATTTAAGAAAACCAAAAACCACGAAGGTTTTTCACCTTTCAAACGAAAAACTAGATCAAAATCGGTTTATCCATTTCGGAGCTATCCCACAGACGGAGAAACATAGACACGTCAAACGTTTACAAAAAACGGTTAAAAACTTACGTTTTAAAATCTCAGACGAATGAAAAAATAATAGACATGACATACCTACAAAAAATCGTACATACCTAAACCCGGCGCCGACAAAGGATTTGGCACAAAGATGGCGGCCTGCCCCCATTCTAATAAATAGTGACAAAACATGGAAACCGGCCGCATAACTACTGTTTCTATATAGATTGTTATGCCGGGTCTATTAAGTCTATGTTTAAAATGCAGCCTCACAGACAAAAGTGCTTCTCGAAAACAGAAGTGACTTGTAAAAAAGTTTAATTAAAAAAAACTCGCCTGAGAAAATACTGGCCCGGTGAGTTACTTCTTTTACAACTCTTATTTCAAACATTTTTCTTTTAATAGTTACTTTGGTGCTGCGTTTAGTTTCTGTTCCTTTTATTATACGGTAAGTAACCTTATTACTTAACATTTACGCAAATTAAAATTTTGAATACTTTTACACAACTGCCGAAAATGTTATTTTTATACCTAATGTATTTAATGTACCTATTATGTACTAGATTTTGCCCTTGCTTCGCCAGCCTGAATTTTGTTTTTCCACCCCCTTAGAGGTGGAATTTCCCGCGGCTTCACCCGCGTAAATTTCCCACGGGAACAGTGCTTTTCCTGGGATGAAAGGTACCCTATGTCCTTCTCAGTACTTCTAACTATGTGTATGCGAAATTTCAGAAAGATTGGTTCAGTAGATAAAGCGTGAAGAAGTAACAAACAAACTCACTTTCGCATTTATAATATTAGTAAGTATAAGTATTAAGAATTTTTGCTTTTATATTTGGGCTTTTCCGATAATTTTATTACAGGTTTTTCCGGTGTAAAAATCGGTTCTTTACATTTTTATTGCCAACAAAATTTAAATAAAAACTATCATTTTTGAATTCTGCTGCTCACAAGAAGTACCTATGTATTATTTGCCTTAGTTACATACTACTTGGTGCTAATAACGCTAAATGTCAAATTTCATACAAAATGGCGGATGGACGCAAAAAGTTAAACATATGTGCTTGTGACTAACTTTTTCCGCACGGAACACCTGTGCGTGCGGTCGTGGTGCGGTCAGTCGAATAGGATAGAATAATTTTACATACAGATACATACTACATATTATCACGCCTTTTTCCCGTGGGGGTAGGCAGAGACTAGCGATTTCCACTTGCTACGATCTTTACAGATCTCTCTCGCTTCCTCTACACTCATCACTCTCTTCATACATGCTCTCCGGTTATGGGTGCTCCTAATATCTCCCTTTTTAAGGAGGTCCGCAATCTGGTCGAAGTGCGTTCTTCGAGGTCGACCCTGACCAACTCTTCCATTCACCTCTGCTTTATAAATACCTTTCGTCAATCTCTTTTCATCCATCCTCTCAACATGCCCAAACCATCTTAACATTCCTTTTTCAATTGTGGTCACTACATCCTCTTTCATTCCACACATTTCTCTGACATCGATATTTCTAATTCGATCTATTTTATTTCTATTAATATGGTGTGTAACAGTTGTCCTTATAATCTAAGTCGAACATATTGTCTGATAGATAATCGTGCATTTGGGTCTCTGGATCTGAAATTTCTGAACGGAAAAAACGAACGTGTGCGCCCAGCTTAGCACTAAACTATGCACTTGTGCAGGTACTTACAACTTACGCTACTACTGTCCCATTCCAAACGCACCCTCATCTCACCCTCTCACTTGACTAATTAAAAACCTACCGTTGGGTTTTTATTTCCCGCATTCTCTACAGGGGTGGTAGAAATTCTTAAGGGTTGAAATTTTACGCGGAAACGCTGAGCGCTTTTTTCTTGAGTTTACTCAGTAGAATACGATCCTTTACTCGCATAATATCAGATTCTCAAAATAGCATACATACATAGAATCACGTCTTTATCCCTTACGTGGTAGACAGAGCTAAGAGACTCGAAGGCCACGCTTAGCTGAATAGTGGGCTCTCTGATGGAATGGAGATTAAGATATAGTGACAGGTTGCTAGCCCATCGCTTATGAGTGGAGGAATCCCCAGTTTAAAGCCCTTTCCCTCGATTGTCTTTTACAATCTGCGCGGAAAGAGAAGCAGCTGGCACATTCTATGTTTTTTCATTAATCCCAGACCAGCATGGAAGCATACATATCATAACCCTAATAGCATTTTGGTAGGCATTTGATAGGGCCACATTATATTTAAGTGGCTCTACCAAATGCCTACCAAAAATGCTATTAGGGAAATACATCTTTATTTTTTTTTAAATAAGTATGAGCCAAAATCTAATTCCCATATGTTGGCCGGTTGTCTAAAAGAATATTTTTTTTATTTGACATTACTTTTCATAACCAAATAAAACGAGAGTTATAGTTTGTCCGCTCACTAGATGGCGTCACTGACGAGTGAGGTCTGTCAGATGGTACAGTACTGTCATTTGAATTTGACTATGACAGTATTGTATCTCATTTTATAACCCTGTTACTCGTATGTGTAGACTTTTTAATGATTTGGCCTCGCAGAATGGACTCGATATCTTTGGAGCTAGCCTGGGTGGTTTTAGATCTAGTGTGCTAAAATGTTTATTAGATAACTAGCTGTCGCCCGCGGCTTCGCCCGCGTGAATTTCCCACGGGAACAGTGCCTATGTGCTATTCCAGGTCATTATCTACCTCTGTACCAAATTTCATCGAAATCCGTCCAGTAGATTTTGCGTGATTGAGTAACAAACATCCTCACAAACTCACAAACTCACAAATTCACAAACTCACAAACTCACATCCAAACTTTCGCATTTATAATATTAGTTAGAAGTTAGATAATAATTAATTTACTTAACTATACCTACTTCTAATATCTTATTTATTTTGAACTAGCTTTTTACTTATTATTTTAATGTTTTTACGTTTCTATATTTTTGAAACCTTCTGTGTGTGTATATTTTGGGCTATAACCTAGTTCCATACTTACATAAATTGTTATTTTTTATAATGTAATGGCTGTAACCTGTTTTACACGCCTTAATAAATAAAATAAAAAAATAAAATATAATCTGACAGATCTCACTCGCCAGCAGCATTAACTAGTGACCGGAAATACGATACCCTCATTCGTATGATCCATCTATTCATTCAGGATAAAACTACAACTGGTTATGTTATGAGATATTTATAACAAGCTAATTATTAAAAAACAAAAAACACGACTGACAATTCACATAGCCTATGTCACTCGGAAGAATGCAAGGAATCTAAAAATACCTCTCTCATCAATATCTGTTCAGCCGTTCAGGAATAAAGAAACTTACATACATACATACTTACATACATGAACCCTGAAACATAACAGTCTTTGGGGTGTAGAACCAATAGATGCCAAAATGTTTATTTAGAAGTAACTATTGTCATAATCACTGGGTTTTTAACGATATATCAATATAAAATTGACAGATTTTAAGTTAGACCTTCAGGCAATACGACAACTGTAAAAGCCACATGAAATTTCAACAAACAAACATACTGACAGAAATTCTAAAAATACAAACATTCTAGCTTATAATTAAATAATCCTTAGTACAGATATATCTACACCAGTTAAGTTTTATTTGTAGAGGCTATCCGCAAAAATTACCTGCAAAAAATTACAAAAATTAGTAAATCTATTAGAACATTATCATTTTTTAAGTTAATGTCGATCTAATGTAAAATAAATTTATAAAGCAAAATGCCATCCTTTTCTTCCTACTCATTAAAAGAGTTAAGTACTTATTAGATACTTTGATAGATGTAGACCACAGGTATTCAAATGAAAACGCAGAGAAAATACAAAATTTCCACGATGCAATTATAAAAATCTTGTTACAATAACAATTACAATTTTATTTGTTGTATAAATTATGTACAAGTGTAGAATGAAACTCACGTTTTGAAATGGAACTAATAATCATGCCATGCATTATTATAATTAACATCTCCTTCACGCCCAATTTACTTCACAAGACTGGCTCATCAATTAAACAATGCTAGAAAACTGGGCACAATTGGCGCGTAATTACAATGAAAAAGCAAATAAAAAAAGCGAACACGATCTAATAAAGATCGTATATCAGTATTTAATGATACGTCTCATTTCTAATTCGCTCGGTTAAACGTTTTGCCAAGCGACTTCTAGATTACTATCTTTGCCGCTATTTGCATGATAAAATCTGGCGAATTGAGTTCTCTTCAACGTAGCGACATCTGTTGGGGAATAGCTGAAATAGAAATGATTGTTACTAGCGCCATCTGTTATTGAATAGCTGTACTAAATAGTTGCATAAATGAATAATAGATGGCGATAGAGCTCGACTTTTACTTTATGTTCAATAGATGGCGCTATGATACCTTTACATTTTTTAGGTACCTACAAACAAGCACAAGAAGTCCATATACCTACTCTCTCATCTGAGCGTTTTCCCGGTTGCATCCTAAGCATATAGATTACATATTCTCCACTTCGCACGATCTTCGGCATCCTTGATTGTTGGCAAGCATATCCTTGACGATATCAAGCCAGCTCTTGGTTTCCCCCTTCTGCCGGGACTGGGCTGTGGCGGCGTGACCAGACATTTGTTCCTTATCCTCAAAATAACATTGTTGAGAAGTTTGCATCACCAATAGATGGCGCTAAATCATATTACACTAGATTAATGATTTGTCGTCCATCTCTTTCCATTCTAATTCTTTCGTAAGGCTAGGGCCACAAAGATGTGTAGGGACTATATGTCAATTTTTAAAATCCACAGCTTAGATGTGGAGTAAGAAATTATTAAATTATGTTTGAGTGGAGTGAGCACGCACGAATATTTGCGAGAAATGTCGAAAATTTAAATGGAAAATGACTATTTGCTTTGACGTACGTGCTTTTAATAATTCTAAATTTAATATACCTAAGGAATCAATAACGAAAATAAAAATTAACAATGACATCATTACAAATCCATCTGACATTGCAAATGCTTTTAATAATTATTTTATTGATAAGATCAAACCTGTAGACGGATGTGGCGAAAATGTGACATCACATATTATTCATCGTCCTCATTCCATGTTTATGGCTCCGAGTTTGCCACAAGATATCTATATAATAATAAAACTGTAAAAAAATACAAAAAGTGTAGGACTTGATGAGATCTCGACTAAAATAATTAAATCAGTTAATGAATATATTTGCCATCACTTAAGCTATATTATAAACTTGAGTATAGAGAGTGGTGTATTTCCACAAGACTTAAAAATTTCGAAAGTAAAACCTTTATTTAAAAAAAATGACCGAGAGCAAATGGAAAATTTTAGAGCTATAGCACTTAACTCAATATTTTCTAAGATTTTTGAGAAATATTATCATAACGAGCTCAGTTCCTATTTTGAAAATAAGCAATTACTATGCGATGAACAAAAAGGTTTTCGTCAAAATAAAACTATAAATATGGCTATATTTGATTTTATAAAAAATGTTATCACACAAGTCGATAAAAGAAAGCCAGTATGCGCCATATATTGTGATATGACGCAAGCTTTCGATTATGTGCAGCATAACATATTATTACAAAAACTAGAATCTTATGGAGTTAGAGGTAATATCCTTAACCTCATAAAATCATACCTAACTGACCGTACGCAAGTCACAGAGATAACCAAATTAGACTTTAAAACCAAAATAGAACAGAGTTATCTATCAGAAGAACGACGTGTAACATATGGGGTTCCTCAAGGCAGTGTCCTGGGCCCTCTGCTTTTTGTAATATATATAAATGACCTTCCTAAAATTTTAAACCACCATATGACATTGTTTGCTGATGATAGCACTATTGTAATAAAATCCATTGACAATAATTATAATACATACAAATCTGACATTCTTGAAACTTTGACATCTATAATTAATTGGCTAAAGAATAATAATTTAAAAATTAATCTTGACAAAACTAATTTAATGAATTTCAGTCAAAGACCACAAAATAACTTAAACATTGATATATTGTATAATGATACGAAAATAAAAGATGTTGACACAGCTCGTTTTCTGGGATTAACAATAGATGCAAAGTTAAAATGGAAAAGCCATGTTGATGATCTGAGCAAGAAACTTAGTAGCATATCATATGCTTTATATCGGCTCTCAAAAGAACTTAGTAATAATGCTATGCTTACTGCATACTATGGATTAGCTGAATCTGTGCTTCGGTATGGTATAATTTTTTGGGGCAATTCTACCGATAAAGATATAATTTTTAAAATGCAAAAGCGCTGCATTCGTGCGATGTTTGGTTTACAATCAACGGATAGTTGTAATCCACTATTTAAAAAACATAAAATTCTCACACTTCCCTGCTTATATATATTTGAAACAGCATTATTTGTCAAATGTAACCCGAAATTATTTAAAAAATTATCAGATCTTGCTGTGAGAAATCGTCGGCCAGGTAATGACAAAATTTGTCTTCCTGAGTCGAATACAGCTTTACTTAGCAATAGCATACTATCTATGGCTCCAAAAATTTATAATAAAATTCCTCACCAAATAAAAGAGCTGAATTTAAAATTGTTTAAAAAACATATGAAAATGTTGCTAGTTGACAAATGCTATTACAGTATTAGAGATTTCCTAGATGATAATTTTTGACATCCCTGACATATGTATTTAATTGTTTATTATTCCTATGATTGACTTATTTTAATTATATTTTTTTGAGTGTATTATCATATTTTTTAAGTATATTTTGAATTATTTGCGGCAAGCCATCTGACTTAATTTGCACACCGTTTCAACGGTTGAACATTGCTGCTCTGTAACATCATGCATTTTATGTATCAACAATGTTTTTTTGGCAAATAAATATATCTTTATCTTTATCTTATCGTACGATAGAGGCGCTGTTCATTTTCCATAGATGCTCACCCCTCACAGTATAACAGTGTGCGTTAGTACATAATATCTTTATGGGTACAGTATCCTAATAATATTTAATATTATAAATTCGAAAGTGAGTTTGTTCCTTACCTTTTCACACTTTATTTATTGGTCCAATCTTTCTGAAATTTTTCATTTACATAGAAGTACTGAGAAGGACATAGGGTACCTTTCATCCCAGAAAAAAGCACTTTCCTCGTAGGAAATTCACGCGGACGAAGCCGCGGGCAAAAGCTAATTATTAGGTACTAATTTGCTTACAGTACCTTCAGTTACTTTGAAATTACAGATAGACCAGACACTCCAATTTTTAGGGTTCCATACCTCATAAGGCACAGAACCTCTATAATATCACTAGAAAATTAAAATACAAAGTATGTAATGCGTTGAACTCACGTTTAATTTTATTCGACAATTAGGGGCAATTAACAAAGCGAATACATTTTGATTAAATAATTTATTGATTTTCTGTGACACAGTTTTTTTTTACACAAAGTTTTTGACAAAATCTCCTTTTTAATATCCTACAAGAAAACTTATTTCATCAGCATGACTGAATATAAAAAAAGTATTTCATGTGAATAATTTTAAGTGATTTTGTTAATTTTTCATCACATTAATCTACGATTTTAAATCCAAATAAGATTTCATTTTATATAAACTTACAAAATCTTTTTATGGAATATCATCGTGATTAACTTATTGTCTATAAAACTAACAAATACTTCTTTGTAATATCACCATTATTAAATTATATGATTTTTACAGAATCACAATATTATATTATATAAATTATATTATGTAGGTAAGTAAGTATATTGGTAAGATAAAAATGTAGGTTGTGGTGTCTATGATGTCTATGATTGTGACAACATCATTCAAAAGCAGAAAATTCATCAAATTATCTTGTAATTGCTTAGGTATGTTTTTAGTTGATTAAAACCAAGTATTTAAGTTGGTGACAAGTTTATTTTATTACAATTTAATCAATGTTTACATAGGTATACCTATGCCTATGTAAACATGAGTGTACTTGCATTATTATTAAACAAAAATATAGTACCTAAGTGATTTTACTAAAAATCATACAATATAAGTATTTAGTTAGAGATTGCGCCTAAACTGTCGAAATGACAATAGTAATTCTAAATAACGAAGGCCAAACTATAAATTAATGTTTTTTTTTACTATTTGTAAGGTTTTTTTTTAAATTCCACAACACTTAAGTAATAAATTGAACTACCTAGGTACTCATATTTTTAGGGATATAAAGAATAATACGTACATTTAAAAAAAATTGCCTTATTCTAATTTAAATATTTAAAAAAAATAGTTTATTTTTATCGTATATAATCTAAACTCCGTTTTTTCCCACTTGTCCTATTATGTAAACAATGTTACCATGTCTTTTTATGATTTTACAACAATATAAATTAAAATTGACTTTTTAGGAAATTACTTTCGTAGTTAATAAATATTTTACTTTAGAATGTTTAGGTTTGAACTAATATTTAATTTATTTTTAACAAAATTCAATAAGAAATATTGTGAAGATTGTTTACATAATAGGACAAATAAGAAAAAACCAATAAAAACCGAGTTTATGTTTTTGGCTTATGGCATTGGTTTCTTTTTTTAAATTTCATTTTCCCCATATAGATTTTTCTTATTCAGCCTTAACTAAATATAATATAATAAACTACAAATTATACATATTGTTATATACCTATTCAGAGGATGACAATCATGATAATACTTAATTAGGTACCTTTTTTACATTTATTTATCTACTTATTTGATATAAATACATTTTTTTTAAATTGACTATTTCCTATTGTCGAGCAAAATAGTATTTAAATATTTTTCTGCAGTTCTTTTTAAAAATGACAATCACAAATCTATAGTCTATGGCCTCCGCGCAGAACACTAGCGCCATCTACTTGTAAACGATGAACTCTCCGTTGAGTTCGTCCTCTTGTGCGACGAGACACTGCACGTTCGCTTCGAAGTCGCATTGTTGCGTGCGGCTGTTGAAATATAAGCCGTCGGAACAGTACACTGACTGAGGGACGCCGCCTTGACATCTCCAGTATCGCTGGCAGTCACCCCTGGAAAAAATAATTTAAAAGCTAAAGTACAATACCTCTCTGTCTAAAGGATTTGATAGTGATTTGATCGTGCATGATAGTGCCTGTACAAAGAATACCATAGAGTTGACATCTGCATATACAGTGCGACAAGGATCTTTTTGCACGTGAGTGAGGGCGCCACCTACGTTTTTAATAAAAAAATTAATAGTTTGGTCATTAGTTCCGTTTTCTTTTTTCTACCATATGCAAAAAGATCCTTGTCGCACTGTACCCGCAAGGGACAGACTCATTGTAATAATACTAAATTGAAAACACAATAACATAACAATGGCTTCCCTCTCACTTACAGCCTACATCATTTTAGTTCTTAAAAAAAACGGGTTACCGGGATAACATAAACTAAGCCTAGTTCTCAAACTGGGCAAGCGAAATAAAGACGTGTCCGCTGCGCAAAACATTTGTTAACACGAATTTAAATGAACGGAACGAATGAGAATTGTGTTCGGAGATTCGGTGATTTTTTTCTTCATGGTCATTTTATGAGATTTTGATTGGCCAAATGTGAAATTATTGAATATTGTTTACTGTGTTCATGTAGTACATAATATCTCGATGATCCTGTGTTTACTGAACATTGCACAAAAGTGGCAAGCGCAGAACAAATGTTCTGAACATTGTTCAACTTTTCGCGCAGCTGACACGGCTGAAGTGAAACTATGACCATGATGAAAAATATTAAGTATTTCTTTATCTTTCTAATTGAGATTCGAATATAGTTGTTACGTTCCTTTCAAACAATATATTACCATCCGATTTACATCAAAATTTCACCTCAAGTTGTGACATGGAAGTTGATGAAATTTAACTAAGCCTGTAGCAGTGTTGCCAGATGGGGGATATTTACCCCAAATTTGTTTTTTTTTTTGTAAATCGATGGGGGGATTTATAAATCTTCGTTTCATACAAATAATATCATTTTGGGGGGAGGAAAAAATGGTTTTGGGGTAAAATTTTAATCATCTTCATACATTTTGGGAAAATTTGGGGAGATTTCGTTGAAATTTGGGGGGGAAACCTAGACAGTCATCTGGCAACACTGCCTGTAGGTAGGTATATAATGACAAAACTCACTTGTAAGCGACTTGCGTGGCAGCAGATTCCAAGTGTCTACAGTCCAGGATCTGGCTGCTGGAGTAACCTTCCACGTTGCTAGGCCTGACTATGTTGACCAGGGCATCTGAAACATGTTTTTAAGTCAAAAATGCTGCAGTGGAGTTTTTTGCGACGCTTCTTTTCCGCTTAATCTCGTTTGAATATATCCAGCTGCTTGATTTCTCTTCCTAACTGATCCTCAGTTTAGGAAGAGAAGTCAAGCAGCTGGCACATTTCTTCCTTTGAAAATTTCCGAAACTTCTCGGGAATTTCTCGGTAATTTAGTAATTTTTTCTGTTAACGAGAATATTTACAAGAAAAGAAAGTTACATCATTAATTATACTCTTGGCTCTGTCTTCTGCGTAAGGGATAAAGAGGTAATAATGTAACAACTCGGAGCGATGTGGCGTGCTTCAAATATTTTATTCATTTGAGAAACCTGCTGAACAAATTCGAAAACATTCCTCACCAACAGGGTTCTCCAAGTCCTCGTTGAGGAAGCCAGGGTCATCCGCGCCGGAGCCCTCATCAATGTCCTCCGGTGACGTCCGCAGCCAGCACTGGGTGTCTCGCGGGTAGTTACACGTCTGGAAGTTGGTTATAAGAGTAGAAAATAAATGGGGGCGCTGTGTTCACTTAGCTGGCAACACTGGGTATTCAACCAATCACAAAGATCGTGCAAATATTTATAACCAATCAGGACCATTTGACTTGGTATTGCAGTGATAAAAAATGTGGTTCATCAATGGGCGTACCTAGTGTTTATTTTTGTCAATGGTGACAATGCCGCTAACATAGGCCACAAATATACATACATGTGTGTCAGAGCCGCCATCCTATTCGAATAGTTTGTATAGTTCGCGTCATTTAAAAAGAATTATGGAAGAGAGAGGAGGGGTGAAAGTTGCGCATGGGTACGACTGACGAACCAATCGCGTTCACCAGATAAGACCCGCCCGACATCACCACATAGACCGATAAATCGCCTACAGCGCAGCTTAACCGCCATCATTCATGACGAGACTATTATACCTGAAGTTCGAAGTCGAAGTACAAGTTGCCATCTTGGCTGGCCGGACAGCGGAACTCAACCTCTTCGCCGTGTGCGCACACGTAGTACCTGGTGCAGTCTGTGAAATGGGGCAGCAGGAGGAAGATCTGGAACGAAATGATGCGATCAAAAATAGTCTGTGTAGTGACAATCTTGACTAATGTGTAATGACCAAAAAAGGAGTGTTTTGTTTTCAGGGGTCAAGTGGTAATGACACCCGACTGAGGTCGGATAGGACCCGAGTTTAAATCCTACTTTTGCCACATAAGTTTGTAGACTAATCTGACTCATTTAGTTTCATAGACCACCACTTGCTTCCGGTGAAGGAAAACATCGTGACGAAACCTGCACATTGGCTGACTGTTTAATTTACTAGTGTGTATACGGCTACTGCCACTAGATGGCGGTAGTCGTAAAAGTCATGTCAGACTTGAATAAAGTCTGACACCAGTGTTAGTAATAAATAACACACTCGATTCTGATCGATTGTGTTATTACTTTGTATGTACCTAGAAGGGTTTGTATGTACCAATGTAAGTTTCTTGTGTTAGTTTATGGTGTAATACGACCATAAGTCCTGAATGGCTTAACACATTTTGATGTGAGAGGTATTTTTAGATAAATACCTTGCATTCCTCCGAGTAACATGTTATGTGAGTTGTCAGTCGTGTTTTTTATTTTTTACTAATTAGCTAGTTTTTTGTTGAAGCGGTGGTGGCCGAGTGGTAGGGCGCCCGCCTGTGGATACAAAATCCCAGATTCGAATCCTGCCCGGGCTACATGAGTTTGTATGCCAATCTGACTCATGTTAGTTTTAATCGACCACCACTTGCTTCCGGTGAACGAAAACATCGTGAGGAAACCTGCACTCTGGTTGATGATTATCAGCTAGTGTGTGAATTGGAGAAGGCAATGGCAAACCACTCCATTAAAATTGCCATGAGAGTCGTTGTGTATGTTTCATTCCATATAATGACCACGACCCTCAGTCATGAGGAAATACGACTAGAGAGAGAGAGAGAGAGATTGTTTTCTTAATTAATCTCTTAACAACAACTACTCGTACTTACTGTTTAAGAATCCTTACCTGTCCAGCTGGGTCGCAAGAAAGGGTATTAGGGTCAACTCCATGAAGGTTGGATACTGGGTCGGCCACCGCCACGCCGGCCACGAGGAGTAGTGCGAAGATTTTCACTGTAAAAAAAGTTGTTGTTTTGTCTATTGGATAACAGGCGCATGATAATGCACCAATCATGATTGATCATGGCTTTAGTTGTGGCTTTAGTTTGACGTCACAAGATGGTTCCCTCAAAGTACTAAGATACAGAATCACGTCTTTATCCCTTACGGGGTAGACAGATCCAAGAGTCGTGAGACACGAAGGCAACGATTAGCTGAATAGTGGGCTCTCTGATGGAATGGAGATTCAGGTTTAGTGACAGGTTGCTAGCCTATTAAGTTGAGTGGAGGATTCCCTAGTTCAAAGCCCTTTCCCTCGATTGACTTTTACAATCTGCGCGGGAAGAGAAGCAGCTGGGATATTCTGTGTTTTTTCTTGTCTCCCAGAATAGCATGGAAGATCAAATAGGACATAGGTATTGGTACTTAAATATAAATTCATTTCAATTTCGAACAGCAACGTGTTACATCAAGATCCTGTCATGTTATTTTTTTTTATCATGCATTAAAAAGCACGCGTTTGTTGTCATGTCATATAAACACGTATTGATGTAAGATTGTAAGATTAATAAATTGGTTGTGATAAAATCAATAAATCTTGTTTTATGATACCGACACGGCATATTATTATTATACTTATTAGCGTCTAGACGACAAAATTTTGCCGATTCAAGCTAAATCAAAATTTTCTATCCTAACTAATATTATAAATGACATAGGGTACCTTTCATCCCGGGAAAAAGCACTGTTCCCGTATAGGGTTGCTAGGTCGCCAAACCTAATAGCATTTGGGTAGAAAGGCCGGACACCCTACATTATTGAGGATTTTGTCTCAGTATTAATAGGTACGACAAAAAAATTGTATGTAAAACCAAGCTTTTTTTGGTAATACCGACAGAGCGAGCGGTGGGGGGGTGGCGGACGTCCACGACCGTGGTCGACCACGCTCGGCGCTCGCTCGTTTGCGAAATGTATAAAGCCTAACAAAAGCCGGACAGGCCGGACACCATTTATTTTGGCCGGACACGCAATCAAAAAGCCTACCTATGTCCGGCTTTATCCGGACGCCTGGCAACCCTATCCGTGAACATGTCAATAATGTCAATATGTGCGTTTATAGTGATAGCGTCCCAATCCGCAAAACAACAGGGGAAAAATGCGGGGTACGCCATATTGCGGGAGAGGCAGGGAGCTTCCTTTCTGTACTTAGTACTATTAGATATTAATTCTGTGCTATGGTTTGAACTTTGAAATTTTCAATTCGACCACAGTGTGTGTATAGCTATCTAATCGCCACATATAGTACCACACCACCACCGCTTCACCGGGCATTTTAGAATAGAAAAATATTTATAACTGTGATTTACCTATTCCATAATTTTTTACGTAAGTTTTTCTTATGACAACACCTATTTGTTACATTAAGGAAGCAATAAATGATTATGATTATGATTTTTTCTTCAAAGACACAAACTTTGAGCCATAGCCCTTACAATTTTTTTTTAAATATTGCACCATCTCTCTTTATCTTCAGCTAAATAGGCTGTAATGTATGGAAAATACGAGTTATCAATCATGGATTAAATTCGACGACAGAAAGATTAAATGACAACACAAATCCTTAAAAAATTAAATAGATTAACGGTAATGACGTCACAATCACGTCTATCATAGATTATCTAGAATTATCGGCAATAGAATAGATTTGTGTAAAATCACGCGTCGTGCTACTGAAAGTAATAAATTGATTTCTTTGTTTAGATCGAATTAATAAATTAGTCTCATATGACATCACGAAACTATTGTTTATAATAGATATAATATAGTACACGATAGCCTTTTAATTTACGACGCATAAAAAATGAATCTAACAATATTAAAAATGCCTTCTTTTTCTTCGGCAGTCTTCGCGCCAATATTTTTACACGACTGACCAAATAGGAGTGTTAGCGTCCATGTATGTTTTTTGTATGTATGTATGTATGTAAGTGTCTTTAGTCCACCATAAGTCCTGAACGGCTTAACAGATTTTGATGTTAGGGGCATTTTTAAATTCCTTGCATTCTTCCGTGCAATTTAATATTCGATATTAGGGAAAATAGAAGACCATTTATTTAAATGTTCTTCTTTTTCCCATTTATTCAAATAGAAGACCATTGATTAAAATTTACCATTCAATTTTAACAATATGCCATAGTAAAACAGATAGCGATAGTAACTTAGGTAGGTACACGATTATATTTTAAAAAGGTTAAGCTTATTATATCTCTTATCAAATTATTTTAAATGATAACGCTATTGGTCATCCACTTCCATTATTAAAAAAATATTCGTTTCTAATCCCAAAGAAGAATTTATTTTTATTAGTACCGTAAACTGCTGCAACTTATCCAACTACACACAAATTTGCCTATTTCATTTGAATTACGATATATCGCATTTGCTTGCTTTATTCTCGTTTTCTACCATTCTGTAGTAACTATTCATTATTTGGGCAACATATTTTTCATTTTTTATAATTGTAACTCCATTAATACTCTGTCAGTTGTGCGACAAAGATCGGTGGGTGAGGCAGCATTTTTTTGCGCTCCAAAACTTTTGAATTTTAACTATTAAAAAGCTGTGTTTTCGCACAGGATTAACTGCCTAAGGTAGGATAATATTGTCTTCTTCTAGTATAACTTGTTTTTTACGCAAAAGATTGTTTTTTATCAAAAAAAACTTAGAAGGCAATCATGTGTAGTGTTTTGAAAACTTGAGTGACATAACTTTGCCTGGGTCTAGGGTTGTCAAATTTTGTTAACTAGCTTTTACTCGCAGCTTCACTCGCGTGAATCTCACTTACATTATGCTTACAAAATTATTTTAGAATTTGTTTTCTCTAGTTATATTAGAAGTGCTTATATAATATTTTTTGTAGAATTAATTGTAAAAGAGATTCAACACTTTGTATACTTTTCTTTTATACTACAATCAAAAATTAAGATTATTAATAATTGTTGATTAAAATGATGAGACATTATTACCAAGAAGCATTAAAATTGTAATTTTTTAATGAAAGTAGCCATCTGGTTTTTTTCTTTTATAAAAAAGTATTTATAATAATCTGTACTCTTTTTGACAACCCTATAGTCAACGACATTTTTGTATGGAAAGTCTGTAGAACCTGCTACAACTTGGCCTAGTAGCTGTAATAAAAAATTATACAGTATATTGCACTGATTAAATTAGCAGGGACAAGAAGGTTGTCTTATGCACATGAAAAAAAAATTAACGGAAACGATAAGTACAATAAGTATCGAATTATCCTTCTAGGCAAACTTGTGTCTTTTACATACAACTCTGCCTACGACTTTGAGCCCTTGTAATTCAGAAAATTGGTGGACATTAATAAGATTTGGGGTCTCAATAGCAAGCCATTATGCCTGTCTTCCATTTAAAAACAATTGAGAGTCAAAATTATGAAAAGGTTCCGAGAAAATTGCAAAAAACGTCAAATTCCGTGCAAAGTTGCAGCAGTTTACGGTACCTAAGTACCTAAGTATAGTCGATAGGCGCAATAGCCAAATAGTAAATGCGTTTGAATAAAATCAATTAAGTACCTATCTTGAATTGTATTGTCGATAAAACGATTTGATAATAAGTACTTATTTATCTTACCATTAGTAAAATAGCTATCATTGATTTTTATCAACCAATTATTGTTATCCAACTTGCGAATAACTGATGTCGGGTTTATTTAGAATAGATTAAACTGATTTTTAACATTTTTTTATTTACAACCGATTGAGTTCTCTTTCCTTTTCACAAATTTACTAAAATTATAACTCTGAAATGCATTTTTATTTTGGGACCAAGTCGGTTCTTGCCAGTGGCGTAGCGTGCCTTGTCGGAGCCCAGTATAAAAATTTTTTTGGAGGCCCTTCTTCTCTCAGCCGAAAGACGTCCACTGTTGGACAAAGGCCTCCCCAAGGATTACATCCTTGGAGGGTTTTTGCCGTAATCGCCACGCTTGGCAGGCGGGTTGGCGATCGCAGTGTCACGGCATAGTACGCGGAAAGATGCTGCTGCCCATCCTCCGGTGTTTATAATCCCTTAGTCGCCTCTTACGACACCCACGGGAAGAGATGGGTTGGTGCTATTCTAGGGCCACACCACAGGCCATGCGGCCCACACACACACAGGAGGCCCTTATATGGAGGTAAAGATTTTTCACAAAAGAAAAAAAATATTGTGAGAAGAAATATTTATTTATCACATAATTTACCCATTTTACAAATAAAAATCGAATTTTAAATACTTAATATTTAACGCTTAAGGCGGGAAAAAAAGGAATTGCTTTATAGAATTTTGTCATTTGTAAAATAAAATAAATTAGAAAGTTTTTATTCTTTTTCCTTACACACTTTGGTGGCCCGGGGGCCCCGTATAATTGATACGGCAAATACGGCGGTAGCTACGCCCCTGGTTCTTGCATGGTCATTTTGGTTTATGTATAACCTAACGCTCGTCGCTTCGCTCCTCGCAACCTATACTACCTTTTTCAGCAGGGTCGCTTTTGAGTTTAATCCATTCTAAAGCCAACCCCTGATGTCATCATAGATCTGTATTAATTATATTGAATCTACGCATGTCATCATAATATAAAGTATAACGCCCACAGAGGAATAAATAAATAACGCCAAATAGGTAACGCATTTTACCACTATAGAACGTCATAAGTGGAGATGGGCAGGACATGTTGCTCGAATGGGCACTGAGCGTTGGCCTCGACGAGTGTTAGAGTGGAGACCCAGAGAGACTACGAGGGGAAGGGGTCGTCCAGCAGAGAAATGGGTGAACGATATCAGGGATGCATGTCGGTCACACGCAACTGGATGAGGAAGGCTAGAGACAAGGAGTCATGAAAGAGTATGGAGGAGGCCTATATCCGAAGACGGACAAAACAAAGGCTGCAATGATGATGAATGTTGATGATGAGGTAACGTTTAGAACTTATATTGTATGTTAATATATTATTTTAATTAAAGGGGGTATTATTTTGAATATTTATTTTGGCAACACAGAACCTAATGTCAATGTCATTTACTTGCTGTCATTTTTTTATCTCTATCTAATTTCAGTGTCAGTCTGACAGTGGAGTGGATTTAGTGAAGCTAGAGTTGTTTTGGCTTTTGCTTGTTTTGCTTTTACAGTAAATACGTTGTTTTTAAGTTAAATTTCGTGATTTCCCTTAAAATGTCATCATCAGACTCTGAGGACGACTGTTACGGCAATATAGCAAAGAAGTTACAACAAATGAAAAACAAATATACAGAGGAAAGGGTTGAATGCAGTCGTCTCCTTAACGAATCCTCGGAAATCGAAGAAAATGTAAAAAAAGCTGATTTTGGCGCCAAAACTGAAACAAATACGGCTGTGAACAGTGAAAAAGTAAACGAAGATAGTTTCGATTTATCTGATGATCCAGAACTTGATAGTTTAATAGCTAGTTCGTCTAAAAGAAAAACTCGTGCTTCATCTAAAAGGACTAAACAAAATGATTCTGTTCAAGAAGCATCAGCTCCAACTAAAAGAAAAAGTGATGATGTAGACCCAGGAGAGACTTCAAGAGGTCGTAGAGGACGTGGGAGGGGTAAACGCGGTCGAAACAACAGTGTTCTAAGTGACAGTGAAAGCAGTAGTCAAGTCGGTCAAAATGATAGTAGATGCAGAGGTAGAAGAGGCCAGGCGACGCCTCGAAGCAGGAGAGGCCAGGCGACGCCTCGAGGCAGAAGAGGACGTGGTAGAAACAGATCATGGAATATTTTCCCATCAAATATATTCCCAGTTTTTGGTATCCACCCAGACTATCCAGTTTACAGTGTTGGTAATACTGATGAATATCCTGATCAGTGTGAAGACCAGGGTTTATTTAGCAAGAAGGCTCAACCGCAAAATGAAGTAGTCGTTATCGAAGAAAATGATCCTTTGGATGAAAACGAAGAGCTGTCTGTGAAAGTGTACTGGCAGAGTTCAGAATTTTTTAAATTCACAATACGTAAATATCAAAAGATCACATCAATATTTGATTATTTTGCGAGAAAAGAAAATGTTAGTCATGACAAATTGTTTTTTACATTCAACGATATTATTTTAAAGCCTGATGATACTCCCGACTTGATTAAGTATAACATAGCTAAGTTTATAGATGGGGGAATCGTTAACCAAAGTGTTTCAAAATTGGTGACAAAGGATAATGAAGATATAACGAATGGAATTAAGTTGAAATTCCAATGTCAAAATGTGAAGAAACCCTTTGAGACTGTAGTTGGATTAGATGAAAAACTGTCAGTGGCCATGTTTAAATGTGCTGAACATTTTGAGATAAGTATAGACAAGTTACGGTTTGAATTCGACGGTGATTCCATTTCAGGTAATTTTTCACATATTAAAATACTTATAAACCTATTTTAATTAAAATAATTTCTGCTGTATCTCTTTCCAAAATTTGGTGTTAAAAGAATGAGGGTGGCAGGGAGTTTCCTTTCTGTACATAGTACTTATATTAATTCTGTGCTACGGTATAACTTATTTACCTAAAATTGCATTTATAACAGTAAATAGAATATCATTTCTCTATGGACATGTTAATAATATTCTTATTTATGTCAATTTATATTTCGGTTTGTTTGCTTTCAGGTAAAAATACTCCTCAAGACTTGGAGCTGGAAGGTGGAGAATGTATTGATGTCAAGATTCTCAGCTGATAAACATGAATGCATAAATCACTGAATTTGGAATAATAAAACCAAAGAGAGAGAGGCCCTTGCACCCAAGGGGTTGTGCAAATCGATATCCGGCTTTGCTCGGGAGGTACAAACATAAATTGTAGCCTATGTCACTCAGGTGTAATGTAGCTTTGTAAAAGAATTCTTGAAATCGTAGTTCTAAAGATCACCCCCTACAAACGAACTTACAAACTCTTCCTCTTTATTATATTAGTGTGATTAGATTTTAAAACGTGACATCACGAAATTCAGAACTTTGTTACACAATGTCTCATTCGTCGACTACTACGTACTACCTATACCGTGCCTCAGTTGTGTCTCAAAAGCCATAGAAATCGTTATAAAGCATAGAAATCTTACAGAGATCTTCAGTAGCGGATTTAGGGGGGGGCATGTGCCCCCGTGCTTTTTAGTGTACCTACTGTGGAGCGAGATTCCATGAAAGTGCTTATCAAATTAAGAAATAAGTTATTTCTTAATTTGATAAGCTCTATGAAAGTGCTTATCAAATTAAGAAATAAGTTATTTCTTAATTTGATAAGCACTTTCATAGAATCTCGCTCCACAGTAGGTACACTAAAAAGCTTTGTTATTTGAAATAACAAACGTGCCCCCCTAGACTGTTTTTTGTGTACCTACTGTGGAGAGGAACTTTCATAACAGTGCATATCAAATGAAGAAATAATAGAATTTTTTCTGCCCATCTGGTTTATTTCTTGATTTTTTGCAAATCTGGTCCTTCTGCAGTGGCTCAGAGCATGTCTTCAGGGTTCGTTTCAAGGCGGGCGGCAACAGCATCAGGATGGATGGTAAATTTGTTGCATCCCCCCTCTCCCTCAACATGCATAGTCCGCAACGGAAGGAAACTCCCTGCCCCTCCCGCAATATCGCACCCCCCGTACTTCTCCCCCGTTCTTGTGCGTATTGGGACGCTATGACTATGAAAACGCACACATTGACGTGCTACTGACATGTTCACGGTTGTACAGTTTTATTTGTAGTAGTAGTAGCCATATATGACGCCCCGTTTCTATGAAGCGCCCTCCCTGTGGCTTTAGTTCAATTTCTTTGGCTTTTGAGACACGACATTTATGTTTGTAATTAGTTAGTACTTAGAATCGGCCCCCTGTACATTCTCAGCATTAGTTTAAATATGTGTATTTTATAACTACGAAGAACACACTAGGTTTTATAATAAGATTGTGTAAATGATTTTGTTTGTATATAATATTTTTCAAATGCATTTTTATTATTATTGATAATTAAATTCATTATTTCTAAAATATTTACTTTTATTCACCTGCGTCCCGGGTCGTCGCTCCTATGGGAATTTCGGAATATCCTTTCATCAAAATCAGTCTAGTAAATGCATGATTTAAATAACAAATATACTCACATCCAAACCTTCGTTTTATAATGTTTGTAAAAGTTTCATCTTTGCCGTAGCTTTGAAATATTATTTCAGTCTATCAAGGGCGGAACCAGCCTTTTTGTCAGGGGGGAGGGATCACATGGTCAAAACTATATATCAAGAAGATACCAGGGGGGTCATGTCCCCCCCTGAATCCGCCCCTGAAATCTATAATATTACACGTAAAATAGGTACTGAAGTTGATAAGCCAGTTTCTCCATTCTAGACATTGATTCTAGAAGATAATTTTTCAATGATGTAATATAATCGATTTATAAGAAAGATTAATAGTTATCGATTGTTAAAATCTAATTATTTTATGTGATAATTTTCGAATTAATCGCATCCCAGCCACCCCGGTCTTCCCGTCCCGTTAACGGGACAATTGGGAAAAGTTGTTTCATCGACTCCGTCATTAACGCAGCGGATGACAAAGTATATTTTTACTCCGGTGCTGAAATATTTAAAGCATTTTTTTTTCTTTACTCAATCTATGCTATCGTTAAAGTACCACTAGTATCGCTAAAGTACCTAATTGATTAGTTATTGTACTTAATATTAAATATTATTTTGATAGCTTTAATTTTTATCTTTAAAATGTTCATTAGTTAACATCTACTTTTAATAAGTTTACTGTTAACACTTACTTGAAGCCATGATTTTTCTGGTATCGAAATGGAAACACAAAAAATGACACTGTAACACAAAAACACAAATGGCGCACTGGACAGAAAAATACAGCGAAGCTGATTTTTATACTGCCTATATGTCTCTAGTAACAACCCTACATATATAGATTTTTTTTAATTCTATGACATACTTGTTGAAACAGTCGAAAAAATAAAACACAAATGAAAATTTAATTTATGGCGTTGATAATAAGATTGATAGTATAATTTCGCGATAGGCAAACGAATCGTGGTAAAGATTATGGAATAGGAAGAATTATTAATTTATCAAAGATTAAGATTAGAATGGTTGAGTTACGACTCTTATTGCAAGTTTAAGGACTATTTGGTTTATTGACACAAAATAATTTGCGTTATTTGAATAAATCTCGACCGCCCTGATAACGGAACAGTTGGGAATAGCCCCGACCCTGTCGTTACGGGGCTGATGCTACAGATCAAATATCCATGATGAAAGGTACCCTGTCCTTCTCAGTACTTCTATGTGTATGCGAAATTTCAGGAAGATTGGTTCAGTAGATAAAGCGTGAAGCGTGGTAACAAACAAACTCATTTTCGCATTTTTTAATATGTACTATTAGCGTATTAGTTAGGATTAGGATACAATGTAACTCGCACTTATAAAATAAAAAATCATTGCCATATACATAGTTGCATGCTTAACAATACGCCTTATTGTACATTGCACAAATAAAGTACCTAGTGATCACGCATCAGTGACCTTCTTAGGGTCATTGGTGTCTATGGACTGCGGTGATTGCTTACCATCAGGCAACCCGCATGCTCGTTTGCCTACTATTCTATAAAAAAAAAAGTTGGCAAAGGAATTGTGTTGTCCCCAACTATGAGTTAACAGTTATTTAATTGTAAGACATATGTTGTCAAGTGACGTCTTTGGAGAAAATGCAGCAGTGGAGTTTGTTGCGCCGCCGCCTCTTCTCCACTTGCGCTTTGGAGTCGGTGGTAAACTTAGCTTTAAGTAATTTTATGACGTCAACTAACTAAAAAACAAGAAAGTGACGTTTTATAAGTGCTATTTTTAAGCCAATATGAATAAAAATAATTGACTTTGAGTTAGAGACAACGCTGATTTTCAGGCACCCACTTCATTTATTCGCGTCGCACGCGCCGCGTTACATTCGAAATTTGATGATAGCGACGCTTGCAATTTTTTGCTGCGCGTTAGCTTTAGGTATACCTACATATGTGATTCATTCAGGATTAGTCGTAGGTATTTAAAACAATTATATCTTGCTTGCCCTTATCGGTCGAAAAATAACATTGTTCAGAGGTATTTATACTATTTATTGATTTCTTCATTCTTTCCTTGAGCATTAACTGGCGGTGAAGGACCGTCAACTAACGTGAAGTAAGAGTTTCTGACGCTGTACCTCTATTATTTCTATTGACTAAACTAATACCTTCTTATTTTTGACCGAACTAGCGAAGCGAGTGAGGGCTAATTCAAGTTGGGGCGAAAACACATTGTTTTGGTGTATGTATATGTTTGTTCCGCGATAACTCTCGAAAGTTCGTTGCGCAACAAAATCGGTTCAGCCATTTATGAGATATAAGTACGCATTTTTATGAAAATAAATATTGCTCTATAACTTTTGACCGTATTATTAATCCGTTATATTAAAATAATAATCGCGAGGTCTAAGTTCGCGGCAAACCACTAGTTTAGATTATAGTATTTAGGAGGTATCCCAATTTTTCTTTTAACCACTCTGCACCAAGCTTGTGTCATTGTGGGTGGTGCACGTTGCCCTCCCCCCCCCCACCCTTAAAGTAAATCCGCCACTCACCAAGCAAAGCACACTATGTGTCAGATATAGACATATCTGTGAAAACAAGTACCTATCTAATCTACCAATATTTGCCCGACCTGGAAATCGAATCCAGGACATCGTGATGGCGATGAATCTGACCCTTGATTCTACAAATTACAAACGTAGATAACGTGCCTCAGTTGTGTCACAAAGGCCAAAGAAATCGTAATAAAACATAGAAGTCTTACAGAGATCTTGTCACTTTATTTCAATTTTCTTGGATCTTGAGACACAATTGAAACACGACATTTACGTTTGTAATTAGTGGAATCTGCCCCCTGATCTAGATTTTTAAATTTCGCATAGAAGTATAGAGGACGTAGGGTACTTTTCATCCCGAGAAAAAGAGAAATGTTCCTGTGGGAAATTAACGCGAGCGAAGCCGCGGGCAAAAGATGGTCAAATATATAACACATCCAATATTAATCAGGCAGGTGCCATGATTAGGCAATTTTAATCAATTGCGGAAAATGATTTTTTTTTACAATATTACTTAGATACCTATAATGACTCGGCATTAAAAGTTGGACCAAGTCCAATGGGTTAGTTTGAAGTTACCACTAGCTTTGAAGAAATATATGAGGTAACCTGGGGGGTAAAAAGCCACTTTGATAAATAGGAATTATTGTTAGGATGAGGTTATAGTATAGGTATATAACTAGGGTCATAAATAAAGCAAAGTAGGTTAATCCACATAATTTTATTAAAACTTTCCAATTAAAGTTGTTTATTCTGAATTGTGTCTCAATATCTTATAATTTCAAAGCTACATACTACTAGGGCTTCGGAACGACCACTGCTGAGAAGAAACCCCGAAAGAAACTCATTGAACAGTGTTGGTCCCTATTATGCCAGAGGGGTCTGTTATATATTTTTATTTATTAATTGGTTTTTATCATGTAACAGTTACATTATGATTTAACAGTAAGTACACAATAAACATGTTATGTCTGTAATCTAGAAGCTACTGTTAAATACATATTTATAAAGGCTCTTTACGTATTCTAATAACAAACATCTTGAATAATTAGTAAGTAATACGATTATACCAAGAGTAAAGAATGCTACTCTGCAAAGCGACACTATTAATTTTATTCTACCCTTTAACAACACTGATGAGTAATAAAATAATCGTTAAGCACTAACGAATACATTACAACAATTGTTATATAGAATTTAACTTTACTAGCAGTATAAATAACTAATCCTGCGTTCAAACATAACCTTTACAACATAGAACAGTACTTATCTTTCGTGCGATGTTTACTCCACGGCGGCTCAACAAGAAGTGACCGTTGAATCCCCTACCTACCGTCACGATATCTCGGTATTTCACATCTCTTTTTATTCATTTACCCTCATTAATTCTAATAACTCTTATAATATATTATAAATCTTAGTTGTTTTTATATAAAAGTATATACTATATATATTTATCTACATAATTATATAGTTTTAGTACCATATTTCTAACATTATGTGATATACATTATATCATTTTTTAAATATCTACTTTCCTAAATATTTAAAAAATGATCCTTAAGTGTGGTCGAATAAGGTCTTATTCGACCATTACATAAGTTTTTAAATATTTCCTAAATGAATTTACTAATAATATAACCCTTATTCGACCACAAATAAGTATCATTTTTACGCGACTGACCAAAAAGGAGTGTTATGTTTTCAGGGTTCATGCATATATGTAAGTTTCTTTATTCCACCATAAGTCCTGAACGGCTTAACATATTTTGATGTGAGAGGTATTTTTAGATTCCTTGCATTACTCCGAGTGACATAGGCTATGTGAGTTGTCAACTGTCAGTTGTTTAATATTTCTTCTTCTCTCAGCCGAAAAACGTCCACTGTTGGACAAAGGCCTCCCCCAAGGATTTCATCCATGGAGGGTTTTGCCGTAATCGCCACGCTTGGCAGGCGGGTTGGCGATCGCAGTGTGGTGGCATAAGGTAGGTGTACCATATTACGTAAGTGTACGGAATTCCGTAAGTTTTCGGTTTAGGCCAAAAAATAAGAAAACTACTAATTGTTTTAATGATTTATGTAATTATCTATCAAGTATAAACAAAAAAGATTCAATTACACATGGTAAAAAATAATTACAAACATCATTGATTCAGTTGTGATGTCTCCTAAAGTCAGTCAGCGCCAAGTCGCCATTACTATTAGTGCGTGTGTAGCGTACTGCAAGCTGCCACGCGGATTTTCATAAGTGAATTATGAGTGATATGTAAGTATTTTCATAACAAATTGTCGCAATTATTTTTAAGGTTCTTAAAACAAACTGATTGATTACTATCTCAAGTTACTTCAATTAGTTTTTAGTAACTTAATTCTTAATTTACTGATTGCCGCATTTACCTACACGAAGAACCAACCATGTCCGTTAATACGTAACTATTACGGAATGAAGGACAATAAATTGATATTGTTTTTGTAATTATCCAGGCACCGATATGAAATAAGTCAACGAAGAATGTTGTTATGGGTCGAAAGTATATCATGGTTTCGTGTGATCAAATTACGTATTAAGATTTTATTTTTCTTTGTTATAAAAAAACGTGTGTAAAGTGAAACTATTTTTTACTTTTTACAAATTCGTTACTAATGCCTTCGGTACAAAATCACTAATTTATTTGAAACTGTTCGATGTTCCAGTATAATTTTTGTTACCTATTACTAGCATGATTATATTACTACAGAAATCAAGTCATTGTGTGTTGTTGACAATAATTACTTATTAGAAATTTCAGTTAACACAATTACCTACACTGTTTTTGGCTGTATCTCTTATTACGTTATTACAACGGTCTTGGTAGCTATGGGAATTTTGAACTTTTAGGAAGCTTTAACTAGGTAAGTAGATGTTAATTTTCAAATTAGTATCAATTACCAATCAAGTTTTTAATGAAAATTGCAAACATCGTAGTTCAATAATTGTAAATTTCGTAACGTTTTTTGAGAATACCATTTTTATACCATAGTTTGCGTATTCAGCCTATTCATATTAATATATAAGGTAAAAAAATGATCGAAGCACTGTACTTAGTACTTGTTTACTGGGTTCGGATAAGTATTGGGTGGATTTGTACCAGAAGGGATGGTAAATGAAATTTGTATTCTCTGTCTAGAGAGTGAAGTAATAACGGAACATTTTGTAATAAAAAATGGTGGTACAAATTATTTAGTCAAAGTTCCTTCGGCAATAACCATAAAGATATGTACCATAAAATAAGTATAAAAATAACGTTACGTACGGTCCTTTGTTGCAAAGCCATTGTGCATTTTGGTAATTGCTTTACGATGCCTTTACAAAGTACAGGTGCCCCGTTAGGTTCCATGGGAACGCGATAACATTAAGAGAGGATTCCCCGAAAGTCGCTGGCAAAAGTAGTAGACTTGAAAACGGATTATATATTATATGTAAATACAAATAAATGAATGAATATAAAATTGTTCGCTAAGCCCTGCTTGAAGTAAGTTGATTTGATATGTACCTAGAAACATAAATAAACCTTTATTCCTTACATTTTAAATAAGATAATTTTATTTTAGACCTAAATTAAATTTATATTTTCAGTTTATATGATTCTGCAGCAAAACGGTATTTTTAAGCATATACCGGAATCACGAGCACGCATTTACGGAATTAACTCCAGAGTCAAATTTTATACCGCAATTATAGACTTTTATGGTGCCTAGATAAATTACGAATAGTCTTCTAAAACATCGTTTTATACAGTAGTGTTACATATCAATCTCCTCTCTGAAAACCACTTTTTATGACAGTACTAATTTCAAATCGCTGAGTTTATCTGTTTTACTGGAAATTGTTTGGAAAGACAAAAACGCCTTAACACTCCGGAATTCCGTACAGTTCCCTTAGTACGCGGAAAGATGCTGCTGCCCATCCTCCGGTGTTTTGAATCCCTTAGTCGCCTCTTACGACACCCACGGGAAGAGATGGGTAGGCGCTATTCTAGGGCCACACCACAGTCCGCCGTTTAATATTTAGGAATGCAGAAAAAGATTCCTGTTAATCAAAGTGGCTTTTTACCCCCCAGGATTTAGGAAGTGGTATTTAACCTCCCTGCACTGTACTCTAGTTGATGATTAATCAGCTATTGTGAAAAGTGAAGGCAAATAGCAAAATTATTAATGTGCGTTTCATTCCACGTTATGACGTGAGGAATACGCCAATATAGACCCTATAAAATCTTTATCTAGACAGCATTTTTAGTTACCAGATAGACATCTATTTTTCCTTATTATTATTTGCAATAAGCTTATCGATAAGTATCAGACCTAAAATTTAAATACTAACTCAGCACCGCGTATAAGGTTTTTACAAATATGATGTTTCTATTAAAGATAAATAAAAAAGAATTAAATTTTAGACGTTTAATGTACGAGAGTATATTATTTGGTGAATAAACAAAACCATAGCAACAGATATTTATCATAGAGAAACCTCATTCCTAACATGCCCTGCTCTTTATTTTAAACCAAATATTTCACAGAACTTTAAGAACTTTGGTTTAAACAATGGTTTTGTGAATACATCTGCTAATTCATTTTCAGAACTCACATGTTGTATCTTTATCTCACCTAGTGTTACACATTCTCTTACATAAAAATGTTTTAACTTAATGTGTTTAGTTTTTCGGTGACGTTCATAAGATGGATTGTGGGCAAGGTTTATAGCAGATTCACTGTCTATGCATAGGATGGGTGTTTCAATAGTACCACATAAATTTTGGAATAATCTTTTCAACCAAACTATTTCCCTGCACGCTTCGCTAGCAGCTACAATCTCCGCCTCTGTGGAAGAGAGAGCCACTGAAGTTTGTTTAGAACTTCTCCACGAAATAGCTGATCCTCCATACAGACATATGATTCCACTTGTAGAACTACCACTCATGGTATCACCTCCGAGATCTGCATCACTATAGCATACAAGGCGTTTCTCACCTTTCTTGTATACTAAACCTTTCCCAGATGTTCCTTTCAAGTAACGAAATATTCTCTTTACTTGTACAACATTCTTTTTAGTAGGATTTTCCAGATTTCTAGATATAACACTCAGGGCATATGATATATCTGGTCTTGTACCAACCATTAGATAACTGAGTGCTCCTACAGCCTGTCTGTAAGGAAAATTTACATAATTATCTTCCATGTGTTCGGTGTTTAATTCCGAATCTTTGATTATCGGCGTTCCCACTACTTTGCTATTATTCATACCATATTTTTCTAGAATTTTCTTTGTATAAGCCGCTTGGTGTACTTTAATACTACCATCTTTACTGTTTTCTATTTCTAGACCTAAAAAATAGGATGCTGCTTTTGTGGTTATTTTGAATCGACACTTTAATTCATTTTTAATGAATGTCTCAGCATCAGAGTCATTAGAAGCCAATAATCCATCATCAACGTACAGTGCTAACAGTATCTTTGTTTTTCTACGTTGTCGAACGTATAAACATGGATCTGCATCACTTTGTACAAATTCACTCTTTACCAAAAAATCATGTATGCACTCATTCCAACATTTGGAGCTTTGCTTAAGTCCATATAAACTTCTCTTTAATTTACATACATTTTGAGTTCCATCATTGTATCCTATAGGTTGTTGCATATAAACCTCTTCTTTGACTGTCCCATACAGAAATGCTGTTGAAACATCGAATTGTTTAAGAGTCAAACCTTCATTCGCAGCAATACTTAACAATGCTCTTATCGAACTCATTTTTGCAACTGGACTAAATGTTTTATTGTAATCTATGCCTTTCTTTTGTAAGTAACCAACAGCCACCAATCGTGCTTTATACTTGTCAATAGTGCCATCAGGGTTTCTTTTTATTTTATATACCCATTTGCAGTTAAGGGCTTTTCTGTTCTTTGGCAATTTTGTCAGATCCCATGTCTGATTTTCATTTAACGAGCTAATTTCATTATTCATAGCCTCTACCCACTTATCTTTATCAGAACTGTTCATTGCTTCTTTATAGGAAGATGGTTCCGAGTCAGATATCACTTCATTAATGAAGTTTTCAAAATTAAACCTGTCTGGGGCTTTAATTTGATTACGATCACGAAGATTACGTCTGTTGCTTTCTGCAACCGGCATTTCGTATTGTCGTACGTTTTCATCTGATCTTTCATTTTGTTGCTGTAAAGCAATCTCATCACCATCATTAGATCCAATCGATGCATAGTCCTCAGACTGTGTAGATAAGCAATCTTCATTGTCCTGATTCTGTGAGTTATGTTGATTAGCTCTTGAAAAAGTAGGAAGCTCAAACTCATACGTATTTCTTTCTTTAGCCTCAGGTGTGATTGGGATAGATGCATTGTCTATAAGAGGAACTTCTTGAAATGTTACATCTCTAGAACGCAGCAATCTGAAATTTTCTAAATCAAATACTCTATATCCCTCATCACCGTCGTACCCAATTAAAATACCTTTTTGAGCTTTTCTATCTAACTTTCTCACTCTTCTTTGTTTTGGTATATGCACGTAGCTATCGCTTCCAATTATTCTCAAGTGGCTTATTTTGGGTTTTTTATTGCACCACAGTTCATAGGGCGACTTTCCTGGTTGAGTCGTAGGTCCCGTGCGATTTAATATATGTACTGAGGTTCTTGCTATTTCAGCCCACAGTCCTCTAGGAATTTTATTGTGAGCGTGCATTAGTGCTCTTACCATTTCAACGATAGTACGATTATCTCTCTCAGCACAACCGTTTTGTTCTGGAGTATAAGGCATTGTTAGCCTTTGTTTTATCCCTTCCTCTCTTAATACATGTTGTACTTGTTCATTATCAAACTCGCCACCGTTGTCACTTATTATTTCTTGAATGACATGTCCAGATGTTTTAGCTTCACGCAAATAATCTCTCAATCGTGCAGCAACTTCCGACTTTTGTCTCAAGAAGTAAATATGTCGAAATCGGGAGTAATCGTCTTTGAACAATACATAATACCTGTATTTTGAAATAGAATAAGGGAATGGTCCACATACGTCTGTGTGTATTAATTCTCCTATTCGAGTCGCTCTTTCTCTTGTTCCGAATTTATTTCTATGTGCCTTCCCATAAACACATCCTTGACAAAGTTGTTCATCTTTTTCGGCTTTAATTCTAATTCCAAATTCTCTTTGAATAACTTCTTTGACATGTCTTTTGTTTTGGTGGCCGAAACGTTCGTGATACAGTTGAAGTTGATTTAAAACAGTTAAGCTATTGATTTGGATATTTGGTGTAAGTACTTTTATATTTAATCTATACAAACCTCCATATCTCTCTCTATAACCAATTAACTTCGTTTTTCCATTGATCTTCAACGTACAAGTTTTAGTACTTGACTCGAAAATACTATTTCCACATAGATCTTGTGAAGCCAATACAGAAAACAAGTTTCGTTTTATGGATGGAACATACCAGACATTTGTTAGAGTGATGAGCTCTTTCTTATTGTCGCTTAAGTGAGCTTGCAATCTTATTTGACCTTTTCCTACGGCCCCGATACACTCACCATTTGCGGTCATTACATTATGAGATTCGATAAAGTCCTCGTAAGATTCAAATAAATCTCTTCTGTTTGTGACATGGTTGGTTGCTCCATTATCAACATACCAAGAGTCTTTATCTCTTTTCTCTTCTGACATGAAAGTTAAGCTTGTCAATACTGTTGTATTACATGCAGGTTGATGTGATGGTTTAGGAGGTCTACCATCAGCTTTCCACTTACTGCATTGTTTCACTCCATGTCCTTCTTCTCCACAATACTTACATTTGAAAAATCTTTTCTTTTTGTTGTCTTGTTTTATTTTATTAACATATAGTACCTCTTTACTATTTTCTGATACTGATTCATTACCATTACTTTTACTTTTATTGTCTAACGCTCTTTCATATGCACAAAGCTGTGTGGTAAGATTTTCAATCGTACGTTCCTGAGATATAAGCATCCAACTTGATTTGAAACTGAAGTAATCCTCAGGAAGCGTATCCAATATTTTACATATTAGCAAAATTTCAGGAAGTTGACTTCCATCTACAGATAACAGTCTATTCAAATCGTGCCATAAGTTCTTTATGACGGACAGATGTGATCCCATATCATGTTTTGGTTCCTTTTATATTTAAAGAATTCCATACATACGTCATACGATCTATCTTGTGATGAGCGTTCATATAGGCGGTTCAACTCATTCCACATCTCATGTGCTGACGTAAAACGCATCACTTTTGTGAGCATTTCTTCGGTCATGTTAGTCGTTAGTAGAAGCATGGCTATACTCTCTACTCTATTAAATTCGTCACATTTTTCTTTAAAACTTTTTAATAATTCAGGAGTAGAATGCTCACCTGGATGTTCAGGCTTTTGGAAATCACCTTTTAGCACTTCTAAGGCTCCGTGATGGGTCCTCAGCAATAGCACAATTTTATATCTCCAAGTCGACCAATTTGTTCCGTCGAACTTGCCAATATCTATTTTTATATTGTTGGCCATGGTGAAAAAATCTTCTTGATCAGCATAAATTCCTAACGCTCTGCTACCATATTAAAGATAAATAAAAAATATGAGGTGGGTTACGAGTATCAATGAAAGTCCCAGGGTAAAACTATGGAAAACTTTACTATCACACACACAGTTTTACAACATATAAAATTATAATGAAAATGAGTTCGGAAAAATCCCTACAAACAGTTCGTGTTTGCATTTAGTGCAGACAGAAGTTAGTTAAGAAAAGAATGCGCGGGGGTCGCGGCGAGCGACACACCACGAGACGTGTTTAAAAGAACCCGGTCGGCGGCAGACTGACTGTGCTGGCCACCGCAAGCGCCTGGCGCTGGGGTGACGCAGTACGCATGCGCGTTAGGCGGGCGCAACTCCCGAGAGAGAGAGATAGCGACATGTGGAATGTGGCTATCTCTATCTATAGCGCACGGGCACGCAACAGCGCGATTCACGGACTGGGCGGTGGTTTACTATACACTCCCCCTCAAGTCCTGGAGAACGCCCCCGCTCCTGGACTGGTATTTCAACTTTATCAGCCTTATCAGTCTTACGCGGGCGTCCCCGTCCCTTTTTAGGATTGACTGGTTTAGGTAAAGGTTCCACATTGGTGTTACCTTGGTAAAGAGTGAGATATTTCCCTTCAATAATGTCTGGTTTCTCAGTACTGGAGATGTTAAAGGTTGTAGGACTAACCTTTGCGACTATCCTGTACGGACCATCCCGTCGTGGATGAAATTTAGCCGTCAGGTTCTTCTCTCCTTTGCTGAGTAAATTCTTCATCAACTCTTTCTTTGAAGGGTTGAGACGGTAAGGAGGTACTGATATAGGTGGATGCTCACCTGTATCGATTCGGTGTTCAGCGAATGGTGTAGGGCCTCCCCCTGCTTCAAAAATCCGCGCGTGCCTGTTGACGACGTCAGCGAGCGCCTGACGTTGAGCTGGATTGAGGTGTGCACCTTCGTCCTGTCTAAGAATGTCAGTAGATGCACACGAAGAGGGTTCCCTACGTGAGGAGGGTTCAAAACTCAAATTGTATTTAACCTTATCATCCGCACTGAAAAACCAAACCTCTTTACTAAAATCTATGACTACGCCAGCCTTAGAAATAAAGTCTATGCCTAATAATGTTTCATTATTGGTAGAATCAGGAAATATTAGGAATGGCGTTGGAAAAGATTTCGTTTCTAAGCACACCTCTAAGGTGGTAGTAAGTACCTTCATGGTACGTACGACACCGTCAGCAAGTTTAACTTCTCGCGTTGACGGGAGGAGGGGGTGTCCCCTTCCTTGAAGTAGAGTGTATAGTGTGTGACCCGCAATGCAATGTGTAGCGGCGGTGTCAATTAACGCGGTGCCGTTAAAACCTAAAATTTTTAGATTAAAAATGGGTCGCAAATCGCGTCCAATCGGGGGTATCCCGGTGTTGCTACCGCTTGCATATACATCTCTACAAGAAAGTACATCTTCATAATAAACATTTTCACCAAATGATAATTCACAATTTGATAAAACATTACTGTCCCTTGGACTATTAAATTTATTTGAAGTATTTACATTTATTTCGGAAAAAATGTTACTGTCCCTCGGACGAACTGAAAAAGTACTACTATCCCTTGGACTATTTGAAAAAGTACTACTGTCCCTTGGGCTATAACAATTATTTGGATGATTTACATTTGTTTCAGAAAAAATGTTACTGTCCCTCGGACGAACTGAAAAAGTACTACTATCCCTTGGACTATTTGAAAAAGTACTACTGTCCCTTGGGCTATAACAATTATTTGGATGATTTACATTTGTTTCAGAAAAAATGTTACTGTCCCTCGGACGAACTGAAAAAGTACTACTATCCCTTGGACTATTTGAAAAAGTACTACTGTCCCTTGGGCTATAACAATTATTTAGATGATTTACATTTGTTTCAGAAAAAATGTTACTGTCCCTCGGACGAACTGAAAAAGTACTACTATCCCTTGGACTATTTGAAAAAGTACTACTGTCCCTTACTGAAAAAGTGTTACTGACTCTCGGACTATGAAAGTTGTTTGCAAAAACTAAATTATTAGTACACACATTATCTGTGGATAAGTTTTGTTTACAACTAATATTATTATTAGAATAGTGTTTGACGGTTTGTTTACTAATGTTATCAGTAACAATATCACTAATGTTATCACTAGAAGAGTTTTTCGATGAAAAACATGATGAAACCTGACTTTGATTACGACTATTATTATTACTAATACAGTATTTGACAGTTTGTTTACAAATGTTATCAGTGTTATCACTAGTAGAATTTTTCGATGCAAAACATGATGAAAACTGACTTTGATTACGAACACGTCGTTTACGACTATTATTATTACTAATACAGTGTTTGACTATTTGTTTACAAATCTTATCAGTCTTATCACTAGGAGAGTTTTTCGATGAAAAACACGACGAAACCGAACTTTTTTGAACACTATCGAGAGAATAAAAACTTGTATTTTCGTTAACACTTTTAGGCACTGAATCAGAGTTATTAGATGTTTGTGACTCACCTGGGGTCAACAACTTACGGCACTGGTCCCTTGTATGTCCGAAACGCTTACAGTAGACACACGAAGGTCGGGGCTTTTTGTCGCAGCGGCGGAGTCTCGGCTCGGCTCCGATGGAGCTGACGACGCAGGCGGTTGCCGCGCAGGAGCTGATGATGAAGGCTGCTGCCGTGTCGTGGCGCGCGCGGGAACGGCGGCCGTTAAGGCCGGGTCGCGCGTATTCGCGCCGTCGGAAGATGGCGCGGCCGGATCCAACCCTGCGCTAGGCCTTCGGGCTTCGTCGAACGCGTCCTCCACTATCCGTGCTAGACGGAGTAAATCGGTGAAGCTGTCGAACTCTTCCCTGCGGAGCCTTTCTCGAATGCGGCTGTTGATGAGACCGTACGTAATATTCAATTGGGCCGACAAAGAGAGGTCGCCTTTTGGTAATCTCGCTAGGAGAGCACGTACTCTGGTCACAAACATATCAGTGTTTTCCTTATTTTGAGGAGTAGAAAATATTTGTAGATAAATACGGTGAGGTGGGCGGCGGTCCCCGTAGGCACTTATTAAATTTTCTTTAACTTGCCGCCACGATGAGACGGTGTCCTTGATACCCTGCCACCACGTGGCTGCTTCGTCTTTGAATAGGTATGCAAGGCCTCTCATGATATTTGAGTCTGCCACTTGTGAGCATTCACAATATGCCTCCACGGCATCTATAAAAGCCTCTACAGATTCTTTAGGCCGACCGGAAAAAGTTGCCTTGCAGCGCGCCAGGGTTGCATCACCTGGCGGAATCAAGAAGGTAGAGTTCGCCCTCGTCACCGACTCCAGGAGGCTGCGGAACGCATCTGCTTGCGACTGCTGGAGGGAAGCGATGATTGATGCCACATTATCGGCAGAAAATGTGGTACTTGCTTCGGCGCGAGGTGGCGAAGCGTCGTCGCCGCCATTTTGTGGAAAAAATGCGAACGACGGTGAGGGCGTGGTCGGTCGAGGCGAGGGATTAGATTCTTGAATTTGAACTTCCTCTGATTCTTCCTTCCTGCGAGTGAGACTCGCGGCCCTACTTCTTGTGATAGGCATCTTTATTAACACTTTTTAACTAAAACTATACTGAACTGCAACTAAACTAACGTTGTGCGCCATATATGAGGTGGGTTACGAGTATCAATGAAAGTCCCAGGGTAAAACTATGGAAAACTTTACTATCACACACACAGTTTTACAACATATAAAATTATAATGAAAATGAGTTCGGAAAAATCCCTACAAACAGTTCGTGTTTGCATTTAGTGCAGACAGAAGTTAGTTAAGAAAAGAATGTGCGGGGGTCGCGGCGAGCGACACACCACGAGACGTGTTTAAGAGAACCCGGTCGTCGGCAGACTGACTGTGCTGGCCGCCGCAAGCGCCTGGCGCTGGGGTGACGCAGTACGCATGCGCGTTAGGCGGGCGCAACTCCCGAGAGAGAGAGATAGCGACATGTGGAATGTGGCTATCTCTATCTATAGCGCACGGGCACGCAACAGCGCGATTCACGGACTGGGCGGTGGTTTACTATAAAAAGAATTAAATTTTAGACGTTTAATGTACGAGAGTATATTATTTGGTGAATAAACAAAACCATAGCAACAGATATTTATCATAGAGAAACCTCATTCCTAACATTTTCCTCACAATATTTTAGGTTAAGTACCTACCTATATTATTCCTGGACTGTTTTATACACTTATCGAAATTTTTGTATCAGAATCATGACGCAAATTAACTATGACGTGATTTTAATTAGAAATTAATTCCAGGAACGTTAATCTAACAATAAAATTTATCTAATTCGTATCGCTGTTATCGCGTTATTTCTAAGCCGCATAATCCCATTTTCCTCTAGCTATATTGATCTATAGGTATTTGTGACGTCAATCGATACCTACCAACATATTTTTACGTCTTCGTCACTAAAGGGACACGCTGCAAATAAGTCGCTTTCAATGCGGCCCGTGGGGTTAGGCAGAGACTAAGCGATGTCCACTTGCTACGATCCTTACAGATCTCTCTCGCTTCCTCTACACTCATCACTCTCTTCATACATCCTCTCCGGTTCTGATTGCTCCTAATCTCTCTTTTTAAGGTCAGCAATCTGGCCGCAGTGCATGCTCCGAGGTCGACCGTAGAGGTATCAAGTTGAAATTGATATCAAACTAACTTTTGTCTGCGCGAATTTCCCATGGGAACTATGCTTTTCCCGGCATGAAAGGTACCCTATGTCCTTCTCAGTAGGTACATCAATATGTAGGTATGCAAAATTTCAGGAAGATTGGCTTTCGTAGATGTACAGTGTACAGTATCTATCTTCAGTTATTGAAAAATCATACAATTTTAAGAAGGGCAATAAAAAGGATTTGAATAACTATCGCCCTATTACCTTAATTCCTGTACTATCTAAAATATTTGATAAGGCAATGCTTGTACGTATTAATTCTTTTATAAAAAGACATTCATTCATACAATACGTCAACGCAATCAAAAGTTTAAATGTCGCTTTCATCATATGTCAAAACCTATCAGCGGGTCCAAAACAGCCAATTGATGAAAAGGAATGATCCATTTCGCATTTCTTAAATATTGAAAAATGAACCCGAAATGACCAATAATAAGGTTCATTTTTAATTTAGGACCCGTTTTAGACTCCATGCTTATAAAAATAATGCATTGTCATCGGAATTGAAAGCCACGTGTGTTCCAAGTTCCAACTGTAGGGCAAGCGGAATTACGCGAATCCGCGTAAGCGAATATATGCATCTCGCTTACTCCTTATAGCAGCTCATAAGTCTCTCTCGCTCGTTTCTGGGGACCGATTCTACTTATAACAAACGTAGATGTAGTCTCAATTGTATCTTGAGATCCAAAGAAATCAAACTAAAGCGACAAGATCCCTGTAAGATTTCTAAGCTTTATTACGATTTCTTTGGCTTTTGAGACACTTGAGGCACGATATAGTACGTTTTAAACTTGTAGGGCGGTCGCTTGATTACAAACAGACACCGCTAGTAGTTTGTAGCTTTGATCATAATATGGTATTATAATTAAATAATTAGTTTTCGACGTGAAAAAGAGCCTTCTTTGAAGGCCATGTTTCAATAATTTTTGATCTAATTGATTTTTAATTTTGACCGGGAGAGGAAAAAAAAATTTGTAAAATAAAACAACGACATCAATGTAATACTTTAATAGATTAAACATTCGATTATGTTCCTCTGAACAACTACACTTATTCTATCTAGGGATAAAATTTCAATTCGTTTATCTAAAGACAGAAACTAAGCTATTGTAAAGGCATTAGCACACGAGTGAGTAATAATAAATCTTTATTTCAGATAACTTGATCCAATGTAAAGGTGCGTTCACACAGCAGAGAATTTGTTGAAACATAAAATTAACGTTATATAACATTTAGTTTTGTTACACAATATGTTGAAAAAAGACAACTGTTAAATAACATTTGGTAACTGTCTGCTGATCCTTTAATACACAACGACACATATGAACACACTTTTTTTTAATTACTAAGACGAAAGCGTTATACATCCAATTATTTTTATCTTAAAATCGCTTCTAGGCGTCAAAACTAATAGGGAACAATACCGCGATGACATAACGTCAGAGGGCAGCACAAGCATAAGAAGTAAACAGAATATTTTGACATTGACAAGTGTCAAAGCATGACAAATGACATTGACGTGCGCAGCATGAAAACGGGTGGTTTGTTTACCGCATGTGCTAGTGCCGCCATCTGCTTCGATTTTGTCATCTGACACTGACTGAGTGACTGACAGACAACGCATAGCCAAAACTACTGGGCGTAGGAAGCTGAAATTTGGCATGTAGGTTCCTTAGGGAGTGTAGGGGAGCACTAAGAGAGGATTTCCCGAAATTCCCACGGGAACAAAGACACGGGCCCATGCTAGTACATTATAGTTCATAAGGATTTTTTTGTCGACTTATAACTTAGTAATATTTAGGTTGCTTTACAATAGAGCACACGATTTTTTACATTTCCTTTTGAGTAAGTTACATTATTAACAAACATTTAATATTCCGAATAAGTTGAACACATGGTTTTGACACATTTTTTTTATCAACAGAAAGTATGTGTGTATAAATCAGTCGTGTGAAAATGCCTTTATTTTTATGTAGTCCTTACTCGAATTTTATTATTGCATATAATGTCTAAATTTTAGTTTCCCTTTCGCCTATATTAACACTATATATCACACATTTAAATGAATTTAATGAAGTTAAAGAGAAGGTATTTTAATTAGTATAACAAAATGTGCATGGGATGAATTTGAATTATTACCTGTTATTATTAATTAGTACCTGTCAAGCTGAAAAGCGAGCAATGACATCTGTCAATGGACGATTTTCCGAGACTTAAATTTAAAAAAGATTAGTTCCAGATGACTTCATAGATGGCGCTTAGTAAAAGGCGAGTCCATGCAGAAAGTAACTTTCTTTGAAATAAAACAAACATCTAACAAATATCAATATTGTGATTTGTCTGTCAAACTGTGAGGTGATTTTTTTCTGCCTCTGATTGACAAGTAAAAGCGCACAATATAGGTACCACCTTTATTTCGGCTCGGCTTTCATAAAACTCCATCTATTGAGTTTTTTTATATATAGACTTTTTTCTTAATTTGAGCTGTCAGAAAATCGTCCATTGTACGCAAATTATATTGCCATTTCACTCTCACAACATCAGCAACATTATGGCTCATTTAAGGCCTCTAGACCCGTCCTGATTTGGCACCCTAAATCGTGAGTAGTGCTGCCAGATCCAATTTTTAAAAATCCATAAGGCTTTGCTCGAAAAATCCGTAGTTTGCCTCTACAAAAATGCGTAGATCTACGGCAATTTGTAGAGGCAATCTACGGATTTCCGAGCAAAGACTTACAGATTTTTAATAATTGGATCTGGTAACACTGCTAAATCGTACCGTGCGTAGAGGCCTTTACACTAGGGCGTTTTATCGATAACCAACTAGTGTAAACATGTTTTCGATTAGAAGTATTCGGCCATATAGTTTTCGATAACAACAAACAAGGCTTTCCGGTGACCGTATAATATAAACAGCCCAATTTGGTGAATCAATTCGGTTGATTAATGTGAATGAACCATTATATGGTCAAAAAGGCAATAGAATGATTTATATGCAGCAACATGGTAAATTGTTACATGATGTTTAAATGTACATGATCAAACAAAAGTCTAGGACGTTGCACCATCACTGGCATGCAAAAATTAATTATACAATTTAAAAGTTTAAAAAATAATAATAATGTAATGTGTGTATGTATGTAGTAAGTAATAATGTGTTTTCGTACAAGCAACAGAGTAAACTAATATATATAATATCATACTGTTGAGTAATCCAGCCTGTCATATAAGAAACTATAATATCAATTGGGACCACAATAGTCTTATTCATAAAAAATACATATTTAAATTGGGTTGAGATATTAAGAGGCATTTCGCAAAATTGGACCTTGGCAACCGTCTCGCTTGCACAATATACAGTTTTTACATATTGTGGAAAACTCAAGAGCTTTTTTCCAAAATGTACTTTAGAAAGATGTGATTTTATACATATTAAACATATTCCAACATTGCCAATACTGCAACAATAATAGAATTACTAGATTAAAGTTATAACTTTAAGCTCGTAATTCTAAAAATGTTATATCGTGCGCTTCCATGCTGGTCTGGGGGCGAAGAAAAACATACAATGTGCCAGCTGCTTCTCTTCCCGCGCAGATTGTAAAAGTCAATCGAGGGAAACGGCTTTAAACTACAGATTCCTCCACTCACAGGCGATGGGCTAGCAACCTGTCACTATACCTGAATCTCCATTTCATCAGAGAGCCCACTATTCAGCTAAGCGTGGCCTTCGAGTCTCGCAACTCTTGGCTCTGTCTACCCCGTAAGGGATAAAGACGTGATTCTATGCATGTATGTATGTATATCGTGCGAGCGAGACACTTGCAAAGTGAGAAGAGTGACTCCCCCAGCAGCGTTTTTACAAATAAGATAGTGTGTAGAGTCGTTAACAATAAAGGTATATAATACATAAAAGGTACATAAAAATTAAAGGACTACATAAAAGAATCTTACGACTAAAAATAGGCGGGCGACCAATGAAGAGACCATAAGGACTTTAACATTGACACATTTTCGACTGCGTGTGTAGCTTTAAAACCACTTTTTGAAATTACAGACACGCCAATTTTATATATTTATATGTACAGTTTTTTATAACATAGGGCGGCAAACGAGCAAGCGGGTCACCTGATGGTAAGCGATTACCGCTGCCCATGGACTACTGCAACACCAGGGGTATCGCAGGAGTGTTGCCGGCCTTACTTCTGTCCCTAAGACAATGTTAAGATCAAAAATTGAAAAACTGGTTCAATCAGGGTGTTGGTCGATTTAATTTGAAGCGTGACTATGTTAAATTCTTAATATTTAACTATTTCCGCGAAAAATAATATCTATAAAAAAATTACAAACCATAATTTTCATTTACAAATATATTTCAAATAAGAAACCATACAACAAATAAGTAATATTAATAAATAATTAAGTTTATCCGATTGATATTCCCATAAAATTAAAATCTCCGTTTTTTCTTCTTGTCCTATTATGTAAACAATCTTCACAGTACTTTTTGTTGAGTTTTGTTGAAAATAAATCAAATATTAGTTCAAACCTAAACATTCTAAAGTAAAACATTTATTTACCACGAAAGTGATTTCCTAAAAAGTCTATTTTAATTGATATTGTTGTAAAATCATAAAAAGACATGGTAAGATTGTTTCCATGATAGGACCAGTAGGAAAAAACGGAGTTTAGACAATATAAGCTAGCTATTTTTATTCGTATAATGGCCGCTAGAGGGCAGCACGGAGCTGGAACAAAATATATACGAAGCACACTTCACTGACCGTGCTTTCATCCTTACTAATTGTGAAGTACGTATTTTCTCAATAGATGGCGTGAAATCAAAATATAAAGTAACAATTTCTTCCGACATCGCCATCTATCGTCATTTTATGATTACTAATTCACAGATGCTGTAGTTAGGACCCCAAGATATGATATTAGTAGTGACAGATGACATAATAACGTTTGATTCGGTAGTTTGATGAAATATAATAATTATATTATCTTACTATTTAAATATAAAAAAATAACTCATAATTGGACGAAAATAATTAAAATTACTGATACATTTCACGGTTTGGCTTAGAAAATGAAATTGATTGGTGTAAATATTAACAAATGCAAATTTTTAACAAAAAGGAAATCAGTACGATAGTCATATATACGATAACTAGCTGGCGCCCGCGGCTTCGCTCGCGTTAATCCTTTCTTAACATCATAACATCTACCTGCATGCCAAAGGACTTCGTTCAAAATGTATGGGAGCTTGGCTTACTGCGGACAGTTCGTTCAATAAATAATAGTATTATCATTCACCATAATTAATGTCAAATAGATTTTCGGAATATATCTTAGAGTATGAATATCTGTAATTAAAATATACCATTAAGTAAGTATTGTTTGCGTTTCCGTTATTAAAATCAAAGATGTCGGCCTTCACGTCTGTTCTGGGATGCCATTATCTAAAATAATATCACATTTAAGTAGTATATTTTTGATTCTTTGATGAAAAGATTGGATTAATTTTAGTATTTTTTAGCATATTATGTTAGTTTTATATTAATTACATGCATATCATTTTCGTATTTATATTTTAGAATGAATTATTTAATTTAATTTTTACTTAAATACTTAATTCAATATTGCATTTTCTTTACCTGGTAACACTCGATTCTTGAGCGCGGCTTTATTTTGACGTTGACAGTTGTTGACAAGTATCCAAGTGTCAATGTTGACCGAAGACAACATGTCAACGTCAAAATAAAGCCGCGTTGAAGAATCGAGTGTTACCAGGTAAAGAAAATGCAATATTGAATTACTTAAGTAAAAATTAAAATAAATACATAATTCTTCATTCAAAAATATAAATATGAAATGATATGAGTGTACTTAATACATAAAACTAACATATTATGCTAAAAAATTACTTAATTAATCCAGTCTTTCATCAAAGAATAAAAAATAAACTACTTAAATGTAATATTATTTTAGATAATGGCATCCCAGCACAGACGTAAAGGCCGACATCTTTGATTTTAATAACGGAAACGCAAAAAATACTTACTAAATTGTATATTTTAATTATAGATATTCATACTCCAATATATATTAAGAAAATCTATTTGACATTAATTATGATGAATGATAATACTATTATTTATTGAACGAACTGTCCGCAGTAAGCCGGCGATGAACAATGTCTTTTCAGCCCGATCCGTCCAGTGGTTTGGGCTGTGCGTTGATAGATCACTATGTCAGTCAGTCAGCCAGTCAGTCAGTTTTGAGTTATATATATGTATATAGATTTTTAGCGTGCCCTGTACGCTAAAAGACCTGTATGACGCAACAGATAATGCTGTATCTGTGGCGTCATATTGGTCATCACAAATTTGACCCGCCGGGTCGACACGCGAAGAAGAAGTACGATAGTCATCTTTATGACAGTTTTTAAATATAGTTATTTTTAGGGTTCAAAAGGTAAAAACGGAACCCTTATAGGATCACTGTCCGTCTGTCGGTTTAACGTATCACTACAGTTTCAATACTAACAGTCTAAAAATGTAAATAAATACCTAAACCCTTAGATAGGTTATAGTAAAATATCTTCTCTCGTTCTTTCAATGTCAAATATTGGAAAGAGAGAAAGAGATAACATGTGTTCGTTAACTTTTTATGAATCCTACTAATATTATAAATGCGAAAGTTTGGATGTGAGTTTGTGACTTTGTGAGTTTATGAATCTGTGAATTTGTGAGGATGTTTGTTACTCAATCACGCAAAATCTACTGGACGGATTTCAATAAAATTTGGTATACGGGTAGAAAAATACCGGGAATAGCACATAGGGTACTTTTTATCCCGAAATTCTCACGGGAGCGAAGCCCCGGGGCGCAGCTAGTAAGACGATAAATAAATACTTTAATGTTATTCAATATTTAAGATATAAAAGATGACTTTGTACAATAAACATTATTGCATCAGTTTATTGAAGAGGAAAAAAATGATATCCTCAGATGGATCTAAGTTGAAGGAGTCAAAATACTCCATTTATCAAATATCGTGGACGATTTCGAAGCAAAATAATTTTAACATACGACTCAAAAAGTGTTACATTTACGAGTTGTATCTGTGTGTCTATGTATCGGTGCGTATGTGTATCTGTATCTGTGTATTTCAATATCAGTCTGTGGCATCGTATCTCCCAAACGGATGAACCGATTTTGATGTAGTTTTGCTTTGCTTGTGTTTAATATTTTTGATTTAATATTGTATTATCGTAAAGGTTAACAGGAAATATACCAGATTGTTTTGGTAAATAAAGTTTTCAATAAGTAAATAATATCATCAACATTACCTGTTACAACATTACATTACATGAGTTTGTAGACCAATCTGACTCGTGTATGGTAGTTTTCTCATAGACCACCACCTGCGTCCGGTGAAGGAAAACATCGTGAGGAAACCTGCACATTGGCTGACTGTTTAGTTTACTAGTGTGTATACGGCTACTGCCACTAGATGGCGGTAGTCGTAAAGTCATGTCAGATGCCTTTAGGCACAGAACAATAACTAAAGCATAGAAGTAATGATATGACATTTGAGTGTACACTTTCATAGACAACAAGAAATTGGCGAGTGATGCGACCCTTTTCTTCCAGTTTATCGAAATCGATAGACATCTCTTTATTTATGGACTTTCAGCTCATTTATTGAAAACAAGCGAACCGCCGCCGCCAGTGATCTTATACTCTTTGACTTCTTTTGTGTATATTGTAATGTAGGTAATTATTACCGGGGCGAGTACAATTATGTACGAGGGGAGGTCAATAAGTTTGCGGATTGAGGAGGAAGGGGGTTGAAATTAAAACATTGAAACTATTTTCCTTTTCAATATATTCTCCCTTAACCTTAATACATTTTTCGGATCTTTCATATAATTTGTTTATACCATCGAAAAAAATTAGTTATCTTTGCTGTCAAATAGGCCGAAATTGCAGACTTGACTTCTTCATCGTCGCCAATTTTTTTCCACGTAGCTCACACCACGATCTTTATAATCGATCAACAAAATACCTTCTGTATCCCAAAAGACAGTCGCCATGATCTTTCTGGCAGATTGTGACACTTTAAACAAATACGGTGCTGCTTTTTCCATTGCCAATTGGTACGAGCAAGAGCATCAATCCATTTTTGCCTCATAGTATCATCTGTGGAGAATCTGAAATAAAACACGCAAATAAAAAACATCTTTGACCATATGCAAATTATTACATCAGGTACGCGGGTACACCGACACCCTAATATATTCAAGTGTCTATTTATGCAAAATAGAAAAGGACAATATACTTGACTACTATTGTTCCATATGATTTCAGGCTTAAAATAATATCACTCCATTTCTTTGCCATGGATATTTTTAAATTATTAGCCAATTTCGCTATTAGGTTGTGTATAAAACTAATAGTATAGAAAATCCGCTCGGAAGATGATGAGGAAAGACAAAAAGTTATCGATAATGTTATTAGTACAACACTATTGAGCGTTATCAAGTAAATTAGACAAACATGGAAAATACAAAAAATACTTAGGCAAATAACCTACATCCTTGATTATAATAGGACTACGCAGTCTAATTAAGCGGTATTATGCATTTTTGCACTACTGAACAGGTTATTACCAAATAAATTGAGTTATTTTGTTACTCACCGGTGAAAGCTAATAGTTTCAACATCGTTTTCCTTCGGGAAGAACGTGATTTACATCCGTGAACAATACAGGACATTGTTTATGCTTTGGGCTTTGATGTAATTACAATAACACTGCGTAATTTCACTGAAATAAGTAAAACAAAACACGAACAGGCGACGACTAATAACAAACACGCACTGATTTATTACGTAAACAAATTGCGTGGTAGGTTTTGGTAAAATGTAACATTTGACAGTAGACACCTTTTTAATTCGTCATCGTAAAGGTACTCAAAGGTATTCAATTTGACGTTTATGTAGGTGACGCAGGCCATTCATAGCTAAATATAGTTATCTCTTTCTCTTCAATGCTTTAGCCTTATATGAAAGACTAGGACAAGCATATGAGTGTGATCTTGGACTCCTTCTATGCTTTAGTTATTGTTCTGAGCCTTTAGGCGACTTGAATAAAATCTGATACCAGTGTTAGTAATAACACACTCGATAAGAAGAAGAATAACATGAGATGTGAAAGATTTGATAAATGGAAAATTATAAAATAAGTACATATATCTCAGATTCTAAGCCAAAACACTACACTACGAGACGACACGAATTATAAACTATATTTTAAAAAAGTTAGCACCTGCGATCATCGATACAGCTTACACGCAAATAAAATATTCAAAAAAACACGTAAAAATAACAAACATTTTTATACCATATACGAATATACAGTGTCTTATTTATAATGATTTTAATCAAAATAGAAAATTTTCCACTTTTCGTGGAAGAATAAAACATTTATTGTTTAAAAAAAAATTAAGAACTAAATTATAAAATAAATATGCAGTCTTTACCAGATGAAGTATTAAATTGTGATGTGTAATATTTAATTTACGTATTATACGACTTTTTAAATAAAACTTGTCCATTTTATTTTCTTTTTGAATTTTGATTCAGCCATTTTGGAAATTTTTGAATGAAGATAAATGGGTGACGTTGGATGGAATATTGGATGGATGGATTCCGTGAGGGATGGTATGAAAGTATTAGGTTGTGTTTGTGATTATTTTATTTATTACATATAGTAATAATCTATATATCTATGTGATTACGAGATATATTCCAAAACGACAGACATCAAAGTATCAACAAGAAAATAAATTATTTGGACAAGGTGTGATGGATTATACGCAAAACTAAAAAAAAAATTGGGCACAGAAAAAAAACCGAAATATTTTGTTTCACTGGCTACACCATTTGAAGTGCGTTTTTAACAAAAGGCTAAGATTTTTTTTAATTTTTGTGATCAGGTGAAAAAATTAAAATGATTTGTGAGAACCAGTTTCACGTATAAACCCAAACGTTTAAATAAAATTCGAAAAAAAATCACAGATTAAATTTAAAAGAAAATATCGTATCCTGCTTTTGAAAATCAAACGTAATTTTAATACCGTTAAAGCAAAAGTAGATAATTTAGGTCAATTTCAAGTGCAATTATTTAAAATAACTTTAGTTATTTAAGTATTGAGTGACTCAACAAAACATTACGGTAAAGAGAAATAGAATCGATCGCAAAAAAATACTATTTTTTATGCAACTGACGCAATTATCATATTGATGCGTAATACTTATATCTATCAATTTATTTTCTTGTAGGAGAATCAGCTTTTTTTTAGTTTCAATAAAAGGCAATAATACCTGCCATTTTCTACCATTATAGCAGTTTTTAGTATCCAAATAGTAGTAAATCTGATCACCTACTTAGCCTGCCAATTTCAATAAATTACGTTATATTAAAATTAGAATATTCAGACCTAATTATATCAACCTTTTCCATTTTATAATTATATTTTATTAAAAAAAATATTCCCGATATCTTACAATTAAAAATATTAAATCCTTAACTAAATGCTCATTTTAGAGTTTTTTTTAAAGATATAGATATAAAATGTTACCATTGATTGAATAAAATTCATAATAAAATATTTAATAACAAAAGACCAACTTTGAATCGAGACTAAGCAATTTATGATGAAATCTCATTTTAAGAATTTTCGAGGGCGTGATAAAAATCAGTCCCAATTTGTTTTACTACTATTTTTGTAGCATAATGCTACTTACCTATTATTAATTATATTCAATTAAATATTTATTTTTTCTAAAGGAAGTAAGAAATCTATATATCTAGATTACAATTAATGATTTCATCACAAATTGCCAGATATCGATTCCAATCCACGAAATAAAAAAAAAATTATAGGTCTTATATATGTACGCTGACGAAAAAACTTTGATAGCGCGATTCAGGAATAGCTCACTTAGTCCGGGGGCAGGTAGCTGAACAGTTTGTATTTGTCTCGGATGTATGGACGCACGTCGTCTTTCTGTGGGCAATGAAAAAAAATATTAATTATCTAAACTTAATAAAAAAATAAGTGTCTAAATTAAAAAAAAAACTACTGGAATAGAAAGCCAAGTTTTTAATCTGTAGGTGACTAAATACAGTCGTAGTATTAAAATGTAACCACATCGGTCCTGAGACAATGTCATAAGGATTAAACTTGAATAAACGATAATGCACGTGAATGATCTACTACAACGCGATATTATGGATATTTTATACATTACTAGCCGGTACTTTTCTATCCGTGTACCAAATTTCGTTGAAATTCGTACAGTAGATTTTGCGTAAAACACATAAACACATCCAAACTTTCGCATTTATAATATTGTTGGATATTTGGAAAAAAAACGTTTTTCACATTTGTTTAACTTTACATTATACGAGCGAGACAGTTGCCAAGTGAAACGGCAACATTTTTGATATCTGAAACAGCTCTATTTGTAAAATGCAATCAACACCTTCTTCCAAAATTATTAAATACTAGCTTTTGCCCGCGGCTTCGCCCGCGTGAATTTCCCACGGGAACAGTGCTTTTTCCCGGGATAAAAAGTAGCCTATGTGCTATTCCAGATCATTATCTACCTCTGTACCAAATTTCATCGAAATCCGTCCAGTAGATTTTGCGTGATTGAGTAACAAACATCCTCACAAACTCACAAATTCACAAACTCACATCCAAACTTTCGCATTTATAATATTAGTATGGATAAATAGTAAACGTTCCCAACGCCGCCATGATCATAAAATACTAATGCCAATATCGAAAACGAAATTTAAAAGTGATAGTCTTATCTGCACGGCCGCAAGAATGTATAACAATTTGCCTCGTCATCTTATGAATTGTTATATAAAGGAATTTAAGAAACAATTTGCAACTATTTTGATTAATTGACTCTGTGAAATTTTAACATGATAAATTATAGAAACCATGTTTATATTTGACATAATTTATACATTACATACTATTCAATTTAATATTCATTGACATCAATTCGATATATTCATTTGACTTAATATAAGGGGCCGTCCATTAATCACGTGATCTTTATTTAAGCATTTTTAACCTCCCCTATGGTGATACATGGTGAGGTTTAAAACTACCCCCAACATCACGTGTATTTTTAGTATCTACAATATTATCATTAAAAAAATAGAAAAAAATAAATAAAAAGTATAAACAATTTTTATTACTAAACGAATAGAATAGAATGATTTATTTGCAGCAACATGGTAAACTGTTACATGATGTATATGATCAAAAAAAGTAAAGTCCAGCACGTTGCATCATCACTGGCATGCAAAAAAAATCTAAAATAATAAATAAATGCGAATAATAATGCGAATGGTGTAATCATGCGAAAAACATATATTTTACTTAGTACATGAACATAATATATTTTTTAAAAATAATGAAAAAATAAATACACGTGACATCTTACTACACCCCCTGCCCCCTTGTGATATTTCGTGATTTTTGTCAAACCCCCCCCTTTCAAGCCTCACGTGATTAATGGACGGCCCCTAAGGAAATGTAAACTTGTATTTGTACGCCTAAATGGAGGCAAAACATAGTGATTCTAATACCTAAATAACAACTAATGTATTTTACCTATATTTAATAAGTGATTGATTGATTGATTGATACTCACAGTAGCGAGGTGCTCGAGGAAAGGTAGCAACTTCAGTAGTTCATTATCGGAGCGATCCACAAACCAGCTGTCTATTGGAATACCATTCTCTAACTGGTAGCCGAACGCCTGTTACAAAGGAAAGCATTTTCATTAATCCTAACTAATACCTAATCTAATTTAATATTATAAAAGTGAGTTTGTTTGTTTGTTGGTTTATTTGTTACCTCTTCACGCTTTATCTACGGAACCGATCTTTTTGAAATTTCGTATACACATAGTTAGAAGTACGGAGAAGGACATAGGGTACCTTTCATCCCGGGAAAAGCACGGTTCCCGTGGGAAATTCACGCGGGCAAAGCTGCGGGCGAAAGCTAGTATCAAATATAACTTTTGCTCGAGTGAATTTCCCATGGGAACAGTGCTTTTTCCTGGGATGAAAGGTATCCTATGTCCTTCTCAATACTTCTATGTGTAGGCGAAATTTCAGGAAGATTGGTTCAGTAGATAAAGCGTGAAGAGGTAACAAACAAACAAACTCACTTTCGCATTTATAATATTAGTTAGGGGTATACTAGCGCTCCGCCCCGGGTCTATTATAGAATTTTTATCTTTCTGTCTGTCGGTATGTTTGTAAGCGCATCACGCAAAAACTACAAGACGAAATTCGATGCGGTTTTCATTATTGTATTGTAGAAGGTCTAATTTAAAATCTGGCGTAGGTTTCATCTTGATACGTCGTCAAATTTGGTCCAGTAGTTTTTGCGTGATGCGCGTACAAACATACAGACAGAAAAACAGACAAAAACTCTAAAAAAAAATTGTTGTAGATTCTATTGGCCCTATAAAGACCCCTCGTCCCTCGTTGAATATCTCCTATGTACAGACACAGACCAGTTACAGTTTTATTATATGTACTAGCTTTTGCCCGCGGCTTCGCCCGCGTGAATTTCCCACGGGAACTGTGCTTTTTCCCGGGATGAAAAGTACCCTATGTCCTCCGTACTTCCAGCTATGTGTATGCGAAATTTCAGCAAGATTGGTTCAGTAGATAAAGCGTGAAGAGGTAACAAACAAACGAACTCACTTTCGCATTTATAATATTAGTTAGGATTACCTGTGGGCTATTGTCAACGATGACAGTCTTCCGAAGGTCCCTGCCAAGGATTGAGAGGTCCTTCACGTAATTCCCATTCACCAGTAAACAATGCTCGCGGAATAATCTGTAGAGAAATAGTACATTGTACACCTAGGTAAGAAAGTAACAGATTTCAATACAAAGTCTATATTATTCAATGAAATATGCATTGAATAATATAGACTTATTCGCTTTATTTTTTTTTATATTCAAACGGGAAAGTGCTGGGACTATATTGAGTACTAGCTTTTGCCCGCGGCTTCGCCCGCGTGAATTTCCCATGGAACAGTGCTTTTTCCCGGGATAAAAAGTAGCCTATGTGCTATTCCAGGTCATTATCTACCTCTGTACCAAATTTCATCGAAATCCGTCCAGTAGATTTTGCGTGATTGAGTAACAAACATCCTCACAAACTCACAAATTCACAAACTCACATCCAAACTTTCGCATTTATAATATTAGTATGGATACAAAAATATAAACCAATTTTTCAGGGAGGGTCCTGACCCCCCATGACCTGCCCCCTGAATCCGCCCCTGTTTCAACGAATGTGTATGTTTAGACCTTAACAACTCACAACAATCGGGATACACGCGATTGGAACACTAATTTTTACCCCTTATTTCTCTCACTTATAAGTGGAATTTGGACTAATTTTTACACCTATATGTTGACATCTAATAAGACACAAAAAAATTACATTTAAAATTTCATCCCCTAACTCATCATTTAAAATTTCATCCCCTAACTCATTCCCCCAGAGGGGTTGAGTTCCCAAATTAGATGCGAAGATATATAGATATATATACTGGATTGCGATAATCCCCAGGATAGGGAAGGTTGGCGTAGACAAAAGGAGGCTTACCCAGCAGTGGGTCATGGAAGGCGGACGATGATGATATACGGACAAATCACAGTTTGAGTTAGCCCCAAAGGAATACATACATAGAATCACGTCTTTATCCCTTACGGGGTAGACAGAGCCAAGAGCCGTGAGACTCGAAGGCCACAACAACTGAATAGTGGGCTCTACCTGATGGAATGGAGATTCAGATATAGTGACAGGTTGCTAGCCCATCGCCTATGTGTGGAGGAATCTCCAGTTTCAAGCCCTTTCCCTCGATTGACTTTTACAATCTGCGCGGGAAGAGCTGCTGGCACGTTCTATGTTTTTTCTTCGCTCCCAGACCAGCATGGAAGCAAAGTAAGTAATTCATCTGTATTTGATCCACCGTCGCTGAGGATCAAGCAAGTTGAGCAATCTGTTTGCATATACTCTTTTGATGGCCGTGAATAGTATCACTTCGTAGACGAGCGATAGAAACTACGCAAAATGGGGGCTTAATGACTAATTTTCACCCCATATTTCTCTTACATAAAGGTGTAATTTTTTACTAATTCTTATACCTATCTAAAAAATACATTTCAACTTTCATCCCATAACTAATCCCCCAGGGGTTGAGTTCCCAAATTCACCGGGCTTTAATGACACTTTTTCACCCCCTATTTCTCTTACTTATGAGTGGAATTTCGACTAATTCTTAAACCTATATGTTGACATATCTAATAAAAGACACAAAAAATGACATTAAAAACTTCATCCCCTAACTCACCCCCCAGGGGTTGAGTTCCCAAATTCACCTGTATTTGATCCACCGTCGCTGAGGATCAAGCAAGTTGAGCAATCTATCCGCATACACTCTCTTGCTGGCCGTGAATAGTATCACTTCGTAGACGAGCGATAGAAACTACGCAAAGTGGGGGCTTTAGTGACTAATTTTCACCCCATATTTCTCTTACTTAAAGGTGTAATTTTTGACAAATTCTTATACCTATCTAAAAATTACATTTCAACTTTCATCCCATAACTGATCCCCCAGGGGTTGAGTTCCCAAATTCACCGGGCTTTAATGACACTTTTTCACCCCCTATTTCTCTTACTTATGAGTGGAATTTCGACTAATTCTTAAACCTATATGTTGACATATCTAATAAAAGACACAAAAAATGACATTAAAAACTTCATCCCCTAACTCACCCCCCAGGGGTTGGAGTTTCAAAATTCACCTGTATTTGATCCACCGTCGCTGAGGATCAAGCAAGTTGAGCAATCTATCCGCATATACTCTCTTGCTGGCCGTGAATAGTATCACTTCGTAGACACTGGATACACGCGACAGGAATTCCGCGAAATGGGGGCGGGTGCGGACGAAAACCTGTAAAAATACATTTTTTTTAAATGCCATTACTCCCATTAATATAGAGGGTAAATAAATAAAAATAAAAAGCACCAGAAACCTTCCTAGGGGTGAAAGTACTCTTCCTAGGGGTGAAAGTACTCATGAATATGAACAACTTTTTGTATGAGACTGACTCTGAAATCTCTAAAAAAAAATCAGCTGTTTCATACATTTTGGGCGAGTAGGTATTGCAAATTGTATGGAACAGCTGATTTTTTTTTTGAGATTTCAGATTTGGTCCCATACAAAAAGATGATCATATTTATGAGTAATTTCACCCCTAGGAAGGTTTTGCGTTTATTACAAATAACCCTGTATATACGTAGTCTCAAAAAAATCAGCCGTTCCATACATTTTACAATACTTTACTCGCCCAAAATGTATTGGAAAGCAGTTTTATTTTGAGATTTCAGAGTCGGTCCCATATAAAAAACTGCTTATAATTATAAATACTTTCACCCCTAGGAAGGTTGCTGATGTTTGACAAATCATCCTGTATGAATATGAAAGTTTAAATGTGTGCGAATATATTTGTTATTTAAAAATCAAAATCTATAGGAACATTAGGGACGGATACACATGACATGAAATGAAATTATTTTCGTTTAAATTGGCTTAAAAATAGTACTTAGTTGACGTCAGAAAATTACTTGAAGCTAAGGTTACTTTAATCATGTGTAGAATAAAAATTGGAACAGGTATTCATAATAGTAATGTAGGCTATTTTAGAGCCTAAAATTTCCACGAAGCGGAGCCTCGGGGCGTTTTTTTATTATTATATAAGTATTAATTTTAATAAATCCTAACTAATATTATAAATGCGAAAGTGAGTTTGTTTGTTTGTTACCTCTTTACGCTTTATCTACTGAACAAACCTTGAAATTTAGCATACACATAGTTCGAAGTACTGATAAGTACATAGGGTACCTTTCATCCCGGAAAAAAGCACTGTTCCCGTGGGAAATTCACGCGGGCGAAACCGTGGGCAACAGCTAGTAATAAATAAAAACAATATTTACCGTGTATCGACAGTCTTGAAACAGAACTGGGAAGTGGAAACTTGCGTCAGGAAGTTCTTGCAGCGAGCAGTGAACTAAAGTCTCATCCAAGTCCAACACCTGAAAGATAAATAGATGTATAAGAGAAGCAATTAAGGATTTTCCGAGACTCAGATTTAAAAAAAAAATAGTTCCAGATAACTTCATAGATGGTGCTTAGTAAAAGGCGAGTCGATAGAAAAAGCAAAAATGCACGGGATTTGCATTTTTTTTTAAATATAACCTAATAATAAAAACATCTAAAAAGTATCAATATTGTGATTTGTGCAACTGTCAAACTGTTAGGTGATTTTTTTTTCTGCCTCTAGTTGTCAAGGAAAAGCGCACCATATAGGTACAGCCATTATTACGACCCGGCTTTTATAAAACGCCACCTGTTGAGACTTTTTCATACTGTTTTTTTCTTAATTTAGCTGTCAGAAAAATCGCTCATTAGAAGGCCATAATAAAATTTGGTTAGCCACAAAAAGTGAAGCGGTGGTGGCCGAGTGGTATGCCTGTGGATGCAAAATCCCAGGTTCGAATCCTGCCCGGGCTACATGAGTTTGTATACCAATCTGACTCATGTTAGTTTTCATCGACCACCACTTGCTTCCGGTGAAGGAAAACATCGTGAGGAAACCTGCACTCTGGTTGATGATTATCAGCTAGCGTGTGAAATGGAGAAGGCAATGGCAAACCACTTCATTAACATTGTCAAGATAATCGTTGTGTTTCATTCCATATAATGACCACGACCCTCAGTCATGAGGAAAATACGACTAAAGTACCACAAAAATCAGTATTTTAATCATTTGGTCAGCATTTAAATTTTTGTACCATGTGTAAACATACAGACAGACAAAGAAAAATTCTAAACAAGCTTATATCAAAAAATAAAAAACACGACTGACAACTCACATAGCCTATGTCACTCGGAAGAATGCAAGGAATCTAAAAATACCTCTCACATCAAAATCTGTTAATCCGTTCAGGACTTACGGTGGAATAAAGAAACTTACATACATACATACATGAACCCTACAAACATGTATTTACAAAATAAATCATTTATTCTTTTGCCCTCGCGGCTTGACGTCCACGTGCTGGACTTTCCCGAACAGTGCTTTTTGCCGTAATCGCCTACGTGCTATGGCAGGCGGTTACATACCTCTGTACCAAATAAACAAACCTGTATTTACAAATAAACATATTTTGATTGATTGATTGATTTACATGAACCCTAAAAACATGATTTGAGTCCTATGGCCCCCTATGTGGGGCAGAGGGAGCGCTTCCGACAGTGATTCTCGCCAGTTTCCTCGATCTTGGGCTACGCGCTTCACTTCCGGAGCCAGGTCCAGCCCGATTGTCTTTGAGCTCCGCTGCAATGGTGCACGTCGCCAGGTCTGCTTGGGACGGCCAACTTTGCCGCTTCGCACACTGGGGGGTCCACTCCAGAGCTTGCCTCCGGGATATGTGAGGGATCCCTTCGCAGTGTGTGACCAATCCATGACCACTAATTTGGAGGTCTATTGGCATTTCCCGGCATCTTTCCCACAGCTGTTCATTGGAAATTCTGTCTGGCCAGAAAATGCCAAGTATTTGACGCAGGCAGCGGTTCACAAAGACCTGGATAGGCGACGTGATCTTTTTGGTGAACCTTCCACGTTTCACATCCATATAAGAGGACTGTTTTTTACGTTTGACCGAAGTATTTTTCAGTTTCACTCTGTGGGTTAACTTTTTGGAACGCCATACGGACCGGAAGTTGTGCAAAAGGCGGCTCGAGCTTTTTATTATTCTAGCAGCAGCATCCTCTTCCGCTCCGCCAGTCTTTGAGACTACACTTCCAAGATAGGGGAACTGTTGCACCTGCTGAATCTGAATGGTCTGTACCGAGCATCAGCGGTCGCGGATTTTCCCCGTGCGCATCTCTTGCGTCTTCTTCGCGTTGATTTTAAGCCCCGCTTTTGCGGCCTCTCGCTGCAGATCGTCCAGTTTAGCTTGCATGTCGACGTGGCTTGGTGACTGAGCAGACGCACCTTGGGTCATCAGCGTAGTCTAGGTCGTCCAGTTGATCGGACAGCTCCCCACTCTATACCGCGTCGCTTGCCGTCGTTCACTCTGAGCATTATGCCATCCAGTACGATAAGAAAACAAAAGGGGCGAGAGAAGACACCCTTGTCTGACTCCGGCGTGAACTGCGATGTCTTGGGAAATGAGTCCTTCATGAGCAACTTTTACCTAAAAACATACCACTCCTTTTTTGGTCAGTCGTGTAAAAAATCGTTTTGGCTTCTATTGACCCCACATATTTTATTTTCTTAAATATCTCAATAACATACAGACCAGTTCTATGTATTGATAACGTAACACCCTGTAGATATATAAAAAAGTACTTACCAGGCTGAAATCCGGACTGGTCCTGGTTTTCAATGGTAAAGCGGGGTACCGGGCTCGAAGACCACCAGTTGATACTGATTCCAATGGAGGCAACTGGAGGAAAACATATATTTGAAGGATAAATCATTTATTTAATACTGGCTTTCGCCCACGCGTCCGCTTGCGTATATTATTATAGTTTAAAGTCAAAGACATT